>JAQMRL010000033.1:2397792-2815292 GCA_035578175.1 Catonia carolina
ATTGTAGCTCACAAAACACATGAAATTGTACCTTGACCCACTGCAGTGGTCGATATAAACTTAACAAAGAAATTTCTTAATTTGGTCTTGATGTTCCTTTTCTATTCTTTGATTGATATACAGAGTGATTTTTTAGTCCTGTTACCCAATTGTTAATGTCTGGTAATATTTTTCTAAAAAAAAATAAATTTTGTTTTGTGACACTAAGTTGGTAGCCCTACTCAACCAGTATGGATATGGTAGTGTGAGTTGATTCTCCTTGAGCTGTGTAAAATTTTGTGCCATTTCCGGTCGTGCTACGAACAGAATGTCTTTTATCCTAAAACAATCTTGTTTAAATCTGGAGGCTGAAGCTCTAGAACTAATCGTATGTGATACGGATACAATTTCAATTTTTTAGCAGCTTTCTGAGCACTCGAACATGACAAATCAACATGCGAGAAAAGTTTTTGTAAACTTTTCCGTGGAGAATTGAGCAATCTTGTTTTCACATTCTCTTAACGTCATCTGTCAAGAGAGTTGGTCGACCACTACGTTTTCTGCTGCAAACAATACCTGCCTCTAAAAATCAGTTAGTTAGCCTAGAAATTGATTAGAATAAGAGTGGAGGAACACCAAAAAATTTAATTTGAAATGATTCTTTTACACTTGCATACGATTTTGTAGCAAAATATTGTTCAAGAATGAAAACCCGTTGTTCTAGGGTAAAAGACATTCTGTTCGTAACACAACTGGAAACAGCAAAAAATTTTACGCAACTCAAGGAGAATCAACTCAAACTGTCGTATCTATACCGGTTGAGTAGGGCTACCAACTTTGTGTCACAAAACAAAATATCCCTTTCTTAGAAAAACATTACCAGACATTAACAATTGGGTAACAGGACTAAAAAATCACCCGGTATAAAAAGATAAAAAACACTATTAGGCGAGGGTTGTTAGGCAACCTGTCTGTTGTGTTCTGTTTTACAGTTTTCGGTCTCATTATATGTTAAACGTAATAAAAATAAAACACAAAATACGTATTACAAGATCAAAAATTAAACATCACAGCAATAATCACAATTAAATCATTGTTTTGTGTTGTTGCCAGAACATTTAACTTTTCTGTTCAAGCTTCCAACAAGTATTAATAATTATAACAGTCATTTATTTTCCAAAATATTTTACAAACAAATCGGCTAGTTTGTCGTGCATAATTAATGTTTAATCATTTTTTAGAAATCCATTTTCCTAAAACAGATTTTTAAAAGTGAACACAATATGAAAGAAGTAGATTTTCTTGAAAACTGCATTTATTTTACAAACTTAAAAACCGAGTAAGATAAATATTTCTCTTTAACCAACCGTTTTATCCGTTTCCACACCCACACCCGTGTTCCCTCTCAAGGCGGATATGAGTTGAGGGGGAAAATAACGATGATGAACATTGGATATCACTTTACGTAATTAAGAAGGCATTTGTTATTGATGTCGGTTAACAGGTGTCAGTGACCAAGTCCTCTATGAGAGATGATAATTTGAAAGTTAGGATGTACAATGATATCTATATTAGTATGTGGTGCATCACTGACACTGACTTGCAGAAAGCTGCAATTTCATAATGTTTGCGCATTTGGCAACGCTGTCTTATTTGAATTAGTGCTGGTACAAAGACAATGCCTTTGTCTTTTGTATTGATTAGCTGAATCAGATGAAAACAAATTGTCCGTCTTCTGGCCGAAAGGCAACATGAATGTGATT
Source organism: Catonia carolina (assembly GCA_035578175.1). Lineage (NCBI taxonomy): Eukaryota > Metazoa > Arthropoda > Insecta > Hemiptera > Achilidae > Catonia > Catonia carolina. The sequence goes on from JAQMRL010000033.1 coordinate 2,399,535, forward strand.
ATCTAATAAGTCAACGATGATATTCTATTTTATTCGTTTGTTTGTTTGTGGTGGGGTTACTTTGCACAAATATCAAGTGGCATGTTTCTCAATACACACTTATTTTTACTATCTGTAATAATTCTACCGGTTGATTTTTTAGTCCTGTTACCCAATTGTTAATGTCTGGTAATTTTTTTCTAAGAAAGGGATATTTTGTTTTGTGACGCTAAGTTGGTAGCCCTACTCAACCAGTATGGATATGGCAGTGTGAGTTGATTCTCCTTGAGCTGTGTAAAATTTTGTGCCATTTCCGGTCGTGCTACGAACAGAATGTCTTTTATCCTAGAACAATCTCTTGTTTAAATCTGGAGGCTGAAGCTGTAGAACTAATTGTATCCGATACGGATACAATTTTAATTTTTTAGCAGCTTTCTGAACACTCGAATATGACAAATCAACTTGCGAGGAAAGTTTTCGTAAACTTTTCCATGGAGAATTGAGCAATCTTGTTTTCACATTCTCTTAACGTCATCTGTCAAGAGAGTTGGTCGACCACTACGTTTTCTGCTGCAAACAATACCTGCCTCTAAAAATCAGTTAGTTAGCCTAGAAATTGACTAGAATAGAGTGGAGGAACACCAAAAAATTTAATTTGAAATGATTCTTTTACACTCGCATACGATTTTGTAGCAAAATATTGTTCAAGAATGAAAACCCGTTGTTCTAGGGTAAAAGACATTCTGTTCGTAACACAACTGGAAACAGCACAAAATTTTACTCAACTCAAGCAGAATCAACTCAAACTGTTGTATCTATACCGTTTGAGTAGGGCTACCAACTTTGTGTCACAAAACAAAATATCCCTTTCTTAGAAAAAAATTACCAGACATTAATAATTGGGTAACAGGACTAAAAAATCACCTGTAGTATGTAGAGAGAAAATATTGCTATAATTCCGAAAAGGTTAGTCTATATGTTCATTTCAACCATGGCTGAAGGAAGAAATCCAACAGTCACTTAACACAATTTTGTTAAGTTCCTTCTGAATTTATGAATTGATTAAACATTGCATTATAAAACTTTGAGTGAAATCAAACAGTAGAACAGAAATGAATGTAGTGGCAGAGTGGAGGAAGCTGAGCGGTTTGTTAGAATGGTTGGAAAACATATTCCCTCCTCAACTCTGCAACTTTCCACTGTTCTAGCTGGACATGCGAAAGTGAAAGTGAGGACCACTTACAAGCCTTTAGTGTTGTGTTCATCTGCTAAGTACTGCCTGCAAAATAGGTAGTAGATGTAGAAATGTAAATGGATATCTGTTGTGTGTATACCATATGACCGTATGGCAATAGTGTCTCACTTGATTGAGAACAAGGTAACCCCTCCACATATCTATTAGAGGCAAGTGATATGTTTTTTCACAGTTGATGAGCTCTGCTGTCTGTTGTTGCACACGTTTAGACCAATCAGAACGTTTGCCAGCGTTGCCAGATTGTACGTGACAAACATTACGCGCGCATGCGTATAAGTTCACTCTTGTCTTGCTTCTCTTACTGAACACATTGATTATAGAGTGCGTTTACATAAAATACCTTATAAAATAATCAGCTGATTGGTTGTTTATAGGTTATAATTGATATTATTTGTGTCAGATTATTTGCACTCAATCTGTTCGTTGCTGGGCTAAAATAAGTAGTTGTGTTTGTTATCACATGGTCAGCCAATTAAATGACTACTGAATCATTTAAGAACAGAAGAGGTAGAGGTGTAAAAGACACTAGTCAGAGTTACCTCCTCTGAAAGTAATGAATTTCATTATACAGGTAGACCCCTGTGGTGAATGAAGTGAAGGTGTCATTTGCAGAGTGGAAAATATGTGCTTTTCAGAGGGCTCGGCATGCTGATAAGCATACTTTTCCACTCAGTGAGTAGTGGCAACGGTAAACCACCTCACTCCTCGTTTTACTTTGTAAAACCTCTACGGGTTCCAACCAGCCTTTTGGCTGATGACCACCTAAACAATAACAATTGATATTAACAGACCAAAAAAATGGCTAACAAAATATTTAACAGAGCTACAAGAGCAAGTATTGGCAACGTTGCTGTCAAGTGATTGGCTAGCTATAAAGTGGGTGGGGGGCAAGGGGGGCAATGCATACGTAAAGAGGGCTCATCAACCTGTGTTAAATAGTGTTAACAGTTAAGTAGTTTAGGTGATGGTGTCTGTCTGTGCAAAGTAATAAACTGAGTTTGCTTTTCAAGCCAAGTTGTAATACAGAAAGAGTCGATCAGTAACTGAGGTTCAAAAGTGGTAATCTCCACTTTTTGGGTTTTATGAGCATGTCGTAGAATTTGTTATATTTTACAAGGTTATATGGTATGTTTGTTTCAAAAGTAGTAATCTGCTTTTGTTTTTATTTAACAAAAATCCAGCTTTGAATCAAAACTGGGAATATGGAATACGATTTCTGTTTCAAAAGTGGAATTCTCCAAATTAACCAACCAGAAAAGAGGATTTAGGTCACATGACCCGTGCTTTCATTGCTTAGTGAGGTTATGAGTGTTGTGCGTGTGCGTGTGCGTGCGCGTGCGTTGTTTTGATTGATGGTGGTAGAGTGATTCTTCTTCTAAACTACGAGGGCAGTCCAGAAAGTCTGTCACGTTTTGATATTAAAAAAAACTAAGTACAAGAAAAAATTTTATTATATACATTTGAAGTGCAACTAAAATGCTATTTTTCTACATAATCACCAAACAAATTAAAACACTTATCATAGCGGTGAACTAATTTTGAAATGCCGGCGTCATAAAAGTCTACCGCCTGTGATTTTAACCAGTTAGTCACACCCTCCTGCAGCTCCCCGTCTTCGTCAAAGCGCTGCGTCACAAGCCATGTCTTCATTGTCGGGAACAAGTGATAATCGCTGGGCACAAGGTTCGGACTGTATGGCGGATGTGGGAAAACCTCCCATTTGAAAGCATCCAGGACTTCTCGTGTTCGATTTGCCGTGTGCGGTCGGGCGTTGTCATGCAAAAAGATAATTTTTCCAGTCAACTTTCCTCTGCGCTTGTTTTGGATCGCTCGTCTTAACTTTTCAAGTGTTTCATAATACTTCGCAGAGGTTATTGTTGTGCCACGTTCCAAGGAATCGATAAGAAGAACTCCTTTCCTGTCCCAAAAAACAGTCGCCATACTTCACAACTGGCGGGATTTTGAATTGCGGCACACATTTTAAATTGTTGTTGAAAAACAACGAAGAGCGACACATACCTCTCTCTAGCACGGCTGGATAGCCACTGAACGGAGAAACGCTGCGGCACCAAAATGGCCGCGATAGCTCCGCCCCTAGCGGCTACAATGCAAAACGAGACAGACTTTCTGGACTGCACTTGTATTACAATTATTAATAATATTGATAACAGTTAAAGCTGTGGATTATTTTGTTTTATCAAAAATAATAATGTCTGAAAATCCACAAAAAATTGCACCGAATAAAGCTAGAAAAAAACTATCGAGACCAGCATTGTGGAAAAGAAACGAAAACTAGTTTTCTCCACCTGATGTGTTTTTGAAACAAAACTGATTTTCTCCATGTCATTTTGGTAGATAAACAGAAATCTCCACTTTTGACGATCAAAAGTGGAAACCTCCATGTTTATTTTTTAAATTACAAAAGATTTATTACAGGTAATAATACTGAAATTCTAAGAATGATTCCGCATACCATACTACTTAATATTAATATTTTGTTTTAATTAAAAACTGAGCAGTTTGCTTCATACAGTTTTTTGTCATTTACCAAAAATTTTATTGAGAGGAGATTTCCACCAGTTGTGATCGTCACGGACTGCAATAGTAATTCAATTTCATTGGCTGCTTGAATTAGTGTTAAAGTGTCTGCTCCATTATAATATACATATATATACAGTTGAGCTGTCCTAAGTTTGCTCCTACTGTAAACAAACCAAAGCCAGCTACTACAGGGTGCACGCTAGAGTCTGCCACTTTACGGATGTCGTATTCCTATTAAGTTAACTATTTTATAAATTATAAGTACTTAAAGTACTAAAAACATCAGTCATGATATGATGTAGGCCTAACAATTTCATTTATAAAAATACTTTTAAAAGTATTTTGTATATAAATATACTTTTGAAAGTATTTTGTTGTTACTTTTTAATCAGCATGTACACATTTTGATATAATGCGCATGCTCAGTGACGTCATTATTTGTTTACATTAGGAGCAAACTAAGAGAGGCTGGACTGTACAGGTATATGATGCATGTGCCTTTTTATCGCCATCTGTTCTGTAGACTGCCAGACTGATGATGCTTCATTCTCTATCATTTATATTGATTGTCGTCATCCCCTCCACCTCCATCTCCATCCAAAAGGATGCAATCCACTACAATTGTTGTACGCGTACCTACACACACGGCTCAAGATAATTACTAAAATCTGCTCTGAAACACTCACGACTTTCTCTTACCATTGTAAATAAAGAAATACTCAGGGTGATTGACCAAGTTTTACCGGCACTTTGTGAGCTCACTCTACGGGCCAAAAGAAAGATAAAACTTTATATAAGGATATGTCCTGTTGTAAAACACTTTGATAGCGAGTTATGGCTGGCAAAAGATTTCGCTCTGAACTAGTACCTTCAACGAAATGAAGACTAGCTGAAATTCTGAGAAGGTTAAATTATAAAAATGCTTGAAATAAAAGAGTTGTAGATTTTATGATTTTCTACAACTCCCAGTTACATAAATAGTATTTATACGGGGGTCGTCTCTAAAGTAAATCTAATGTAAAAAATCTGGTGTAAAACACTGACACAACTTTCTCTTGCCAATGCAAATAATTAATAATAAACCTAACATTATTAATAAAATATTAGAAATAAACAAAAACTAACCTATAAAACATAACCTTATTTTAATCATGAGTGAATGACGCAAAATGAAAATCGAACTCAGTTCAGCTTTTAAATACGGAAAATCACTCTTTCATGCTAAACTAGGCTCTGTAGAGAAAAATGTTTTAACTAAAAGTTGTTGATCTTTTAATTTCCTATAAAATTAATTAAATACACTTTTGTTGTAAAATGCATACTAAGGCCGAAATCTTAAAAAAATCGATTTTTCACACGTTTTCGTGAGAAAAAAATGAAAATCGCTAATTATTGCTAAACTAAGCGTTATACAAAAAAATGTTTGAAATAAAAGTTGTAGAATTTTTGATTCTCTACAATTTTTATTACATAAATTTTTGCGTTAAATTGCATATTAAAGCCGTAATCTTAAAAAAACTATGTTTTTATGTGAAAACAGCCTCACCAAGAATTTCAGCAAACATGACGCCTACCCTATCTTGTAGAGAATAAAATAATGAGTAAACCAGGCGATTTTTAAAAAAGTCGTAGGACCAGTTTTTGAGAAAATCGCAAAAAAGTGAAATATTACACGAATAAACTACTACTTCCGGTTGACCGATTTTGATGAAAATGTTCGTGTCGGGTCTGGTAGTGGTATGTAACTTAAGTTTCAAGTTCGTACGATGTTCCGTTCTTGAGATATTTTGTATACAACACACACAGACCAATCGCTAAAAACATGTTTGTGTGGGTTCAGGGGGTCTGAAAACGTATAGATCCGGTGAAGAGTGTATTTGTTAAAATCGACATGAAAACAATACTTTCCTTCCTATATTCATATAGGCAAGAGAAAGTAAAATATCTCTAAAGACTGTTTTGTTGTGAAAAATGTATTCAGAAAAATATGTAAAAACAAAGTGATGCAGAATACAATACGTAACTTACCTTTAGATAGTCGCCATATGAATTGAGAGATTTGTCGATTAAGTGATTCACCAGCTTCAATATACCCTCGTCATATTCTTCTGCCGCCAAAAGAATTCATTTAGCCACTGATTCACAGCATCTTCAAGTTCATCGCCACCTGCTAATTGCTTACCACCCGGAAATTCTTTCAATTTGCCAAACAAATGGTAATCTGAAGGCACTAAATCTGGACTGTACTGTGAGTCATCTGAATCTTCTCAGTAAATCGAGCCACTTGCCACGTGTGGACGTGCCTCCTGAAAAATGCCATCTTTTTCATTTTCTCTTGCCAACTATATGAATATATAGGAAGGAAAGTATTGTTTTCATGTCCATCACAACAAATACACTCTTCACCGGATCTATATGTTTTCAGACCCCCTGGACCCACACAAACATGTTTTTAGCGATTGGTCTGTGTGTGTGTGTGTGTGTGTGTGTGTGTGTGTGTGTGTGCGCGCGCGCGCGTGCGTGCGTGCGTGCGAACAGAATGTCTCAAGAACGGAACATCGTACGAACTTGTAACTTGAAACTTAAGTTACATACCACTACCGGACCCGACACGAACATTTTCATCAAAATCGGTCAACCGGAAGTAGTAGTTTATTCGTGTAATTTTTCACTTTTTTGCGATTTTCTCAAAAACTGGTCCTACGATTTTTTTTTAAATTGCCTCATTTACTCAATTTTTTATTCTCTACAAGATAGGGTAGGCGTCATGTTTGCTGAAATTCTGGGTGAGGCTGTTTTCACGTAAAAACATATTTTTTTTAAGATTACAAGTTTAATATGCAATTTAGCGCAACAATTTATATAATAAAAATTGTAGAGAATTTAAAATTCTACAACTTTTATTTCAAACATTTTTTTGTATAACGCTTAGTTTAGCGGTAATTTGCGATTTTCTGTTTTTTTCTCACGAAAACGTGTGAAAAATCGATTTTTTTAAGATTTCGGCCTTAGTATGCATTTTACGACAAAAGTGTATATAATTAAATTTATAGAAAATTAAAAGATCTACAACTTTAATTGAGAGCATTTTTCTCCACGGAGCCTAGTTTAGTGAGAAAGAGAGATTTTCCGTATTTTTATGCGAAACCGAGGTCGATTTTCATTTTGGGTCATTCACTCATGATTAAAATTAGGTTATGTTTATTGACGTTAGTTTTTTGTTTATTTCTAACGTTTTATTACTAATGTTAGGATTATTGTTTATTATTTGCATAGGCAAGAGAAAGTTGTGTGAGTGTTTCACACCAGATTTTTTTTTAAATTCCTAATATGTGTACGTTGCAATCTGTTCAATTGAGAACACTAAGCAACCCCATGACCCAATCAGATGAGGCTGATATGTATGACGTGTAAATGAGACTGTGTAGTCTTGTACAGACTCAGGTAGACCATTCCTGAGAAAGTATGGTTAATTGAACCCCAACCTCAAAGTACATCGGTAACCACTGTCTAGTATTCAAATCCGTATAAAAGTAACTACCTTTACTAGGATTTGAACCAGGAACCTTCGTCTCCAAAAATCAGCTGTTAAACAGCTGATTTTGGCGACGACTTTACCTCTAGACCAACCCGGTGGGTAAGCCATCTAAGGCGCCAATTTTGAATGGCACATCTTAACTTGCGTAGAGTTGCAGGGTGTAACAGCCAATCAACGGTATGCCAATGGCAAATTGATCCCAAAAGGCGGTGGCCATCAATTTCCTTCTAAACAGCAGTGGCTTGATTCATCTTCATCGGTTTTGTTGGTGACTGAGGATGACACCGTTCACATGACTGCCGTTTTCTTTCTGGCAAGTAATATGAAATCCACGTTTCAAATCCAGGGCCAATTCAGATATTATCACGCGAAGATTGTTTTTGATTTTTTCATCGACCTTTTTCAACAAGTGGTCGTTGATTATTGAGGGCCTCCCCGAACGTTCTTCATCATGCGCATTAACTCTTATATTTCTAAACCTTTCTCACCATTACTGTACACAGCAACCAACTGCCTATAAATTTCGACCGGTTTAAAGTTTTGGTGGTTTAAAAAACGTATCACACCACGTATGTCTCAATCGGTGGCAAAATCAATTATCTGATTCATTTCAAAACGTAAATAAAGATACAACTACGCGACAACTGACAATTTTTTTTTTTTTTTTTTTTTGTTTAACGTCCGGCTGTTCTGCAATTACTGCTAATGCAGACGGTGAAGAATGAAATAATTATTTTGTAACGTATGAAAATATGCCGTGCCTGAATGGGATTCGAACCCAAGACCGCATGATGAGAGGCGAGAACGTTACCAACTGCGCCAATGCGGCCGGCATTGACAACTGACAAACAACAATGCAGTGTGTATATTGTAAGACTGGCGTTCCACCACACAGATTAGCCAACCTCAAGGTGAGAAATTTCCCAGTCGTCTTTACCACTACGATATGACGCTCGTATTTTTGTTGCAAAATGCATAAGTAGGCCGCAATCTTATGAATCCCATTTTTAATGATAACTGAAACTAAATTAAGTGTTAAAGCAGATACGATTTTTGAAAAACACAATAAAGCAAAATCGAGATGAATAATTTCTAACGTAAATAAATAGACGATTAAACGATTTACACAGGAGGACCAGGCTGGTTTTTTGGTAGTTGCCAGCCACAACTAAACGACTGAATGATTGAACGAAATGATTAAATAGACGGTTAAGCAAAACTGACAAAACAGGTAGGAAACGAAGTGAAAGGACATGACATTACATGGGAACACACATTATTGGTCAACAATACATAATAAACAAATACGCACTTACCTTTAATCCAGTAATGATAATTCACAATTGTAGAAAGCGCATGCTGGATAGCACTAACAAACATCACAAAGAACAAACGAAAAAGTTCACAATATATAGACATGAGCAATCGAATATAATAATTCACACAAATTAAATAGCAACAAACGACTTGAGTTTATAGCGAACGAAATGAATGTAAGAACGAAACAAGATTGTAAAAGCTGGCAGCGCGGTAGCGTACCCACGCCATGCTTTACACGCAACAGAAAAGCGCGCACCCATTCATTATGAATGCTGAACCAACAATGAGCAATTAGGGAAGGCGGATATGAAGGGAGGTAGAGGGAGAAATGACGTGATCGGTTAGGTCATACGGAAGCAACAAGCAAATTTGAAATATTAACAAGGCGGGATTTACGGAAGCATTTGTCAGTACGAAGTGGCGTTAACATAAAGCATTGTTGAAAAATGCTTCAAATCAATGTTGAAATCAAATTTTTGCTTTCCTCTAAAATGCATATTACAGCTAAAAAAAAAATTCTTAAAACAAAATTTTGTACAATGAGAGTACAGCCCTACGAATTTCAGCGGACATACCGCTTACCCTATCTTGTAGAGCACAACAAAACAAAACTTGAACGATTTTAAACCAAGTCATAGGAACTCGTTTTGAGAAAATTGCCGAAAAAGTGAAAAATTGTACTAGTAAATTACTACTTATGGTTGACCAATTTTTAGAAAAATGTTCGTGTCAGGTTCCCTCATAATACCTAACTGAAGTTCCAAGTTCAATTGTACAATATTCCGTTCTTGAAATATTTTGTTTACATACACACACACACGCGCGGCGCGCGCGCGCACACACGCGCGCGCGCACACACACACACACACACACACACACACACACACACACACACACACACACACACACTTATTCATGCACATCCACTCAAGCAACACACAAACACACACAGACCAATTAGTAAAAACATATTTTTGCATTCAGGAGACTGAAAACATGTATTTCCAGTGAAAAGTTGATTTGGAAAATGGACATGAAAACAATACGTAATTTGTTGCTTGAATATGTTTCATAGAGAGCAAGAGAAAGTACAATTAGTCTGACAATCTACTGACATGTGGAAACCATCATAGCTCAAGTACATTCTATACAGGGTGATTCACGAAGATATGCAGAAACTTTGGGAGCCCATTGTACATGTAAAAATAATGAAAAAATTTTATATAAACATGGGTCCGGAAATGCTTCGTTACCGAGTTACGGCTAGCGAAAGATTTCGCTCGGATTTCAGCTCACCAGGTGAAATGAGGTCTTCCTGAAATTCTGGTTAGGTAGATTAAGGGGCGAATTCAATCGTTTCTTATGGTTTTTGACCTGATAAATTAAATAAAACAGGTCCCAGAACTGTAAGTTAACTAGTTTTTGAGAAAACCAGTGTCAATTCCAAAAAATAGAGTGAAAAAACACATTTTTTCATCTTTGGGCAACAATTTGTTATTTCACCAAGAAACAGATATAAATTTTGAATAAACTTTGTAGAAAATTTTATTCTCAACAAAACGGTGTAAATAAAGTACACCGAAAGCGAATAGATATTTGATTAAATGAATTTTTATTTATAACAGCACAAAGTAAAATTAACCGGGAAAACATTAATCTAAATCGATTCAACCAAATTACAGTAAATTTTCAAAAAAAAACGGTTTTTGACCTGATAAATTGAATAAAACAGGTCCCAGAACTGTAAGTTAACTAGTTTTTTGAAAAAACCAGTGTCAAATGCAAAAAAAGGAGTGAAAAATCATTTATTAAAATAACATTAATACTTAGACGTATTAATGAAGCTTTTACACCTTTAAAGGAAAGCCCTGTTCAACTACGGAAAACAACAAGAGTTGTCCTTAAACGAGCAGAAAAATCCATTGAAGTCGGCGGAGACACTTTTGAAAATTTACTGTAATTTGGTTGAATCGGTTTAGATTAATGTTTTCCCGGTTAATTTTACTTTGTGCTGTTATAAATAAAAATTCATTTAATCAAATATCTATTCACTTTCGGTGTACTTTATTTACACCGTTTTGTTGAGAATAAAATTTTCTACAAAGTTTATTCAAAATTTATATCTGTTTCTTGGTGAAATAAATTGTTGCCCAAAGATGAAAAAATGTGTTTTTTCACTCTATTTTTTGGAATTGACACTGGTTTTCTCAAAAACTAGTTAACTTACAGTTCTGGGACCTGTTTTATTTAATTTATCAGGTCAAAAACCATAAGCAACGATTGAATTCGCCCCTTAATCTACCTTACCAGAATTTCAGGAAGACCTCATTTCACCTGGTGAGCTGAAATCCGGCCGAAATCTTTCACTAGCCGTAACTCGGTAACGATGCATTTCCGGACCCATGTTTATATAAACTTTTTTCATTATTTTTACATGTACAATGGGCTCCCAAAGTTTCTGCATATCTTTGTGAATCACCTGTATTGTACTCTTAACATTCCTTCCACCTGTCCATTTGAATCCCTCCTTTAGATCACTCTTCACCCTTTCTGGTAGGCTTTAATCATTTTATTAATAACTTGCGCAATCTGTATTTTAATCGTTTTCAATAGCAATAGAGCATGTGCATCTGTATCTGCGAAACAATTAATAAATAAATCTTTATCAAATGAAATGCATCAGCTGCAGTTTGAAATTGTTTCTATTTCATATAATAAATTTATATAATAATTTCACCAACCTTCTTTTTAAACTGCATCACCTTTATTTTTAATCTTACTTACACGATTTCGATGCATCCACCATCATCAGAGTAAATAAAATAATTGAAACTAAATAATTTTTATCTCACTTATTTAAAATTTACAGAAGATGATACATCTTCAGTCTAAAACTGTAAATTTTATACAAATGACTGAAGATGTATCATCTTCTGTAAATTTTAAATAAGTGAGATAAAAATTTTTTTGGTTTCAATTTTTTAATTTATTCTGATGATGGTGGATCCACCGAAACACGTATAAGTAAGAATAAAAATGAAGGTGACGCAGTTTAAAAAGAAGGTTGGTGAAATTATTATATAAATTCATTATATGAAATAGAAACAATTAATAAAGTACAATCAAACCTCGATATTACAAAAACCTTGATTTTACAATTTTATATCTTTTCCTGCACCGTGACATTTTAATAAAACTACCTCTAAATTTACCTCAATATAACGAAATTGTACCTCACTGCTTGTTGTAAATTTACTACAACTGTTTTCTAAAAATACTAACAAAATTTTAAAGCTTTATTTTGAACTTATATTCTTGTCATCTTGAAAATTACTCACTTTTTTAAGCAATAGATTAACATTTTAAACTAAATGCTCGAATCATTGATATCGATGTTGTTGTTGTTTAGGTCAAAAGCTGAAAGGCTGGTTTGAACCAAAGAGAGGTTTTACTAAGTAAAAATGAGGAGTAAGGTGGTTTACCATTGCCACAACTCACTGAGTTGAAAGAGTATGCTTATCAGCATGCCAGGCCCTCCGAAAAGCACTCACTTTCCACCCTACAAATGACACCTTCGCTTCATTCACCACAGGGTCTGGCTGTATAGTGAAATTCATTACTCTCAGAGAAGATAACTCTGACTAGTTTCTTTTACACCTTTACCTCTTCTGTTCTTAAATAGTTCAGTCATATTATTGGCTGACTATGTGATAAGAAACAGAAATATTTTTTGTAGCCCTGGAACAAACAGATCAAGTGCAATTAATTTGACATCTGTCCACCTGTCCATTGTGGGCAATGATTATCAATATAACAAACTAAAGAATGCATTTACGATTTCTGTCGACTCAAATAAAGTTATATTATTTGTTTGTTTGTTTGTTTGTTTGTTATGAAGAAACGATCTGCTATAAATAAAGATACAACTGAGTTGGAGATGCTTTTAATCTGTGGCCAACGATTCATTCTATGTACAAGAGTTATTCGGAAAGTAAGGTCCGATTTCTAAAAAATCTGGTGTGAAACACTCACACAACTTTCTCTTGCCAGTGCAAATAATTAACAATAAACGTAATATTAGTAATAAACAAAAACCTAACCTTATTTTAATCATGAGTGAAAGACGCAAAATGAAAATCGAACTCAGTTTGGCTTAAAAATACAGAAAAACACTCTTTCACGCTAAACTAGGCTCTGTAGTGAAAAATGCTTTAAATAAAAGTTGTAGATCTTTTTATTTCCTATAAAATTTATTATATACACTTTTGTCGTAAAATGCATTCTAAGGCCGAAATCTTAAGAAAATCGATTTTTCACACGTTTTCGTGAGAAAAAAATCAGAAAATCGCTAATTACTGCTAAATTAAGCGTTATACAAAAAAATGTTTGAAATAAAAGTTGTAGTATTTTAATTTCTCTACAACTTTTATTATATAAAGTTTTGCGCTAAATTGCATATTAAAGCCGTAATCTTAAAAAAACTATGTTTTTACGTGCAAACAGCCTCACCCAGAATTTCAGCAAACATGACGCCTATCCTATCTTGTAGAGAATAAAAAATTGAGTAAACCAGGCGATTTTAAAAAAAATTGTAAGACCAGTTTTTGAGAAAATCACAAAAAAGTGAAAAATTACACGAATAAACTACTACTTCCAATTGACCGATTTTGATGAAAATGTTCGTGTCGGGTCCGGTAGTGGTATGTAACTTAAGTTTCAAGTTTCAAGTTCGTACGATGTTCCATTCTTGAGATATTCTGTTCACACACACACACACACACACACACACACAGACCAATCGCTAAAAACATGTTTTTTGGGTTCAGGGGGTCTGAAAACATATAGATCCGGTGAAAACTCGATTTCGAAAAATCGACATGAAAACAATACTTTCCTTCCTATATATTCATATAGGTAAGAGAAAGTAAAAAAAATAAACAATGTAAGATTTTATCAAAAAACCTATTTTATTGTATTTGTTACATCTTTCTTTATTTTTCCACATAGTTTCCATTTTTATTTAAACATTTATCATACTGTTCAACAAGCTTTTGTTGCTGTGTCATAGAAGTCCGCCGCCTGTGAGGATAACCAATCTTGAACAGCTTCTTTTACAAAGTCATCTGCGCAGAACCGCTTGCCACTGAGAAACTCCTTTAGGTAGCGAAACAAGTGAAAATCACTTGGTGCCAAGTCTGGACTATACGGCGGGTGGTCAACCTGTTCCCATCCAAATGATCTGATCAGATTTTGCGTTTGAATGGCAGAATGGGGCCTGGCATTGTCGTGCAGCAACAAAACTCCAGATGTCATGTCATAAGGCCACGTCACTTATTCTGTATTGCGCCGTGAAGATTAGTCAGGGTGGCACAGTAAGCGGTGGAATTTATTGTTGTCCCTCGCTGCATTAACTCGACTAACAAGACTCCATGTCTATCCCAAAACACTGTAGCCATAATCTTGCTTGTTGAGATTATCTGCTTGGCCTTGACATTAACTGGCGATGACATGTGACGCCATTCCATAGACTGACATTTCGACTCTCGGGTAACGTGAGAAACCCATGTTTCGTCCTCTTTGACAATATGCTCTAAAAGTTCATCACCTCTATGGTATCGGTCCAAAAATTCAAGAGAACAAGACATTTTTTTAATTTTGTGATCCTCAGTAAGCAGTCTGGGAACCCAATGTGAACACAATTTGTGAAATTGTAAATTTTCAGACACAATTTTGCACAGAGTTGTTCTGCTCACAATCAGAAACTCCAATGATAAACTTAAAATTGTGAATCGCCGGTCTTCATGAATCTTTTCTTCACACAGCATTTACCAAATCTTCTGTCACCACTGGTGGTCGGCCTGATCGCGGTTCATCATGGACATTGTCCCGTCCATTCTTAAAATTTCTCACCCACTTACGCAGAAGCTTGCTGTCACTCATCGCATTGAGGCCGTACACTTCAGTTATCTGGCGATGAATTTCTGCCGCTGAAATGTTCCTTGCTGTTAAAAACCATATAATGGAACGAATTTCACAGTTGGCGGGCTGATCAATTTTTTTGAAACATTTTGAACCAATACTGTAAGCAGCACATTGCAACAATACGGATGCAAATAGTGTCGTTTTACACGCAAGGCATGTCGGGAGTCAACGCAAATGCGCAATACGATGTTCGTGTCACGTTTGTTTAGTTACGGAGATTTGGACCTTACTTTCTGAATAACCCTTGTATGTACTTGAAATATCTACGTATTTTTACAATATATTATTAGACATAATTACGTAAAGTATGATTGATAAAAAATACTTTAGCTAGTTTAAATTTTTCTTTGACATCATTATGAACGGTACTTAATTCATTATACAATGTAAAAAAAACATTTATAAGAGACCGGGAATTGCGGTTGCTTTGATGTAGCAAATCTATTTGTGGGATTGTTAGCTCGGGGGTTGTATCGAGGTGCGACTGTATTAAAAGCAGGTTGCCAACTGTTGATCTGTTAATTGTTGAGAGATGTGATGGTGATGGTGGTTGTAGTTTGGAGATGGTTGGACTAATCTTTCACCGACCCAAGCCGGCGGAGAGCACAACATATTCGAGAGAGGCTGTTTCAGAGCCGCTGAAGAATGGGTCGAGGCAAACATGGCTTCGGTTGCGGGCGTTGCTGTTGCATTTGCGATAACTCAGGTATCACTCACGCTTCTTTAACATCTTTTTACTTTACTTGATCTTTTTTATCTTTAGCTTTTTCTCTTTTTCTGACAAAGAGCAATCAAAATAACGGTGGTGAAGGTATTCTCTCGCTGGCTAACGATCTGCCTTTCGCTTTTTTATAAATTGAATCTCAAGTAAACTTAATTGATGATCTGTTCAATTAAATCTTGGCTAAGCTCACAAACTTTCAAATAAACCTTTGAAAAAACTTTCAAATAAACCTTTGAAAAAACTTTCAAATAAACCTTTGAAAAAACTTTTGAAACTTGTTAAGTTGAAAAAGTTGCATATTATGTTTGAGAAAATATTTAATATTATAATTATAATATTTAATATTATATTTGAAAAATATTTAAATATGCTGAGGGTACAGCATCAGAGTCTGTCAAAGTGAGAAAGTTTGCGCAGTTTATCCAATCTGTAAGAAGAGCGGATCAGTCAATTAACTTTGCTTGCCGATCTTAACTGACGGCACGGCGGATGCATCTAAACAATTTATGTTCATGCCAGTTGAATTTGATAACAGAATTTTGATGTATCGAAAATCATCAACGAAAAGGGTTGCATCGAGGCAGTGGAGGAGTGGATGGAGAGAAACCTGTTGCTCATCTCCATTTTGGCTCTCATCACTTCATTCCTACAGGTCAGTCCGTCAATCACCTAACACAAACTCATCCAAAATGACAACATTTAACTATTTATTTGTGGTAATTATCACTATTAGGTTTTAGTTTTTATTATAAAAACTTTTAGTTTTTATTACAAAAACTTGATGTGTCAACAAAGCTTCATAAGTACGCATGTGATCCCTAAAATTTCTTTTTAGTATTACAACTTGTAAAAATCCAATTCTTCTTACGCCCCGGTACAAAAATTATCTATCTTGTGGTAAAGCTGAAAAACATGCCCATAACAAACAGATGGAGTGTAAAATTATTTATACTCAATCTGTTTGTTGCAGGGCTAAAATAAATAGTTCTGTCTCTTATCACATGGTCAGCCAATTAAATGACTGAATCATTTAAGAAGAGAAGAGGTAGAGGTGTTAAAGACACTAATCAGAGTTATCTCCTCTGAAAGTAATGAATTTTATTATACAGTTGGACCCTGTGGTGAATGAAGTGAAGGTGTCATTTGCAGAGTGGAAAATATGTGCTTTTCAGAGGGCCCGGAATGCTGATAAGTGTACTTTTCCACTCAGTGAGTTGTGGCCACCTCACTCCTTGTTTTACTTAGCAAAACCTCTAGAGGTTCAAACCAGCCTTTCGGCTGATGACTTAAACAACAACAAGCTGAAAAACACTCTAATCTGGACGAATGGTGGGCTGCACTCAGTGAGAGGCCGACTGGAATCATCTCTATAGTGTTCCTGGAATTTGAAACATTATGTCGTTCTGGATTTTGATGGAGATTCTGTTCATTTGAACAAGCGTTTTCTTTTTATCACTGACAGTTTTTAACGTACATGTGGATGAAGCTTTCCACTAGATTTAGGAATCCGACTTCGGTTTGATATTCTTTTAAATTTAGTCATTTATGCTGATGTTGTTGTTTCTTGTTTAGGTCATCAGCATAAATATTTAGGCTGGTTTGAACCTGTAGAGGTTTTACTAAGTAAAACGAGGCGTGAGGTGGTTTACCATTGCCACAACTCACTGAGTGGAAAAGTACGCTTATCAGCATGCCAGGCCCTCTGAAAAGCACATATTTTCCACTCTGCAAATGGTACCTTCACTTCATTCACCAAAGGTTCTGGCTGTATAATGAAATTCATTACTTTCAGAGGAGATAACTCTGATTAGTGTCACAGTACACCTCTACCTCTTCTCTTCTTAAATGATTCAGTCATTTAATTGGCTAACCATGTGACAAGAAACAGAACTATTTATTTTAACCCTGCAATGAACAGATTGAGTGTAAATAATTTGACACTCTACCTGTCTGTTATGGGCAGTTATGCTGATGCTAAAGTTATTATTCAGGATAATGCGGCTAATTTTAGCTTTTGTGATGTTTGTTGTCTGTTTAATTTGACAATTTTGGAAAAGAAAAAAAACAAAAGTGATGATGGGGTGTTTCAAGGAAGGGAGATATCCAGGCAGGAGAATATGATGGTTGATGGAGTGATTGTGGAGCAGGTGAGTAATTTTGCATTCTGGGATGTGATGATGTAGAAGGCGTGGGCTGTCACATTGATGAAATTCTATAAGGCAGTGGCCGTCCCAACATTGACATGTAGATGGGGAGCAAGAAGTATGAGTCGTATCCAGTGTGCAGATATGCTCATTTTGAGGAGAGTGGGTCTGTTCAGACAGACATAAGGACATGCACCAAGTTGTCTTAAGGAGGAAGCGATCATCTTCACATACGGTTCCTAGATAGAAAGATGTGATGGAGGGCGATCAGTGGCTAGGGGCATTGCCAGGAATGGTAGAAGAAGAAGAAGATGAAGAATTTGAAACATTGTTGACGCTCGGCAGTCAATTGAGGTTAACACTTTCAGGACGACACCCATATACGATACGGGCCCGCCATTTTGATTGGCTGGACGGCACCCGTATATGATAAAGGCGTTTATTTCACTTGGTTTTATATCCATTAGCTCATATTGTATACGATTGCCGTCCATGCTGTCACTTAATTTAGTTCATTCGAAATCTAATAGAGTACACTCATAGTTCTAATGTTGTCAGATTATCCAATATATCGACTTTTACAGCATCGATATTACCGAGCGTGAGCAAACAATCTGCTGGTACTTCTGCACGTTGTTGTTAGTTATTAGTCGTTATTATAATACTTAGTTTTTTTTAAATTTTACTTAAGAAATAAAAAAGTAAATTGGTTATTAGAAATAGGTAATTAGTTTTTAAGAATTTAACTCATATAATTAATTTTATTATTCTTTATACAGTGAAAATATTTTAAATTCAAGAAAACATACCTCTCTCTCTCTTCAGTCAAACATCTTTATCATTATAATGTTAGTAACTCTAATCTTAATATATGGAAAATAATCCACTAATTATGATCTTTAATTTAATCTTTACTTTTTGAATTTATGATCAGTTGTTGATTTGTTACAATTTTTTAAAAATCCCCGAAAATGGCAGTCCACGGGCAAAACTACGGAAAAAAATGTCAGTCTTCAAAGTGTTAACAAACTAGAAGAGAGAGAGAGCTTGGAATAGACCGTTATCAAACAGGCGAAGTGCCTTTTTTCATTGTTGTTTAATGATCACTGCTGCAATGTACTAATATTATTCACAAACTGAACTTCACGCATTACCAACTATTCACCTGGCGAATAAAGTAACATCGTCAAAAAATTATAGTACATTTGTTTTAGGAAGAAGCTTGTAAGGGGAGGGCGAGTAGGTAGAGTAGGGATAGTTTCAAAGGGGCAAGTGTTGTCTCCTTCTCACTTAATCATCATTCCCTCTCTTTCTAACTGTATACTACTGTTACAACTACGAGGTGCTTCCCCCACCACTAAACAGAACAGCTCAGCGGCACACAGTGTTGGAGGGAGAGCTTCAAGCTAGAACAAATGACCTATACTAGCCTAATAATAAATCATCTGTTCCACTTCTGTGAAGAGAGGATAAATTAAATATGTTTAAAGGATGTAAACCCCGTCTTTTCATGGTTTGTTATGTCTGTTTCTACGGATAGTGTCGGATGTGAATCGCACTGTCTCAAGTAGAGTGTGTGGGGTTTGGGTGTGAAACGCAGTACAATTGGGTGTTGTCAGCGTAGTGATGTGTACAAAGCATTCATTAGAATAACTTACTTTGTTTGGGGTTCTTGGTAGATTGTACTTTTGCGATATTATTGATGCGGTCACAGCTGCTAAGAAGTTCATTAAAATTATTCTACGAGGGGAATTCAAAAAATAAATTTTCGTAAGTTTTATATATTTTTTTTTGCTACTTGCATCCAGGAGACTCCAAAGGGAGTATAGGACATGTCAAGATAAAAACTGATAAACTGAAAGTTTATCACCAATGATAAATTCATCACTTACCATTAGAAAATTGTTTTTGCTACTGCTTACTTCAGTAGGCTTGTCATGAACCCCATTGAATCAAATATCTCACAAAATAAAAAATAAAAAAAATCAAACACAATGATAAATTCATCACTTACCACCAGAAAATTGTTTCTGCTACTGCTTACTTCAGTAGGCTTGTCATGAACCCCATTGAATCAAATATCTCACAAAATAAAAAATAAAAAAATCAAACACAATGATAAATTCATCACTTACCAATAATTTTTTCCTGCTACTGCTTAACTCAGTAGGCTTGTCATGAACCCCTTTGTATCAAATAGTACACAATATTTGTTTAATTAGATGTTAAATATTTTTCAATCGAAACTATTTAGAAAGGAATTCGTGCACACTGTAAAATGTTTCATCAATCAAATATTGTTTTAGCTTTTTTTAAAAATGACTTAAATTGTCACAACTTTTTAAACCTTGTGGCAATTTATTGATGTATTTTCTACCTGCAGAAGTTGGTTTTTGTTCAAACAATTTAGTGTTGTGATTAGCAACACAATATCAAAGTACAAGTGAAGCGGGCAGCTTTCGCATGCAGGGAATTTTAGTTGGAGTGTAGTGGCAGCACTTGCACTCGGTCTGGTGGCTGTAAACCGACCAGGTGTCAACAAAATGAAGGTTCCCCTTCGTTCTGCCGCGAGTTGTGAGATCTGTTGTGTTATTTGTTTTTTGACTGGAAAAAATGAATCGGCTGTGGAAATTCATAGACAGTTGTGCGGTGTTTATGGTGAAATGTTATGTCTGTCCGAATGATTAGTCACTGGCAAACAATCTTTATTGAAGGCAGAGAAAATGTTGATGATTGTGAGCGTAGCGGCCAAGCCAACGCCATTGCTGCTGTATGTGAGGTCATTGATTCTGGCAAGCGACTCACGCTCGACAAAATCTTGACTCAACTGCATCAAATGTTGAAATTAGCCAGTCCTCTCTTCACAACATCACGGTTGAAGACCTTCAGCTCCCAAATGTGTGCAAGGCGAGTGCCGCGTTTATTGTCTGATGTTCATAAGCAGTATCGCTCGTGAGGTGCACAATCTCTTTTGAAATTGTTTGTTCAAGAATAGTCACTGATGATGAAACATGGGTTCACCATTCAACTCCTGAGAGCAAACTTCAGAGCATGGTGTTGTGAAAAAAGGAGACAAAGCTCCCAAAAAAGCCAAAGTGATTGAATTACCAGGGAAGGTGATGACCATGGTTTTTTGGGACAGCTGTGGAGTATTAATGGTTGATTATCTGCTTCTTGGAACCACAATAAATGCAATGCGGTACTGTCAAGTTCTGACTATACTTCACCGTGGTATTCAGAACAAAATTTTTTTTTTTGTTCAACGTTCAACTGTTCTGCAATTACTGCTAATGCAGACGGTGAATGATGAAATGATTTTTTGTAACGTATGAAAATATGCCGTGCCTGAATGGGATTTGAATCCAAGATCGCATGATGAGAGGCGAGCACGTTACCAACTGCGCCAATGTGGCCGGCATTTTTTTTCAGAACAAAAGGCAGGGGCTTTTACTCCTTCATGACAATGCTCAATGACACACAGCTTGTGCTACAAGTGATCTTCTGGCCAAATTTTGATGGGGGATTTTTGAGCACCCTGCGTACTCTCAAGACCCAAGCGACTGCCATATCTTTCCACAGCTCAAAAATCATCCCGGCGGTCGATGCTTCACTAATGATGATGATTTGAAAAACGAGGTTGATAACTAATTGATAACAAAACATGGCAGCAGATTGGTATGAAGCCGGAATTAAAAAACTGTTGCCTAGGTACCAGAAATGTTCGGAAAGGGAAAATTGTGTAGAAAAATAGATAATTTCTTATAAAAATGAATAAAAATATATTTTATAAACTTTTTTTTTCTCCCTGACAAGGGAAACTTATTTTTTGGACACCCTTTGTATTATGAAAACTATACTCATATTACTATGCAGTAGTCATGACTACTGCATAGTAATATGAGGCGTTCCGGACCAGAAGGGCGAACTCAACATAGGGTCTTTTTTTTTTTTATTTGGCTTCTTTGGGTTACAAACTTCAATGTTATAGGTATATTTTGTTGAGTTCGCCTTTTAAATTATATGAAAAGAGAAGTAGAAAAAATCAGGGAGTTTACTTTGAACGATAGTTGCTCGGACCAGAAGGGCGAACTCAACAGGAAGACGTGAGTCTTGTCACCTCTACGCTTCTGATCCCACCCCACTTCTACCCTTTCCCCTTCCTATCGCTATGCATCATACACTCTGCAATTTTTGTTGAGTTCGCCCTTGGATCAAAAAGTTTAATTTGCGTTTTTCTCAAAACTACCCTTTGTTGAGTTCGCCCTTCTGGTCCGCAAGCCTCATATTGTCCCCTCATTGCCTTGTAATGTCAGATGATGAATAACATGTATTTTATTTTCATTGTGTTTTTTTCTGTCGATAGATTCTCGGGATATGCTTCGCCCAGAATTTGAGAGCGGACATATTTGCACAGAAAGCGAAATGGCATTGACAATTAAGGATGCCCGTTGATGTTTAGTGACTCAAGTGCTTCAAATGACTTTGTAATAAAATAAATGAATGATTAATTATAAGGTGTTTCTAATCGTAATATTGTGTGATCAGATCTCAGCTGTAATGTGGTTGCTTAGTTGTAGTAGGCTACATGTTATCCCGACCCGACCCAACCTCCAACGTGTGCTCATGTTCCACTCACTCTCTACTCCGCCGCAACTGCAACTTTTAGTTGCAGATCAGATAGTATGTATTTTTATAATGTCCTGCTGGATGACACATGTCATGTGGGTGGCAGAGCACCACATTTCTCAACTAGCAATGCTTCTATCTTACCCATCAGTCATCAGTCATAAGTTAGTCTTTCTGCTAGAGTGATCTGATTTTTGGCACTCCACTGCTGTTGCGTGTTTTCTCACATTAAATAGTTATTTTTTATTTATTCTCTATAAGTTTCTATTTCATATAATGAATTAATATAATAATTTCACTAACCTTCTTTTAAACTGCATCACCTTTATTTAAATTCTTACTTAGTCAACACGTGTTTTGGTGGATCCACCATCATCAGAGTAAATGAAAAATTGAAACTAAAACTTTTTTCTCATTAATTTAAAATTTACAGAAGATGATACATCTTCAGTCACTTGTATAAAACTGATTTAAAAATTAATTTATTTTAATTTATCCCTTCTCATATTTACTGTAGATAGCAGCAGCAGTCAATATCACTTCATCATTCCTAAATTTTATTTGTTCATTCAAAATGTCCTGCTTTTGCTCTTTCAAATATTTATAAATATGGAACATCTCATATTTTTCAATTTTATTTTTATTTTCTATATTACATTGTTCTATTATTTAAAATGTTCATCTATTTTACCAAATTTATGTTATGAATATAATGTTTTGAATTATATTAATTCATTATATGAAATAGAAACAATTTCAAACTGCAGGATGCATTTGATAAAGATTTATTTTTGAATTCTCTATAAGTATTACTATACTGCGTCATCACCTTTATTTTTATTCTTACTTACACGTGTTGCGGTGGATCCACCATCATCAGAGTAAATGAAAAATTGAAACTAAAACATTTTTTTTATCTCACTTATTTAAAATTTACAGAAGATGATACATCTTCAGTCACTTTTATAAAACTGTTTTAACTTAATAGGAATACGACACCGTAAAGTCGCAGACTCTAGCGTGTACCCTGTAGTAGGTGGCTTACACAAACAAACAAGTAAAATCATCACTGTAAAATTATATATTAAAAATTATATATAAATAATATAATAATTAAATTATATATATAAAATGACTGAAGTCATCTTCAGTCATTTGTATAAAATGACTGAAGATGTATAATCTTCTGTAAATTTTAAATAAGTGAGATAAAAATTTTTTTAGTTTCAATTTTTTTATTTACTCTGATTATGGTGGATCCACCGAAACACGTGTAAGTATTCTTACTTTTATTCTTAAAAAGAAAGGTGACGCAGTTTAAAAAGAAGGTTGGTGAAATTATTATATTAATTCATTATATGAAATAGAAATAATTTCAAATAGAAATAATTTCAAAAATAAATCTTTATAATGCATCCTGCAGTTGCAGGATGCATTATAAAGATTTATTTTTGAAATGTGAAAATATTGACAATTGAACAGACAGAACATGAGACAGGTAGGAGAGTGGGTGTCAGTATCTAATCATACAATTGTGTTCATTTGTTAGGGTGAAGATGTTTGTATGTATTTTCTACTCCATGACAACAGATGTCGCTGTAATTTGACATGATAAATTTTGTAACTATTTTTTGTAAAAAATTAATATTAATATTGTAAAAAACAATAAAAAAAATAAACAATCGTTTTTAGTTTTTTTTACTTTGTCACATGTGTACAATGCAGAATAGAGTGAGTTGGCATAAAGACTAGATGGGTGTCTACTTGAGGCACGCAACGA
The DNA here is from genome assembly GCA_035578175.1 of Catonia carolina. NCBI lineage: Eukaryota > Metazoa > Arthropoda > Insecta > Hemiptera > Achilidae > Catonia > Catonia carolina. Next base: position 2,423,424 of record JAQMRL010000033.1, read on the forward strand.
CAAGTCGTGTCGTCTCTACATTTTTTTTTGTAATCCCTAATGTGTGTACGTTGCAATCTGTTCAATTCAGAACAATAAGGCCGAGTACATACCAAAAGCAACCGGTGATTGCAACGCAACGGCAACTTGAGTTGCCTATGAATAACACACGCAGTTTAATGGGCCTGTGTATACCAAAGCGACTGTGATGCGACGGTTACTTGACTGAGCAACGCAGGCAAATCAAGTCACGACATGCTGTAAACTCGGGTTGACAGTTGCGCAGTTGCTCTTGGGAAGTGCAGACCGTACGTAAATATGGCTGCTGAACAACAAGAAAATATTAAGTTTGCACAGTTCATTGAACAGTTTAATTGTTTATATGACCATAACAACAAGTCATACAGTAACAGGGTGGTGACAGATAAAGCTTGGCAAGCTTAATCTTTTGCCTACATCAATTGGGGTTCTGTAGTTAGTAACTTTTTTCAGCAGTAGAGGTGTCACTAAATCCAGCAACATATCATAGGTAGCCTTGCTCATCCTGTAATAGTTGAAAAACTTTTTGGGATATACTTCCAATTCTTGTAAGGCATGCCACCGGCTTCTGTGTACATTGCTGCCATTATATGGATGCACACTAAACCGTCTATGTAAGGTTTTCTTCTTTTTTCTAAGCACATATAGAAGAACTGCCTCCTCCTCGGACGAAGACATCGGTACAAGTGACTGGACAACTAGTCAACTTGGGTTTCTTTTGTATGTACACGCGGTGTAAACCTACAGTTGACCGAGTTGTGTTGCTATCACTGGTTGCTTTTGGTACCTATTCGGCCTAAGCAACCCGATGACCAAATGAAATGAGGATGATGTGTATGACGTGTAAATGAGGTGTAGTCTTGTACAGAGTGAGAGAGTATGGTTAATTGAACCCCAACCATCAAAGTACACCGGTAGCCACTGTCTAGCATTCAAATCCGTATAAAAGTAAATACTTTACTAGGATTTGAACCAGGAATCTTCGTCTCCGAAAATCAGCTGTTCAACAGCTGATTTTGGCGACGACTTTACCTCTAGACCAACCCGGTGGAGTGTCTCAACTTGGCCATATTTTTTTTACTTAATCAAGTAGAAAATTTAGTACGCATGAAAATGTTGCACTATACAACAAAATATTGTTAACATCTTTCATTTTACTATTCTAAACGTTTGAAATATTTTAAAATGTTAACCACCTAAATATGTTGGCTACGATTTAAAAACCAATTATTTTTATTTATGCTAAAAGAAAACACCTCAAATTGAACAAAGTTTAATTGTTTAATTGTGGTTATAAAATATTCCTTTTGCTGCTGTAATTTTGTCATTTTTTCATAACAGGTTTCATATGTTTCCGATGTCTGAACTCTTTCTTTTGTTTGTTGTAATTTTTATTTTTAGTGTCTCCTTCAGAGCAAAGAAACTCATTGTGAACGCATATAATCGATTCACTGTCGGCAATGTCATAGTCATTGTTGTTTACGTCATCACAAACTTTTTCTGCTTTTGATCGTTTCTAATGCATTCAGAGGTGTAGATTACAAGGCCAGCCATGAAAAGTATATTCAGCTCTGTATAACACAAAAACATGACATTCAATATTTCACAGTCACAGAAAGTAGCAAGACTATACTTCATGTACATTTTTGGAAATTTTTTAAACTTTTTCTGCTTTTGAGGTGCATTAAGAGGTGTAGATTACGAATCCAGCCATGAAACATTACTTGAGCTCTGTAAAAAATAAAACCATGAAATTCGATATTTCACGGCTTCCCGAAAGTAGCAAGACTATAACAATATGTACTTTTTTGTACTTTTTTTTATGTACTTTTTTGGAAAAATTTCAAACATTTTCTGTTTTTGGTCATTTCTATCGCATTAAGAAGCTTAGATTACTAATCCAGCCATGAAAAAGTACTTTGAGCTCTGTAAAAACCAAAAACATTACATTTAAAATTTCACCGTCACCGAAAGCAGCAAGACTATAATCATGTACTTTTTTGGAAAACTTTCAAACTTTCTCTGTCTTTGATCGTTTCTAATGCATTGAAAGGCGTAGATTACGAATCCAGCCTTGAAAACGTTTTTTGAGCTCTGTAAAACACAAAAACATGACATTCAATATTTCACCGTCACCGAAAGTACAAAGACTATAGTTCATGTACTTGTTTGGGACATTTTCAAACTTTTTCTATTTTTGATCGTTTCTAATGCATTAAAAAGCGTAGATTACTATTCCAGCCAATAAAAAGTACTTCTTTAAACTCTGTAAAACAAAAAAACGTGACACTCAACATTTCACCGTTACCGAAAGTAGCAAGACTATAGTTCATGTACTTTTTTGGAAAACATTCAAACTTTTTCTGTTTTTGATTGCTTCTAATGCATTAAGAGGCGTACATTACAAGTCCAGCCATGAAAAAGTACTTTGAGCTCTGTAAAAACCAAAAACATCACATTTAAAATTTCACCGTCACCGAAAGCAGCAAGACTATAATCATGTACTTTTTTGGAAAACTTTCAAACTTTCTCTGTCTTTGATCGTTTCTAATGCATTGAAAGGCGTAGATTACGAATCCAGCCTTGAAAACGTTTTTTGAGCTCTGTAAAACACAAAAACATGACATTCAATATTTCACCGTCACCGAAAGTACAAAGACTATAGGTCATGTACTTGTTTGGGCCATTTTCAAACTTTTTCTCTTTTTGATCGTTTCTAATGCATTAAAAAGCGTAGATTACTATTCCAGCCAGTAAAAAGTACTTCTTTGAGCTCTGTAAAACAAAAAAACGTGACACTCAACATTTCACCGTTACCGAAAGTAGCAAGACTATAGTTCATGTACTTTTTTGGAAAACGTTCAAACTTTTTCTGTTTTTGATTGCTTCTAATGCATTAAGAGGCGTAGATTACAAGTCCAGCCATGAAAAAGTACTTTGAGCTCTGTAAAAACCAAAAACATCACATTTAAAATTTCACCGTCACCGAAAGCAGCAAGACTATAATCATGTACTTTTTTGGAAAACTTTCAAACTTTCTCTGTCTTTGATCGTTTCTAATGCATTGAAAGGCGTAGATTACAAATCCAGCCTTGAAAACGTTTTTTGAGCTCTGTAAAACACAAAAACATGACATTCAATATTTCACCGTCACCGGAACTACAAAGACTATAGTTCATGTACTTGTTTGGGCCATTTTCAAACTTTTTCTCTTTTTGATCGTTTCTAATGCATTAAAAAGCGTAGATTACTATTCCAGCCAATAAAAAGTACTTCTTTGAGCTCTGTAAAACAAAAAAACGTGACACTCAACATTTCACCGTTACCGAAAGTAGCAAGACTATAGTTCATGTACTTTTTTGGAAAACGTTCAAACTTTTTCTGTTTTTGATTGCTTCTAATGCATTAAGAGGCGTAGATTACAAGTCCAGCCATGAAAAAGTACTTTGAGCTCTGTAAAAACCAAAAACATCACATTTAAAATTTCACCGTCACCGAAAGCAGCAAGACTATAATCATGTACTTTTTTGGAAAACTTTCAAACTTTCTCTGTCTTTGATCGTTTCTAATGCATTGAAAGGCGTAGATTACGAATCCAGCCTTGAAAACGTTTTTTGAGCTCTGTAAAACACAAAAACATGACATTCAATATTTCACCGTCACCGAAAGTACAAAGACTTATAGTTCATGTACTTATTTGGGAAATTTTCAAAGTTTTCTCTTTTTGATCGTTTCTAATGCATTAAAAAGCGTAGATTACTAATCCAGCCAATAAAAAGTACTTTGAGCTCTGTAAAAACCAAAAACATGATATTCAATATTTTACCGTCACCGAAAGTAGCAAGATTATAGTTCATGTACGTTATTGGAAAATTTTCAAACTTTTCTGTTTTTGATCGTTTCTAATGCATTTAGAGGCGGAGAGTACCAATTCAGTCATGAAAAAGTACTTTGAGCTCTGTAAAACACAAAAACATGACATTCAATATTTCAACGTCACCAAAAGTAGCAAGACTATAGTTCATGTACTTTTTTGGAAAATTTTACCCAAAAGGATGGGTTTAACCTGTAGAGGTTTTACTAAGTAAAACGGGGAGTGAGGTGGTTTACGATTGCCCCAACTTACTGAGTGGAAAAATACACATATCAGCACGCCGGGCTTTCTGAAAAGCACATATTTTCCACTCTGCAAATGACACTTTCACTTCATTCACCGCAGGATTCGGCTGTATAATGAAATTCATTACTTTCAGAGGAGATAACTCTGATTAGTGTTACAGTACACCTCTACCTCTTCTCTTCTTAAATGATTTAGTCATTTAATTGGCTGACCATGTGATAAGAAACAGAATTGTTTATTTTTGCCCTGCAATGAACAGATTGAGTGTAAATATTTTACACTCCACTTGTCTGTTATGGGCAGATGATTGTCATTACTTAAGTATTTCTTGAATAAAAGTTTTATCTTCTATTTCGTCTGGTGACTGCTTCATGCTGAATGCATGTTTCCCTAGTAAGGGGGAAAATCTGTTGGAATTGCATCAGATTTTAAATTTGTATAATTTTTCAGACTGTATCGTACCAATGTGTGCTAAATCAGGGGGGGTTATAAAACAATCTACAACAATTTGCCCAATTGCTGTTGAAGGGTACATTGGTTGTCAAAAGTATAATTAGTAGACGTAGGCCTACTTATATCCGAGCCTTTTCTCTCTCGCCACCACTACTACTGCTGTAGTTTTTACAATAAGTACTGCACACCCAGGCACCTAACTAATTTAATTGTACTATTTCACCTGCACTTGTAATTACAAAATAATAATTTAAAGAACACTGGATAATATTCACGAATACGCGGCTGAACAGAGCAAACATACTATGAACGTGAAGTAAGGAACAATCTTCCGATTGTGACGCCACAGAAAAGAACAATCTTCCGATTGTGACGCCACAGAACAGAACAATCTTCCGATTGTGACGCCACAGAACAGAACAATCTTCCGATTGTGACGCCACCGAACAGAACAATCTTCCGATTGTGACGCCACAGAACAGAACAATCTTCCGATTGTGATGCCACAGAACAGTACAATCTTTCGATTGTGACGCCACAGAACAGCTCATTTATTGTAAAAGATGCAGATGGGCTCTCGTATTCAATTGTTTGTGCCATTCACTCTCCTAGTAATCAAAAGGATTGAACGTCACAGGTCATCACTGATTCAATACATTCAGTGCACGCAAATATTATAAATTTCACAAACCTATTTAGCTGCCTTGATCTTAATATCCACCATCACTCTTTTTTCTAATCTATCCTTTTTGCTATTTATTGTAGATGGTTTTAAAGTCTCATACGATAATATTTTATGGACTCTAATGATGGTGGATGTTAGGATGAAGGCAGCTGAAAAGATTTGTGAAATTTAAAGTATTTAAATCAATTCTTTTGAATCGGTTTCAAGCTGCAAGAGCATTTTAAAGATATAAATATTTCTGTTGCACTCCACTCTTGTAATATGAGACAGTGAAAAAGTTGCATGCATTTATTCACAATCTTTTTAATCAAAGAAATTAGTTTGGTGAATAAGGAGTGATGTAAAAGTTCCAGCGCTGTTTGAATTGTACGCCAAACGATTGTCAAAGAGCATTACGGTTGGCATCACTGGTTTCTATCACTCTTCCTGAACATGCTACATCTGTTTTTGACAATTCTATGTGACCTAATCTGTTTGTATGTTACATGTGGTTTTGTAAAAAAAGTACAATCTTCCGATTGTGACGCCACCGAACAGAACAATCTTCCGATTGTGACGCCACAGAACAGAACAATCTTCCGATTGTGACGCCACAGAACAGAACAATCTTCCGATTGTGACGACACAGAACAGAACTGCTGTTTTTTTGACAATCATTATAGTTTTTGACAATTCTATAATATGACCTAATCTGTTTCTATGTTACATGTGGTCTTGTAAAACAAGTTTTCTTTCTTTGGCGAAACAACAAGTCAAGTTTTGTGTAAAGTTGGGTAAATCTTTTATAGAAATGTTACCAGGGGCATTTGCAGAAGAATGGTACAAGAAGTTTAAAGAAGGCTGTACATCATCTTCGACTGACTATGATCTTGTCAGCAGAGTGAATGTTACCATCTGATCCAATTGTCAACTAACCATTTGTGAAATGGAAATGGTAGAGTAATTTGTGAAATCTTGAGACATTCGCTCAAGGCTGTGAAGAGGAAGAGACCTGAGCTGTGGTGAAGTTGGGCAATAATCGCTCATTTGTGATTATCCAGATCAGTATCCGATGATGACATTAAAGAGAAATCACTGGAACCGGTGAACAGTAGTACACAAGATGAGTTTGTACCATCATCCGTCCTAGTGGTGGGAGAATCTCGGTAGTCCGGCACCTCCAGTAATCCGGCCCTTAAAATATTACGCCTAAAAATATGAAACCTCACCCAGGACAGATTTTGGTAAAAGATTTAAAGTGAATTAAGGAAATCAACTCGACCTAATTACAGCGGATTTAATATTATAACATGTATATTTAGGATTTGATTAAAGAAATGAATAAGCAGACCTTAATTATTGTTAAATTGAATAATTTTTGGCTTTTTATCCAAAACCCAGAACCGGGTCATATCTATACTTGATGCTGAATTGACAACGAAACGTAATTACTCTCACAACACGAGCACCTCCATATCTCATTAGGCGACGTCAATAGCCGATAATTATGTTTAGTACAATGACTACTCTGCCAACCTTTTTTAATTATTAGTATATTTAATTTAAAATCACATAAAAATCAATATATATTCATTTTGTGTTTAAATTGATAATTTATAGTTTTGAAATTCCAACACATCCAGTAATCCGGCACCCTCTCGGTCCCGAACAGGCCGCACTACTGAGATTCGACTGCATTTTAAATAAATGAAATACTAACTCAATCGTGGAACTTTTTCATCACCCCGCATAAGTTGTTTTCACTTGTACTTGTGAACCGTTTCATATTTTTGTGGGAGGGAAATGGGAGATGGAAGTAGTAGTATGAAAAATTGCAGTCCGTTTCCATTTAACATAACATTTATTACTTACACTTATTACTGTTATACAATTATGGACACCATTACAAAAATATATATATATATATATAATATACAACTATAGCTATAACTATATAGGTGGGTCTGTACTATAGGGTGAACAAGTTAAAACTGAACTGCTATAACGTATGTCACTAACTTATGGATTAGGGATCCACAGGCTGCAGCCAGTTACTGTACTGCTACTCAGTTATGTTTTTTTTTAGCTTTTATTTGTTATTGGGAACTGTACTTTGTTGACAACTACCCAATTTGATCGCTGCTTTTTGACGTGGCTTAGACATGAGTTTGAACAGGGACCCCCAGTAGAGTTTGTTCATGGATGGCTGTCAACTGGTCACCATACAAAGTCGCTTGCCCAACCGGTGTTACTTAACAAATAATAGCGACTTTCTACCAGCTGACTGACCGGGCTGGCCCGGAGGCCGGTAGGTACTCAGTTAAAATATAATATATTAAGATAGTATTGTTTAACCCTTCATAAGTGTGTGGTAGGTAGGCGTATACTTACCACTGGCAATAAGGTCGATTTTTTAAAGAATAAGCTATGCAGTTGAACCTTATTGGCATTTTATGGTTTAATAGATGTTCTCTGGTAAGTAGGCTATCCACATATTGAAATTAGCGTGCAGCGACCATTTGATTTGTGAGTTACACGAATGTGGTAAGGATTCATACCAGCGTACGCTACCATGTTGGTTTGTTGTTACTTTTGTACAGTGCTTAGAAAATTCCAGTTTTTACGGGAAACCAAGCATTCATGGTGATAGAAAGTTAAGATTCGCCACATTTTTCTGTTATGTAGGGCTACAAGGTGTTTCAATAAGCATTCTTACCACTAAATCTTATGTGATTGCCATTTCAATAAACATTCCTTGGTAAGTTTACACTTACCAGGGCTTGACATAAAAAAATAAATATCTTACTGTTGTGGCACTAGAAATGCATTTATTATTCAAGTCCCTATAAAACAACAAAATTTAATATTTTGCCCGTAGTAGGCCTACTGCCCTATAAAGGGTTAAGTAGTGTAGTGTAGGACAGTGACACTTGTGATCGGTGTTAAAACCATAGACGCAATCATGATTGTAACACTGGGTTGGTGGTAGTGGTCGCAAGTCAGCTGATTTATTGAGGCATTTATGGGTTACGTAGCTATTCCATGCTATGGGTTGTAGCTATTTATGGGTTACGTAGCTATTCCAGCTCAACTAATATCCATCTGTACTATGTAGGCCTACATTGCATGGATTGGGCTGAGGCACGATCGCTCATCAAGTGCATGGTTTAAGTATAGGAAACAGTCTGTAAATTCAGCACTATCGCCTGAGCTTTTTTTTTATCCGTAACGTGGGAATGTTGCAATCTGTTCAATTTAAGACCATAGGACTTAAGAGAATAGGCCTAACTTATGGTTAACCGAACCCCAACCATCGGAGTACACCCGTAACCAGTGTCCACTATTCAAATCTGTATAAAAGTTACTACCATTATTAGGAATTGAACAAGAAAACGTCCATTTCCTTAAAGTGGGTGAAACAGTTGCGGCAATAACTTTACCTATAGACCAATCATATAAGATGAGCATGTGGGGACGTTCTCAGGGAGCCTCCCATTCATCAACACTTGATAAGCCTTCATCATCTGTAATACGAGGTATGTCCACAAAGTAAGTTCCATTTCTATTTATATCCGCTGCAGCACTGCGATCGCAGTTCCGCGCATGCCCACCAGACGCTCTGTTTCAAGAAGAAGAAACCTGCGCCATTTTGAGATCGCTGTCAGCCGCCTATGCTTTGTTGTGCTTGTTTACAATGTCGGTGTTGATTGAAAATCTCGCCGCTTGTGAAATCAGATGTGTGATTCGTTTTCTGAATGCTAAAAAAGTGAAACCAATCCAAATTTATCGGTAAATTTGCGAAGTTTACGGACAAAATGCGATAAGTGATTCAATGGTGAGAAGATGGGTCCGACAGTTCAATGAAGGACGTAGTGAAGTGCACGATGAAGAACGAAGTGGGCGTCCATCTTTGTGTACAGAGGAACTGGTTCACGCGGTTGATGAGAAGATTAGGGAAAACCGTAAGTTTACAATTAGAGCGCTCGTTATTGAATTTCCACAAATCTCAAAATCACTAATTCATGAAATTGTTACTGAAAAACTGAAATTTCGTAAACTTTGCTCACGTTGGGTACCAAAAATTCTTACTGAGCAACACAAAACCAAACGGATGGGCAGTGCACTTCATTTTTTGACCCGTTATGATGAAGGGTGCGAAGATTTTCTGTCACAGATAGTCACAGGAGATGAAACTTGGGTTTCTTATGACACCCCTGAAAGTAAGCGGCAATCAATGGAATGGAGGCACACTTCATCCCCAGCCAAGGTTAAGCCGAAACAAATGTTGACACCTCGAAAAATCATGTGCACAGTCTTTTGGGACAGCAAAGGCATCTTACCGATTGATTTCTTACAGCGAGGTCAAACAATCAATGCAGATGTTTACTGCGAGACACTTGGGAAATTGCGCCGCGCAATACAGAATAAGCGCCGAGGATTTCTGTCAAAAGGTGTTGTTTTTCTTCACGACAATGCTCGACCACACACTGAAAATGCAACGAAAAACCTCCTACAGGGATTTGGCTGGGACGTGTTTGATCATCCTCCGTACAGCCCTGACCTCGCTCCTAGCGATTTTCATCTGTTCTTACATCTCAAATCTTTCCATGGCGGTCGACACTTCAATAATGACGAAGAGCTGAAAGAAACTGTTTCCAACTGATTGAGGACACAGGCGGCAACCTTCTATAAAGAAGGCATAGAAAAACTTGTACCACGCTATGACAAATGCCTGCAAAAATTCGGTAGTTATGTGGAAAAGTAGTTTAAGAGTTGTACATTTTTGTGCAATAAATGTTTTTTCTGTATCTGTACACAATTTTTTTTTTTATTACCAAACGAAACATACTTTCTGGACATACCTCGTAGTAACAGAATGGATAAGGGTCTGCATCCTGCTTGACAACATTATTAGGCACTTGGATATAGTAGGCCTACTTAGAAATTTGGTGCTACTGATGAATTCTGGATTTTTTCGCACCATGTTACAAGTGAAGAGAAATGGAGAAGATGGAGCTTGTGGCCACTTTGGTCATATCGTGGCAATGGAGAAGGGAAATGGGATCTGGCCGAGGCCAAAATGGACACTGCGCTGTCTACACTCTGGTTACTCGGCTACTCATCTTAAAATATGCCTAATGAATTAAGAATAAACTTTGTTTGTTATTACTATTAGCAATGTTCGAAACATTATTTATAAAACAATAGATAGCAGTAATCCATAAATAATACAACTTTCTAAAAACAATGTTGTTGTTGTTGTTGTTTAGGTCATCAGTCAGCCTGTAGGCTGGTTTGAACCACCTCTAGAGGTTTTACTAAGTAAAACAAGGAGTGAGGTGGTTTACCATTGCCACAACTCACTGAATGGAAAAGTAAGCTTATCAGCATGCCAGGCCCTCTGAAAAGCACATATTTTCCATTCTGCAAATGACACCTTCATTTCATTCACCACAGGGTCTGGCTGTATAATGAAATTCATTACATCCAGAGGAGATAACTCTAATTAGAGTCTTTTACACCTCTACCTCTTCTGTTCTTAAATGATTCAGTCATTTAATTGGCTGACCATGCGATAAGAAACATAACTATTTATTTTAGCCCTGCAATGAACAGATTGAGTGTAAATAATTTGACACTCCACCTGTCTGTTATGGGCAGCGAAAAACAATATAAGACAAAAACATTTTGGGTTGCGTAAAATACTCAAGTCTTATTCTAAAGATGAATTTATGATCTACGAACAGATTGTAAACAAAATAAATAAATATTATTTGTAAAAATAAATACAATTCAAACTCGTCCACTGTTTCTTTTCCAAGATTTACTTGGCACAGTCAAACCTCCATGGAAAAGAGATTTAATCCATTTTTCGAGTAGATGCTTAGTGTTGGACCCTTGTTACATACTTTGTAGCCTACAACGTAAGATAGGGCTATCAAGTAGGCAGTCCACTTAGGCAGGAGATCACTCACGGTACATGGTACATAACATATTATACATGAGTGTTACTCATGTACAGATGATATTGTAACAGACATGACTTGTATAGTAGCGCCCACCCCTTGGCCAAGTCTATTTTTCAAAATTTTAAAAATTCTACAACATTGGCCAATTAATAGTTCATGTTATTAACCCTTTCAATCCCAATTTTTTTAACTATACACAAAAAATGTCTGTTCATTGTTTCATACAACAATTTGAATATGTAAAATTATGTTCAGGCTTCCTAAACAAAATATATTCTCTTACTTAGATTTGTAGCAAAAAAACTAAATATGATTTCAATTTTAAAGTCATCATTTAAGACAAAATATTTTACAATTAAAAATATTGATTAAATGGATAAAATCACTTTTTTACAAACAGTCTAAAAAATATACTTGTACATACGTACGACATATTCAAAGAAATGCTACTTTATTTTAGTAAATGAACACGAATATTTAAAACTAAAATTAATTTTTAAAACAAACTAATTAATGGTCGCCTCCGTAGTGCAATGGTCAGTATGCTACACTGCAAAGCGGAAGTCTCAAGTTCGATTCCTGGCTAGGGTATAGAAAATTATTACACTTCACACCCAGTGTTCCTAATCCAAAGTAGTAGCTAATAACTAAAATTTTGATGTCTGTTATTTCATTTCTGTGTGACTTCTTCGTCACACTCAGTTAGAAAGGGTTAATACATTTGTTAATACATTTTCTACGCTGAATAATACGATTGAGCGGTATTGAGATAGCAAGGGTTCACAGTATTGTTAATAAATCAAAATTTAAGTTACGTACATATTTAAAATTTTGTATTCGCGGTAAAAATATAATTCACTATGTTGTGTTAAAATTTCAAACTTGTCGGTCAAATACTTCTTGAGTTATACACCTCTAAACGCATGAAAGTCTTTGTGGTAGCAAAAAACAAACCGGGTCTTTTTGTCTTTCAATCTCAATATGGCAATTTTCAAACAATATTAAAAATATAGGACTATTATAAATCAATGCAGAATAAAATAAGCTAAATATTGGTGTAAACTTGGTTGAATCATCATTTTGAAGATGCAAGCGTTCAAACTCGGGTGTTTATACAGTTCAGCTGTTGTTAGTTTGCTCCTACAGTCAACAAACAAAAGCCACCTACTACAGGGTGCACGCTAGAGTCTGCCCCTTTATGGATGTCAAATTCCTATTAAGTTAACTATTTTTTGAATTATAACTACTTAAAGTACTAAAAACATCAGTCATGATATGATGTAGGCCTAACAATTTCATTTATAAAAATACTTTTAAAAGTATTTTGTTGTTACTTTTTAATCAGCATGTACACAATTTGATATAATGGGCATGCTCAGTGACGTCATTATTTGTTTACATTAGGAGCAAACTTAGAGAGGCTGGACTATAAAATTATGAAATCGATGGTAACAATTGAGTTGTCAGAGTGGTGACGTCACGGCATGGCTCCCTGCTACAGCCTGCGAGTACCAAAACGGCAGTGTAAACATAATAGAAATGAGATTGCCCTTCTTTTATTCAACGGCCCTGCAGTTTAATCAAAGGTTTCGTACATCGAAAACAAACAAAAATATTTGGACAAATGCGAAAGACATTTTCGCAGATAATGCACCTTTTTGTCGAGATTTAATAAACACATAAGTTTTTTAATATGAATCAGTGAGTGGAAAAAGGGTAATATTCCAAAAAATGCGAAATTAAACAAAGATAGCGTTTTTGTTAAGTTTAGTTCGGCGCATGTATTGGTTGATAAAACCAATACATGCGCCGGGAAATATTCCTTGCATCTAAAAGCAGCTAAGCTACATTAAAAATTTAGTAGAGTGGAAAAAGGATAATATTCCACGAATATTACCCTTCTTCCATTCAATAGCGAACAGCTGTTGGACCACTGGTTTCTGTCTTATTATTTTCAATATGTGACTGTAAATTATTTTAAAATTAAAATAAAGTTTTGTAGCATATTGGCACATTATATTGTTCTTTCAACTTAATTTTTCCCATTCACTTGTATTACTAAATCTAGAAAAAGGTGAATAGTCAACATATTAATAATCAAAAATCAATCCCATGATTATTGTACAACAAATTCTAAACTCACCATTAAAAAGCTTTAATATAGTACTACAAATGACCAATTGAACATTTTACCATTAAACCAAAAACAAAGTCACAGAACAGTTTTTTTTTTGTAATTTCTCAAAAATAAGGATTTTGGAATATTACCCTTTTTCCACTGATATGTGGATTCAGTAAAACAATAGGCCTATGTCTGTCGGTTGTATTGGAGCAATTGGAGCATCATTGCTCCACATCTGGCAGTGTACTGAAATTATTATGTCTAATAATAACCTCCCCATTCCCATGCGGAATGTAACGCTCACAAATTGTGATCGTTTGTGTATTTTTTTTTAGTAGTGCAGTTTCAACTTGATCACACTATATTAATCTTGTTCTTTAATTTGAGCAAAATTCCAGCAATAGAATAATCGCTTAACTTACATATAATAAATAAGAATAAAATATCAATACTACAATAAATAATCATCGATGATAATAATAAATACAATCATTAATATTTACAAATCAGAATTTTCAACAAGACTTATTTTCATTTGAACAGGAATAACCGATCATGTTTTCCTGTCACTGTCCAAACTGTTGTTACTAGAGAATTCAGAGCAACTTTTACCGGATGCCAGATAAAAAAATTAAACATTGGAAAAAGTAAAACTCGGGAAACTAATATAACGATGTAAATTTCTGATTCGGCTACCTGAAAAAAGTAAGAAGGAATACGATATGAAAACATTAACAATGATACTAAATCGGGTGACATGAGCAACCCATTCAACTACAGTCTGCAAAATGTTCACCTGTCATCGGTGACCGCTTCTTTTGTGGTTCACTGCGCATGCTGGGTCTGTTTCAGATTTGGATTGGGTCTATGGGGATGGCTGGATTCAATTTTCTTGTATTTTATTTCATCTGAAAATATTGCATTTGAAAATTCTCCAGAGAACTGGCGGCCATAGTTGATTGCTATTTCTGTTGGAATATTGCGGTTGAAAAGTAATGTTACACTCGCACACAAAAGAGAACTCACTGTAAACAAGATGTTTTTATAACGTTTAAAACAAAACTGAACGCCATGTAGTGAGATTAGGGTGTAAACAACACTGAAAAGTTGCAATTATTAGGTTGTTAAAGGTCAACACTAGTTTACGGTAGGCCTATTCACAGTGTACGCCTATTCTTACTGCAAAACAGTCGGTTTCGCATACTGGATTTTACCGGCTGAATAGTAACAGCAAAACGCTTTGAAGAGTTAAAAACAAAGATGAAAATTAAATGTTTCCAATTGTTGCTACGCTCTGTCGAATGACAACATCACCAGTAAAGACGTCTCCTAAGCAGAAAATATTCTTTTTGGAGTTCAAGTGCAAATAAGTAGTTCAAAAATAAATCTTTATAATACATCCTGGAGTTTGAAATTATTTCTATTTCATATAATGAATTAATATAATAATTTCACCAACCTTCTTTTTAAACTGCGTCACCTTTATTTTTATTCTTACTTACGCGTGTTTCGGTGGATCCACCATCATCAGAGTAAATAAAAAAAAGGTTTTATACAAATTTCATACAGTTTTATACAAGTGACTGAAGATGTATCATCTTCTGTAAATTTTAAATAAGTGAAATAAAAATTTTTTAGTTTCAATTTTTTTATTTACTCTGATGATGGTGGATCCACCGAAACACGTGTAAGTAGGAATAAAATTAAAGGTGATGCAGTTTAAAAAGAAGGTTGGTGAAATTGATATATAAATTTTTTTCATTATATAAAATGGAAATAATTTTTGGTGGAAGGACAGTGGGGCAGTTAATCCCAAACAAAGAAATCTACAAGCTAATCACCTCACTAATAAACAACTTCAGAAGGAAAAGAATATCATTGCTAGGACACCTACTCACAACAGAAAGCTCCAGACTTGTGAACCGGGTGATTAACCATTTTTGGGATAAGGTGTCGAGACCTAAGTGGCTGAAAAATGTACAGCAAGATATGGAGGAACTTAAAATCACTAAACAGGACCTACTAACGAAATCAACAGAGTATGACCGACTGGCCAAAGCTAACATGATAACATTTGCACTAAAACCCACAAGAGTAAACAACACGGTGTTTACCGATGAAGACCGGAGACAAAGGTCGGAGCGTCTTAAGAAAGTGTGCGCCAAACGAAAGGAAGAGAGTGTGCTTCTCAAAGAAACCCAACCCTGGAACGGAATAAACCTGAATTTGAACTAAAGTGATCCTATGGGGTCTCAAAAGTAAAAAAAAAAAAAAAAAAAAAATAGAAATAAGTAGTTGTAGTTTTCAGTGTGCATTCTGGCAGAAATTATAATTTTTGGGGTTCAGGGAATGCACATTCACTGCCACAGAACAGAAAGGGTTCACCAAAATTTGCAGTTTATTTTCAATGACACTAGCTCAACAGGTAAAGCATTATCTTGATAGACAGCAAATAAGCTGTTTTCTCATATCCCCGGGATAGACTGCAGAAGATCATTTGGCACAAGATGGTACCCATGAGGTCATGGTCATGCACTTCTACAAAGAAGTGCACTTAGCAATTGTAAAATTATGGTTTGGTTTTCCCATCATTATGTGTGATACATTATGATACTTCTTTTCTGACCGAGAACCGAACTTGGGATCACTGAAATCAAGAGTCAATTGTGCTAAACACTCCACTAACAGACCAGCAATTTTTCCACTTAACAAATGTAGATACATTGAGTTTGAAAACTTGTTTAATTCGGAGTAAAAAATTAAACAAATTTAAAAATGTTGTATACCAGGTGTGCATCAAGTCTGTGTTTCCCAAAGTGTGCGCCGCGGCGCCCAGGAACCTTTCCAGGGGTGCCGCAGGCCACGGATTTAAAAATGTATATGAAATAATTTTTTGTTTGAATTGTAATTATTTATAAGACATCATATTAAAATTTCATATATAAAACTTGCCTGTGGTTTTTCGAATATATTTACTCTCCTCTGCCAACTTGTCTTTCATAATAATTATAATATAGTTTTTATAATTAAAATATTCTTAAAATCCACCAAGAGCTTATAAAATAGCAGTTTTTCCTAGAAAATACATATTATTTGAAGGTTGAATTTTTGCCTCAAAATTATTAAAATGCTGTTTTTGAACGTTTAATTTTCAAAAATTCCATACCCTGCAGCCCACACCCCCCGGAAGGTGTGAATCCTCACCAGTTGCCACTGAGCAAGGTAGAGGGGCGCTGCCGTAACCTTAAAAAATCACAAGGGAGCCGCCCCGCGAGGTCAAAAAGTTTGGGAAACACTGACCTAAGTGAAGTCCAACTCCAACTATATCTCATTCCAGTTGACTTTAGAATGTTTTGTGTAAACAAATGACGAGCAAACCATCACCGATGATGATACTAGAGTCATCATCAGTCATCTTATAATGTTTGTTTATGTTCACTTGTGGCACATAGTTAACCCTTTAACTACTGAGTTAGTTTTTTAAAGGAAATAAAGCTTGGACAGATTACGTATTTTCATTACACTTCATACCATGATGAAGCTACATTTCATGGTTTGTCTTGAATTTTTAGTTTTTAATTTTTTCATGTTTTTTGTAACTTTTAGTTTTATGTGTTTGTTACAAAATAAGTCGTAATTTAAAATCTGCAATAATGTAACAAAAATTATTTTAGTACATCTTTGGGCCAAAGGCTAATAACGGTGACAGAATTGTGTGTTCTATAGTCAACGTCAATTCTTGCAAAGTTCTTCGTTATTATCCTCATTTTCACTCTCCTTCGTCAGATTCTACAGTTATTGGATATTCACTTATTTCTTTCATCTGTGTACATTTTAGAAAAAATTCAGAACAAAAATAAAAAACACCATTTTTTGTTTAGTTATATAGTTTGGTAAAGAAAAGTTCTCTAATTCCTTATTTCCAATTTCAATTGGTCCAGATTTTATATAATTATAGAGTACTAACTCATTTTAAAGCCAATAGAATGCGGAACATAGTACTTCTGAAAAATTTGAACGTGAGTTTACATCACAGTTGGTTCTAGCCTTTGCATGTAAGTGCCATCCGTCGCATATACAAGACAACAGTACTCAAAGGGTTAAATATGGCCCAAGCGAAATATTTTCTCTGACTAGAGTGGTGTATACATCCAGCCAATAGCAGAGCAATTGTTTACAACCTCCAAAGATAACTGGAATGAACTACAGTAGTATCTAATTTACAAATTAGACTAAATACTCTATTATAAAAGTTAACAACAGCAGATAGAAGAAGATCAGACAACATCAGTGCAAACATCAACACACCATTAGGCTAATATCCTCCAACATCACTAGATCAAGTAGGCTAATCTCCATTAAAACAAATAATTTCCAAATTAAATGATGGAAAATTGCTAGCACCAGCTTACCATCGCTCAAAATAATCTATATAAGTTAACTATTTTTTAAATTATAAGTACTTAAAGTATTTAAAACATCAGTCATGATATGATGTAGGCTTAACAATTTCATTTAGAATTTCATTTAGAAAAATACTTTTAAAAGTATTTTGTATTTAAATACTTTTGAAAGTATTTTATTGTTAATTTTTAATCAGCGTGTACGCATTTTGATATAATGCGCATGCTCAGTGACGTCATTGTTTGTTTACATTAGGAGCAAACTAAGAGAGGCTGGGCTATACTTTTATTGGGTGGTTGACTGATCAACTGTGGCCTTGACGCCTGAAACGTTTTACTTTAATGTTCTTTTATTCAACTTGATGACTTCTTGTGAATGTCTTGTATGCCATGTGACACATGTGAGTGCGTGTTGAGGCGCTGCAACTCTTTCTTCTACAACTTGATATAAAATAAGAGTTGCCATTGGCTAATCTGAATAGTAGTATGAAACTTAAAATGTACACAGAAATGTAATGTTGTTATATTTTTATAATTATTACTTCCCCTTGCCCTATATAAAATATAGGGAAGGAAAGTATTGTTTTCATGTTGATTTTTACAAATCAAGTTTGCATCGGTAATACATGTTTTCAGGTACCACGAACCTGAAAAAGATGGTTTTACCGAGTGGTCAGTGCGTGTGTAACTTTCAACCTCAGTTAGGTACCATTATGGGTCCCACCCAAAATGACATTGTCATTTATATCGGTCAACCAGAAATATTAGTTTTTCTCAAAAATGGCTTCTAAAATTTATTTTACCCACCGGGTTGGTCTAGAGGTAAAGTCGTCGCCGAAATCAGCTGTTTAACAGATGATTTTTGGAGACGAAGGTTCCTGGTTCAAATCCTAGTAAAGGTAGTTACTTTTATATGGATTTGAATACTAGACAGTGGTTACCGGTGTACTTTGATGGTTGGGGTTTAATTAACCATACTCTCTCAGGAATGGTCGGCCTGGGTCTGTACAAGACTACACAGTCTCATTTACACGTCATACATATCATCCTCATCTCATTGGGTCATGGGTTGCTTATTGTTCTAAATTGAACAGATTGCAACGTACACAAATTAGGAATAAAAAAAAAGTTTATTTAAAAATCACCTCAATTACTACAATTTTTGTGCTTTACAAGATAGGTTAAGCAGCATGACTACTGAAATTTGTGGGGGGCTGTGCTTTTGTGGTAGAAATTTGGTTTTTAAGATTGAAGGCCTTACTTAATACGCAAGTTGTAGAAAATCAAAAACCCTACAACTTTATTTCAAGCATTTTTTTTTTACTCTCTCTTGCCTATATGAATATATAGGAAGGAAAGTATTGTTTTCATGTTGGTTTTTCAAAATTGACATTTCACTGGGTATACATGTCTTCAGACCCCCTGAACCCAAAAAACATGTTTTTAGCGATTGGTCTGTGTGTGGACAGAATATCTCAAGAACCAAACATCGTACGAAGTTGCAACTTGAAACTTAGGTTATACCACTAGAGGACCCGACATGAACATTTTCTTCAAAATCAGTCAATCAAAAGTAGTAGTCATTCATGTCATTTTTCACTTTTTTGTGATTTTCTTAAAAATGGCTCCTACAATTTAAAAAAAAAATAGCCTCATTCACTACATTTTTATGGTATACAAGATAAGGTAGGCGCCACGTCTGCTGAAATTATGGCAAAAGAATATATGATCAAAGTTGTAGACAATTTAAAAACCTGCAACTTTTATTTCGAACATTTCTTTGTATAACGCTTAGTTTAGCGGTAATTAGTGATTTTCTGTATTTTTTTTCTGTGAAAATCTGTAAAAAAATGAAGGTTTTAAGATTTCGGCCTTAGTATGCATTTAATGACAAAAGTGTATAATCAAATTTATAGGAAATTTAAAGATCTACTTCTTTTAGTAAGCATTTTCGCTACAGAGCCTAGTTTAGTGTGAATGATTGGTTTTCCGTGTTATTAAGCCAAACTAAGGTTGATTTTCAGTTTGCATCATTCACTCATGATTAAAATGAGGTGAGTTGTTTTGTTCATTTCTAATCACCCACTGGGTTGGTCTAGAGTTAAAGTCGTCGCCTTGAGTCAGCTGTTTAACAGCTGAAATTCGGAAACAAAGGTTCCTGGTTCAAATCCTAGTGAAGGTAGTTACTTTTATACGGATTTGACTACTAGACAATGGTTACTGGTGTACTTTGATGGTTGGGGTTCAATTAACCATACTCTCTCTCCCACTCTGTACAAGACTACACAGTCTCATTTACACATCATACGCATCATCCTCATCTCATTGGGTCATTGGGTTGCTTATTGTTCTGAACCGAACAGATTGCAATGTACACATCATAAGAGACAAAAAAAAATTCTAATGTTTTATTACTAATGTTAGGTATATTGTTCATTATTTGTATCGGCAAGAGAAAGTTTGTGAGTATTCACACCAGATTTTTTTAGTGTTTAGCATCAATTAGTTTTCCCATATTTTTAAGTCATTTAGCACCGTCATTCACTTGGGATTAAACGTAGGTTAAATTTTTCATTATTTACATCGGCAAGATTAAATCATGTGAATTTCACACCACATTTTGACATTGTAAAGTTAAGTTATTGCAAGTGTTATTGTTTTTGTAGCCAAATGGTTGTAAAGGTGTTTGCACTAGTTTTTTTTGACACAGACAGAAACAAGAAGAATAAATGAAATCCCGATAATGAATAGCCTTAAGTGGCAAATCACATCAGTCTATCTCTGGATCCAATCACTGTTTGTTACACAACTCAAATTCACTAAAAATACAATCACTTTTTCCCACCATTGTCATCACCCTCACACACACTTCTCTCATGATTTGATCAATAGAAAAAAATCTTACGAGTCATATTGTTTTAACTAAGATCTGTTCTGAAATTAAATGATAAATTCTTCACCTGGCTCCCTGTTGGCTGTACCCCACTTTTCTATATTTCCTGTAGTCCCCCTATTCTGCCATCATTGTTCAAAATTTGCTGTCGGGGTGATTAAGTGAAGAACTATTCAAAACTTTTTATCATCTAGTTTTTCATTACAACCACAAATTACTCGTTGCGAAATGTTACAAAATGCAATCTGCAATTGAAAAGCAAACTTGCAAGACAGGTCAATCCACTTTTGGTGGAAAATGTTGTTTTTTCTTATAATACAATGAATGGCCTACACTGAATAATATGCCATTAATCATGATAATGTTAAAAAAGTGGATTGCAAAATTAATTATATTGTGGCATCCTCCTTGGACCAGCGGAGGTCTTGGATTTGATTCCAAGCCAGGGTGTGGAAAATTATCACTAGTTAAAACCCAAAGTTATTCTGTTATTACACCATGGCTGGGTTGTGGTGTAGTGGTCAGCGCAACTGGCTTCTATGCCAGGGGGCTGGGTTTGATTCCCGGTCAGGTGTGGCATTTTTTTTCATCACCCTCCTCATTGTTTGCATCAGCAGTGATTGAAAAACAGTTTGATGTAAATACAGAAAATAATAACATGAGCCGAAAGTTGTCGCTAATGTCCTAGATGTTGATACAAGTTTAAATTAAACTTGGTTAGTGGCAGGCACAGGCAGTGCTACTGTTGGGTGTGATGCACTTCTTCAACAAAGTGTTATATCTAAAATCCACTGCCACTGTTATTAATAGTGACAAGAAAACTGTACTGTAATTGATCATCTGTTTTAACAATATTTCACTTCGGTATTTCCTTCCTCTTGTGTATTGTTGCGTTGAGTGGTCGTGTGTGTCCACGGTTTGCCATCTCAACTATTATTTTCTTCCGCTAAATAAGTTATATCCAAATTTAGATATACTTTAGACTAAACAAAAAGTGACCTTTAATATGACCTTTAATTCCATTATAATGGGTTAAAAATGACCAAAACTGTCGGTTTACCTATTTAGTATTTTTGACACTTTTTTGCCATCAGTGAAAAATTTGTAAAAATGGGTATAAATTGTTTTGCAATTTCACTCTCCAATTCTGAAACTAAGTATTGCAAATTTCTGATTTTTTAGAATTGTTGCAAGCGGCATGAAATGATGGAAATATTAGTTTCCAAGTCGGGATGATGAAAAGCAAACATCAGTTAAACAACTGCTCGATGGATGGCAGATGATAAAGACAGAATGAAAAGCGGAAGAAATAGTTTTGAAAGAAGAACGTTTAAAATAATACATAACATGAAAAGATACTCGGCATCGCTACGTGATGACGACCGCTTTGTGGACGCAAACTCCATTCGGGCCTTCCAACAGAGCCGGCCACAAATACGTGCGTATCTGATCACTGTCTCCACTGGACGTGTGGAATCTGACGTGCAGTTCCCTCCGAAACACTCGTTGTTCGTATTCAAGAACGTACGGCGGTGTCTGCAACACAAAACAGAGTCTATTATAACAAACAAACAAACTATAAAACAGAATAATCATATCATACAACATAGTGTTGCGTCAGAAAAAAACAAACAGTTTGGCCAAACTGTTGTTTCTCGGAAAACGAACGAACTGTTGTTTTACTTCTCGACAAACTGTTTTTTCTGACCAACAGTGGTAGCTTGACAAACACGTTAAATTGCCAAACAGAAACATCACCGCACTCTAATAAACTGTTAACAAATTAAAAACAGGTTGCATGAATAACTACTGTTGGCTGTTGCCTTCTACTGAAAAAATGTATATATATATATATATATATATATAATATTACTATGGTTATTAGTTAGTTTTATTAGGATGCACAAAAGAATCAATCTGAAATACAAAATAATGATGGTGTGTGTAGTATTATAATCACAGAGTATAGAATAACTTCTACACTCTTTAAATACAATGCACAAAAAACGGCCACAAAACTGTCAAATCTTTTGATAAAATGATATACGAGATATGATTTAACGGTAAGGTCCAGCCGTTTATGTGTATGAACGATAAAACGACCTGTTGTTTTCAACTTGGAAGAAAAAAATATAGAAAAACGATTCATTTAGAACATCAACAGATCAATAATACTAACTGTTTCTTCCAACAGTTTGTACAAACAGTTGTTTTTTCAAACGAACGTTGGTTTTTGTTTGGAAAAAACAACAGAAACGCCCACCACTAATACAACAAGCGACTTGATCCATTAACCTCTAATGACAAAAGGCTTACACCTGTTTTTTTTTTTTTTTTTTATTGAGTGATGCCTACATAAGCCTTGGGCTTGTGTGTAGGTAATGATATGTAGTGATTTACAGATGAAAAAAATGCCAGACCTGACCGGGAATCGAACCCGTGACCCCTGCATAGTAGCCAGTTGCGCTGACCACTACACCACGGGCCGGCTTATGATTATCAATGCCGGTCGCATCGGCGTAGTTGGTAACGTGCTCGCCTCTCATAATGCGGTCTTGGGTTCGAATCCCATTCAGGCACGGCATATTTTCATACGTTACAAAATCATCTCATCCTTCACCGTCTGCATTAGCGGTAATTGCAAAAGAGTCGGACATAAAACCAAAAAGATTATCAATGATTATAATAATAATGATTATCAATAACAATCATTTATTTACAACAGATGAGATGAAAATGTAGCACACTGTTGAGAAGTTGATTGAAGTGCTATACGTGTAGCCCCTATACTTCCACCTGGGCCCACTCTGTTGTGCATACTAAAGAGCTAGCTCTTTTAACTGAGCGGTGAGCTACCAGCTCTTTTATTTTCAACGACCAGCACACCGAGCGTTTCTCCCCACACAGCACGCTCTTCGCCAGAGCTGACTTGTACATCCCCTCCCCTCCACTCCACGACTAAACCACTTTTCTCTAGTCGCATCATAGTAAGGGCTACCTATACCTAAACGCTGCATGAAAAATATACATTTCATAACAAACTCTGCCATTGTTTGTGAGGGTGCGGTGAGGGGGTCATTATTCTTTCATACTATACTACAACAACCCTGAGACAAGTGGTTGTAAAATACCATTCTACTGTACTGTAACAATTTTACCACGGGCATACGAAACAAAGATAGACAGACACATGACAAAAATTTATTTGTGGAAAGGGATGCATGAACGTTCAGGTTGACGCACATGCAAACACAACGTGCTGTGTGCGAAGGAGTGAGCGAAAGTCACCCTCAGCTCGACTCACTCTCTGTTTATTCAAATAGCTCAGCTCAGTGCTGTACGTATTAGAATCTAGAATCTTATAGCTCACTGCCACAGTTCACCCCGTCTCAGGCACGCTGTGTGCTGTTCACTCAAGTGTGCAGAGCGGGGGGGGGGTGTGCTAGCTCACCTATTTTACTGTGCCACCGTCCTATGACTAGTGCATAACCTCTCCAATCCATACTCCAAACATGATCACCCTTCTTTAATACTATTTTAAGTTTGCTCAGGTTTGGCCGAATGCAACCCACCACCACCACCTCCATTGATCTCTTTTCAACGACAATTACCACCCCACTGCATAACTCACCCAATTTTATCACCCAATTATTGCGTTAATGCGTTAATAGCTTTTAGACTAGTTTGTCAAGTGAAAGATACTTTACTTGGTTGACGAGCGCCCACGCCAGTCTCACTGAATCTCTGATGTATTGCATCAATCCATTGGATGATTTCAAGCACGGGTAATCGTAGAGGGTAGCCCACAACTGACAACTCACTTCCTGCAACCATCAAAAGTAAATCACAACATTATATTATTATATATTATACATCATATAACGCCTATTCAAGCATATCATTCCTAGGACACCTACTCACAACAGAAAACTCCACACTTGTGAACCGGTTGATCAGCCATTTTTGGGATAAGGTGTCGAGACCTAAGTGACTGGAAAATGTACAGCAAGATATGGAGGAACTTAAAATCACTAAACAGGACCTACTAACGAAATCAACAGAGTACGACCGACTGGCCAAAGCTAACATGATAACATTTGCACCAAAACCCACAAGAGTATACAACAGGGTGTTTACCGATGAAGATCGGAGCGTCTTAAGAAAGTGTGCGCCAAACGAAAGGAAGGCGGTCTCAAGAGAGGGTGCTTCTTAAACAAACCTAACCCTGGAACAAACCTGAATTTGAGCTGAAGTGATCCTATGGGGTCTCAAAAGTTAAAAAAAAAAAAAAAAAAAAAAAAAAAATAGGTCTGTTCAAGCATACTTCTCTTTCATGGGCATCTCAGGAAACCAATTGTTGTTGTATTGGTGATCAGCCGAAAGGAAAACGGCTCGTTTTAACCTCTACACGCATTACTATGGTTTACCGAAGCCAACACTGAATGAGTGGAAAAGTATGGCCCTCTAAAAGCATCTACTTTCCAACCTGCAGATGACACATTCACTTCATTCACGACAGGGTATAATGATTAAATAGATTACTGTGACCAGTGACTAGTGTCACCTGTTCTGTTGTCAAGTGCAAGTGGTTCAGTCGTATAATTGGGTGACCTAATCTAACACTCCACCTCCTATCTTCTCTTTTGGCCAATAAAAAGTAAACATTCTTTTTTACTTTCTCTTGCCTATATGAATATATAGGAAGGAAACTATTGTTTTCATGTCGATTTTAAGAAATCAAGTTTTCACCGTATCTACACGTTTTCAGACCCCCTGAACCCAAAAAACATGTTTTTAGCGATTGGTCCATGTGTGTGTGTGTGTGTGTGTGTGTGAACATAATATCTCAAGAACGGAACAACGTACAAACTTGAAACTTAAGTTGCATACCACTACCGGACCCGACACGAACATTTTCATCAAAATTGGTCAACCGGAAGTAGTAGTTTATTCGTATAATTTTTCACTTTTTTGCAATTTTCTCAAAAACTGGTCCTACGATTTTTTTTAAAATCACCTGGTTTACTCAATTTTTTATTCTCTACAAGATAGAGTAGGCGTCATGTTTGCTGAAATTCTGGGTAAGGCTATTTTTACGTAAAAACATAGTTTTTTTAAGATTACGGCTGTAATATGCAATTTAGCGCAACAGTTTATAAATAAAAGTTGTAGAGAACTTAAAATTTTACAACTTTTATTTTAAACATTTTTTTGTATAACGCTTAGTTTAAATGTGAAAATTCGATTTTTTTTAAGATTTCGCCCTTAGAATGCATTTTACGACAAAAGTATATATAATAAATTTTATAGGTAATAAAAAGATTTACAACTTTTATTTAAAGCATTTTTCTCTACAGAGCCTAGTTTAAAGTGAAAGAGTGATTTTCCGTATTTTTAAGCCAAACTGAGTTCGATTTTCATTTTGTGTCTTTCACTCATGATTAAAATAAGGCTATGTTTATTGAGGTTAGTTTTTTGTTTATTTCTAATGTTTTATTACTAATGTTAGGTTTATTGTTAATTATTTGCATTGGTAAGAGAAAGTTGTGTGAGTGTTTCACACCAATTTTTTTTAAAAAGCATCCTCAACTATGAAAGTGTGTACTTGTATGTGGGTACCCTCAGTCAGGTGATGGTTTCAATAAATTTGGATGCAAAAGGACGGTCTGTAAATTGATCACCCTTAGCAGTCATTGTGGATGACAACAGGCACAGCACGCAGCCCTCACCTACCGCTTTGTCTCCTTCCATTTGTTTTACACAATTATATGTATAAGAGTATTTGTGTTTAATGGCCAGAAGGGCGTTGCCAAAGGCATTTGTGCCAAACGATGGTATTTGTGTTATTTTTAAAAAATTTCCACTCAATAATATCCCATTCGACACCTTAGGTCTAATGTTTACTGGCCCTACAATCTAGAAATACTTTAACTCTTTGAGGACTGTTGTCTTGTATATGCGATGGCACTTACATGCCGAGGCTCCCATAGTCAACTGGCATCTAAACTCATGTTCAAACTTTCCAGAAGAAATAGGCCTACTATGTTCTGCATTCTATTGGCTTCAAAATGAGTTAGTAATTTGTAATTATATTAAATCTTGACCGATTGAAATTGGAAAAAGCGAATTGGAGAACATTTCTTTACCGAACTATATAATTAAAGAAAAAGAAGGTGTTGTTTTCTTTTTGTTCTGAATTTTTTCTAAAATGTACATAGACGAAAGAAATAAGTGTATATATTATGATGACTATAGAATCCGATGAAGAAGAGTGTTAAAGAGGATAATAACAAAGAACTTTGCAGGAATTGACGTTAACTATAGAACACAATTCTGTCACTGTCAACAGCCTTTGGTCGAAAGATGTACTAAAATATTTTTTATTACATTATTGTAGATTTTAAAGTAGCCTACAACTTATTTTGTAAAGAACACATAAAATTAAAAGTTACAAAAAACATGAAAAATTCAGGACAAACCATGTAGCTCATCACGGTGTGAAATGTCATGAAAATACCTAGTCTGTGCAAGCTTTATTTTCTGTAAAAACTCAGTTGTTAAAGGGTTAATAATATAATAATTAATGTGTCCCGATGGTAAACCTGCCTTAAAACTTTATTCACCATTTTCCATGTCTTAACTGGGTGTTCTATGATAGCTAGAGTGACAGTTGTTTCACTCAAGTGTTTGTCACTTCCATAAATGTCACTTATCTTAAGGGCACGCCATTTCACTTAAGAAGATAGTCAACTCAAGAAGATTTTTTTAAAAATTTAGATTGTTTTTTTCATTTATTTTAAGTTCAAAATTTTCTGAAGCACAACATTTGTTTACTTTGTTTGTATGTAGACAAAAAGTTATAAAAACATCTTTTTAAAATAAAGCTCACAAGCAAAGGGAGTGAATTTATTTCTTCAACTTTAAGTTTTCCGGAAATGTAGTTTTTGCACGATTGTACATTCTTGGGAATTATATATTTTGGTTTGTATTGGAGATATTTACATAATGTTTTTTTTTCAAATGTTCATAATTTCTTGCTCTATTATCTGTGGAATGATTATTACAAAAACCTTAATAGGGATTTAGTTAAAAAATAAATTGTGAATACTTAAAATAAATATTTTTGAAAATATAGTTTTTCTTCAATAAATTTTTGTAAGAAAAAATACATACAAGCGCATACAGCAGATAATAGACAGCAATTTTCTGTAGTTTGTAGCATAAGAATCATGTTGATACCTTCCTTGGTTCGTGAGATATTTTATTCCCCGTAAAAGCCCACTTTTCCAACCTCACCCTTATAGTAGAGGCTGTAATTAATTTTTTGGCTTGGTTCAAATGGTAGATCATTACTAATAAATTACTCTTTCATTTAAAATAAGTAATGATAAATTATAGCCAGAAGTTTTCATTTTCATTTTCTGGGTTGACTACCTCCTTAAAATAATCAGTACCTAACGAAAAGTAACTTTTATTTTAAATATCTTTTTAACCAATATTTAAAATAGTTTTGACACGTTATGGAAGTTAATTTAATCTTTAATTTGACACCGAATTAAGGTTTATAAGTTTAAAGATTACAGAGATATGATTTTTCTAAGGAAACATTATTTTTTATTTCAACCTCATATCGTTGGGGTTGTAATTAACTTGAATGCACACACTATTGAGTAGTATACAGAAAACCATTAATCATTTTCATGAAAAGGTAGATGCATGCCCCCCCCTTACCCCTCAATTTCACTGGTTATTATACGCTTTCCCCAAGCAACTCATGTTTTGGATTTTCACAACCGGTGACCTTACAAGAGGTTGAGGTTTATGATAAACGGTGGGTGGGTGGTATTGTACTGTAAACAGGCGTACCTCGATACAGTGGCTCAGATCAAACGTATCGACTGTCCTGTGAAGAAACGTAGCAACCGCAGATTCCAATTCACCATGAGCCGGACCAGAAGGAGCTGCTGACAACAGCAATCTGCGAACTTGTTCTCTTTTGTTGGTGAGCAAAGACTGCGCCGACCGGAAACCCAACTGAAACAAAATTCAATACGCCTACCATTATAGTCCATCTACTGTCTCAAGAGTACTCTGCACGAGGCCAGCGCCAATAGGTTGTAAACGAAAGTTTTACACTAGTTAGCGCGTATCTACCTCTACTTCGGACAATATTATCTTGCACTACGTTCCATCATACAAATATCTACATCCAGCTAAAATAAACATTATCCTTTAAGCGTTTTCAATTATACCGTTCAGATTGCTTGTAATAATTATTGTAGTTTCATAAAGAGACTCCTTAATTAATTATTTTAACCATTACATTCAACAAAACAATTTTTTACTACTTTTTGATGTTTACCACTTTCATGTTTCAAAAACTCAACACATTCACTATCACGCATGTTAACAAAACACAGCTTACAAAACTTTTCAACTTCAGTCTACGAAGAAAATCAAAACGAACCGATATAATTCAAAAAGATAACTGATGAATCTAAAAATGAGTTAAACACGGGCCGGTGCAAACAGTTGTATTAAACTAGTCACACACATTAATTATTTTAATGATATGAAATAAACAATCTGAAACGATAAACAATGAATCACCGTAATTGTTTACTCTCCTTTTTATAATTCAAGCGTATTAGTCTTATATTACTACTTGTGACCAAAAATAAAACTGAGTCTATAATAAAAACCTACTAATCATAAATAATAATGTACCTAATAATAGTAAATAATGTAACGAAAAATAACAATGTTAGAGAAACAATAGTAAAAGTTTCAGTTAGTAATGGTAAACTAATGTTCGATATATAAAATATTTTATAACAGATGAATTGAACGTGTTTTCATTATAATATTAAGCTAAGAGCGAATTAGTGTTGTATGGAATTTTGTTTTTGATCATGGTGTGCGTATTTTTAATTAATGCGCATGCTCACTTGTGTTGGTGGTTGCCTACGTCGGAGTACAATGGGAGTGGCGGCGTAGACATACTCTACATTAAATCACATCAACATATGATTTTATCCTGCATCCTACAGCGTATCATCTCCTGCCTCTCTGAGGGTGCCCGTATCCATGGTTTCCAAGGGCGACCTCTTCTCATTTTATTTTCTGGATGCATCATCAATATGGACAACTCAACGGTCGGTCTTTTGGCCTTTTATTCAGAAATGGTTTTGTGCCATAATTTCCCATGCAAATCATGCATCATAATCCACATTGATAACGGGTGTTTCAAAAAGGACGCACTTTACGTTTCCCATGGTCAATGTTAGCGCCAGTCTTACCGGGGTTAATTCAAACTGTTTTCCCCGCTAATCACAATTTGTTCCTGCCTCTGTTTCCGCGTGACATCATTAAGTCGCGTCATCCTTATCCCTACTCCCTGCTGCATATCCGGCTTCTTCCTTACACACTCTTGTCTCAGCTTCCGTGTTGAATGGGTGCGTTCTTGTCTCTTGCGCTTAGCGCGTGGCGTGGGTGGCGATTCCCTGCCATTTTCTTCGTTTACAATCAGTTCGTTTCGTTACTCGTTGGTTTACTACAAACCTAAACTGTTCGTTATTCTATGCTTTGTGTGAATTATATTCAATTGCTCATGTGTTTTTTATTGTAAACTGTCGTAGTGTATTCATTGCTATGTTACCAGTGTGTCTCCACGTGCTTATCTACAAGTTTCAAGTCGTTTTATGGATTCCAGGTAAGAACGTTTTTCATTTATTACGGTTAGTTATTCAAGTGTGTGTCTCCCTATGTCTTTGTCCTATCAATTATGTCCGCTACCTTTCGTTATTTTATTCCTCCTATTATTAATTCATTTTGTTCATTCTCTAAATCGTTTTAGCTGTGGTTGGCAGCTGCTTAAAACTGACCTGGTCCTCCGAATTAAGTTAATTAATCGTCTACTAATTACTGTAAAATTATTCATTTTAAATTCGTTTCATTGTCTTTTATCCAGCGCCTTACAAACGCTAACAGTCAACTTCTTTCAGTTCATGAACGACAGTGATGCAGTAAGGATGCAGATTTAATTTTTTTGTAGCTCTTAAAGCGGAAGATAGTGATAATCCAGCCTGTGAAGATAACTATAATAAGATATACTATATAAGAACTATATAAGATAAGTGTCAGTACTTGCAGTTTAAAAATGAACATAACGTTAAAGAAAGTTGAGAAGTGGATATATTTATTCATAATAATAGTTTAGAGCATGTAGAAACAGTGAAGTTCCTAACAGTATCTCTAGATAGATCTTTGTCTTGGGACTTCTATATCAATCAAGTTTGTAGTAAAATATCATCTGGGGTATTTGCACTAAAACAAATCGCCAGATTAAATGATAAAAAATTACTAATGGCAGCTTATCATGGCCTCATTCTGTCTCATATCCATTATGGTATCTTAGTATGGGGTAATTCTAGCATGGGTAATATGAATAGGGTTTTTAAAATTCAAAAGAAAGCTATTAGGTGTATGGTGGGAGCTAACTAGCTAACCTCATGCAGGCCACTATTTAAGGAGCTTAAATTGCTTACAGTTCCCTCCCTCTACATTTTTGAGGTGATTATGTATGTTAGGCAAAATAATTTTATGCAGAATTTCAATGTTCACAATCATAACACGAGAAACAGGAATGATTATTATGTGGCTAATCACTCCACAAAATAGTTTGAACAAAAACCTACTTATGCAGGGAGAAAATTCATGAATAAATTACCGCAATCTTTAAAGTGTTGTGAGGATTTGACAAGAATTTCTTTCTTGATAGTAGTGATACATTGTGTGATTCATATATGTATTTCAGGTGTTATATCTGATGACATGGAGTCTCCAGGGCGCAAAAAAAAAGAAAAAAAACTTTCTAAGTGATTTGCCGGGTGAGGTAGTCAAACGTTGTTTCACATCGTCCAAAACTTGTTCTGTTAACACTGACGGTCGACCTGTGCTTTTCCGATCCTGTACACTGCCAGTCTCACGAAATTTATTAATCAGACGCGATACTGTGGTGTTATTAGGTACTTCAGAATTGGGAAATTTTAACTGGAACTCGTCTTTCACTCGTTCGTAAGATTTATATTATGCAATAACTTTCAATAATAAAAACACGTTCATCCTTTGAAAAAACCATGTTTGAACTTATACAGACACAAATGAATACCGCGATAGCACTAGTACATGTCAGTAATACACAATGGGTCAACAATGAGTACGGTAGTGCCAACTGTTATTTGGGGGGGGAAAAATATTCCCGATGCAAAAAATATGAACCCTTAAACTTCAAAGTGCGTCCTTTTTGAAACACCCGTTATTTTAAAAGAAATAGTTTGATTCAATACGGGTTGCCCCATTAACCTTTTGAGGACTATGTTTTTCCAACCTAGAACTCAGCTGACAGCCTGAGTTCTTTTTAGGTTTTTCGTCTATTTCTGCTTCCCTTATTTATTATCTTTCTACTATTTTTTTTTTACAAACTTCCACCCCTTGAATACTTATACACGTAAATAACCCTCACATGCACAGTCCAGCGCCCATACGTGCATGCGCGCGCACATCATGTGCACATTTATCGTGACGTACATAAAATAAATTTTCATATCACTCTCATTGTAATTTTCAATATCTGAATCCGGGATTAGTTATATATTGTAATATATCGTCATCCCGTAGACGCCTACCACTAAAACTAGCCATTTCCACTCGTATAATATACAAAATACACAATGAAATGAAACGTTCAAAATAAAACAAACATATACACGAAACACGATTTACATTATAATAAAACTCACTTATATTCACAAGAAATAAAAATTCTTTATTAGTAAACTATAAATAAGTATTCTGTATTAGTAAACAAACGGTAGCAAGAAGCTAACACAACACTATAAAAACTTTTCGGAACTCATAAGTGAGGTTAGACAAAACACACGTGCTGTTTCAATTGCATAAAACAAAGCCTACTAAATTAATTATTCGTTTATACACGTAGTACATGGAGAAAATGATAGATGTCAGCACAAGTATAAAAACAGAAGCAAACGTACCGGTACGTTCGTAGTATTTTGGACCGAAAAACAAGAAATGTACGGGTGTACGTGCATAGTCCTTTACAATCGCAGAGCGGTAAACGTACCCGTATGTTTGTTCGTAGTCCTCAAAAGGGTAATATTTACTGTAACCATACACCTCCCCCCTTCCACTCCACTTTGCAACCGGTGTAGACAAATCATATGAGCATACGGTTGGAACGATAAGGTTGACATGACCAGCCATGTTTATAGCACAGCAGTTGATAAACATTATGTTTGGTGTACAGCTAATACAGAGTGATTCACAAAGATATTCAGAAACTTTAGGAGTTCATTGAACATGTAAAAATAATGAAAAAAGTATATATAAACATGGGTCTGGAAATGCTTCGTTTCCGAGTTACGGCTAGCGAAAGTTTCACCCGGATTTCAGCTCACTAGGTGAAATGAGGTCTTCCTGAAATTCTGGTAAGGTAGATTAAGGGGCGAATTCAATCATTTCTTATGGTTTTTGATCTGATAAATTGATTAAACAGGTCCCAGAACTGTAAGTTAAATAGTTTTTTAAGAAAACCAGTGTCAAATTCAAAAAATGGAGTGAAAAACACATTTTTTCTTCTTTGGCCAAGAATAACTTTGTTATTTCACCAAGAAACAGTTAAAATTTTTGAATAAAACATGTAGAAAATTTTATTCTGAACAAACCGGTGTAAATTAAGTACACAGAAAGCGAAAAGATGTTTGATTAAATGAATTTTTATTCATAAGAGTACAAAGTAAAATTAACCGGAAAAACTAAGATGAAAAAATGTGTTTTTTTTTCACTCAATTTTTTGCATTTAACATTGGTTTTCTCAAAAACTATTTAACTTATAGTTCTGGAACCTGTTTTATTCAATTTATCAGGTCAAAAACCATAAGAAACGATTGAATTCGCCCCTTAATCTACCTTACCAGAATTTCAGGAAGACCTCATTTCACCTGATGAGCTGAAATCCGGGCGAAATCTTTCGCTAGTTGTAACTCGGAAACGAAGCATTTCCGGACACATGTTTATATAAACTATTTCCATTATTTTTACATGTACAATGAGCTCCCAAAGTTTCTGCATATCTTTGTGAATCACCCTGTATAAATAAAGTATAAAGAAGTGGTACTGACAACGACTACGGAGAAGAGTATTTTCGATTTGAGCTCTGAAGCGTCGTGCAGTTGAGAGAGAGCATCCAAGCAATCCAAAGCATCAACACGAGCCTGTGAGTAGAGCGTCCCGTAGCACCGCACCAGTCTACCACCACTCACCTCCCTGGAAACCAACAACCGCCTCATTGCAATCATCACAAACAAAATAAATTATACAAAATCTGGTGTGAAACAATCACACAACTTTCTCTTGCCAATATAAATAATTAACAATAAACCTAATATTAGTAATAAAAGATTAGAAATAAACAAAAAACTAACCTCAATAAACATAACCTAATTTTAATCATGAGTGAAAGACGCAAAATGAAAATCAACCTCAGTTTGGCTTAGAAATACGGAAAATCACTCTTTCTCTCTAAACTAGGCTCTGTAGAGAAAAATGCTCTAAATAAAAGTTGTAGATCTTTTAATTTTCAATAAATTTAATATTATACACTTTTGTCGTAAAATGCATACTAAGGCCGAAATCTTCAAAAAATCAATTTTTCACGCATTTTCGTGAGAAAAAAACAGAAAATCGCAAATTACCGCTAAACTAAGCGTTATACAAAACAATGTTTGAAATAAAAGTTGTAGGATTTTAAATTTTCTACAATTTTCATTATATAAAGTTTTGCGCTAAAATGTATATTAAAGCCGTAATCTTAAAAAAACAACGTTTTTACGAGAAAACACCCTCACCAAGAATTTCAGCACACATGACGCCTACCCTATCTTGTAGAGCATAAAAAATTTAGTAAACCAGGCGATTTTAAAAAAAATCGAGGACCAGTTTTTGAGAAAATCACAAAAAAGTGAAAAATTACACGAATAAACTACTACATCCGGTTGACCGATTTTGATGAAAATGTTCGTGTCGGGTCCGGTAGTGGTATGTAACTTAAGTTTCAAGTTCGTACGATGTTCCGTTCTTGAGATATTCTGTTCACACACACACACACACACACACACACACACACACACACACACACACACACGCACACACTTACACACACACACACACACACACACACACACACACACACACACACACACACACACTCACACTCACACACACGCACGCACGCACGCACACGCACGCACGCACGCACGCACACGCGCGCGCACACACACACACAGACCAATCGCTAAAAACATGTTTGTGTGGGTTCAGGGGGTCTGAAAACGTATAGATCCGGTGAAAACTCGATTTCTTAAAATGGACATGAAAACAATACTTTCCTTCCTATATATTCATATAGGCAAGAGGAAGTAAAAATTAACCTCTTGGGACCTGAGATAGTTTTTTGGGTTGCATATAGTGAGACACGACGCTATAGTATACTATAGTATACTATACCTGTATGATGCAACGGTTGAGTCCTGAAAAAAGTTTTCTACTTGTAGATGGAGTTGAAACATTGTCCGCCATTTTGATAGGGATAACACAATACAAGGAAAACATCATTTGAAGTAAAAAAAAGATCCAAAAGATGGTGTGCACTGGTAAAAAGTCAAATGTATTACATAATACGTATGTGAAATCAAGGTATAGTATTCTATACCATTGTTCTTAAACAAAGCACTGTAATTTTTCTCATCAGGACTGAAACAGTGCAATATGTCTGGTATAGTTCTCAAGCGAAACACCATGTAAAAAGCTACTGGGTCTCAATCAGTGAAACTACATGGTATACCGTCACGTCTCAAGAGGTTAAAAATAGACAAAATTATTTATTACCAGAGCACAGCTTTGCCGTGAGTTGCAGCAGACATGCCATTTGCACCAACTAGCACAGCACAGAAAATTTAAATAAAGCGATTTTTAAAATAATTGTAGAAGACAATTTTGAGAAAATCGCACGCATTAACTACTCCTTGCGGTAAACAGATTTTGATGAAACATGTTTGGGTCAGTTCATGTCATTGTTATGCTGACTTGGGATTCAAGTTTCAACTTTGTACAGTTTTTCTTTTTTGATATATTTGTTGACGGACACATGTGTGTGTATTTCCGGTGAAAACATAACTTTGGTTTCGTTCATTTCATTTAAGGCAAGAGAATGGCATTGGCCATAACAGATAGAGGAGGTGGAGTGTGGAGTGTGGAGTGTTAGATTAGAACACACTCCACGGGTACCTCTTATCACATGATCACCCAACCATTTAACTGCACACAGAAGAGGTACACCACTGGTCACAGTTATCTCACTCCCTTTCCCACTTCCTTTTCTCACTCCCTCTCAGAGTAATGACAGCCAGACCATGTGGTGAATGAATTGCAAGGTGGAAAGTGGGTGCTTTTTCAGAGGGCTGGCCATGCTGATAAGCATGCCATTCCACTCGCTGCCCATAACAGACAGGTGGAGTGTCAGATTATTTGCACTCAATCTGTTCATTGCAGGGCTAAAATAAATAGTTCTGTTTCTTATCGCATGGTCACCCAATTAAATGACTGAATCATTTAAGAACAGAAGAGGTAGAGGTGTACTGTGACACTAATCAGAGTTATCTCCTCTGAAAGTAATGAATTTCATTATACAGTTGGACCCTGTGGTGAATGAAATGAAAGTGTCATTTGCAGAGTGGAAAATATGTGCTCTTTAGAGGGCCTAGCATGCTGATAAGCATACTTTTCCGCTCAGTGAGTTGTGGCAATGGTAAACCACCTCACTCCTCGTTTTACTTAGTAAAACCTCTACACGTTCAAACCAGCCTTTTGGCTGATGACCTAAATTCCAACAAGGTGGATGAACTCGTGTTAACCCTTTCTAACCCAGTGTGACATACAAGTCATATTCGAATGAAATAACAGACCTCAAAATTTTAAATGTTAGAAACAACTTTGGATTAAAGAACGCTGGGTGTGAAGTGTAATCATTTTGTGTACCCTAGCCAGGATTCGAACCTGAGACCTCTGCTTTGCAGTGTAGTATGCTGACCATTGCATCATGGAGGCAACCATTAGTTTCTTTTTAAAGTTAATTTTGGTTTTAGATATTCATGTTCATTTACTAAAATAATGTAACATTTCTTCGAATATGTTGTATGTATGTACAAGAACATTTTTCAAACTGTTAGTAAATAGTGATTTTATCTATTTTACCGATATTTTTAATTGTAAAATTTTTGAAGTCTTAAATAATATTAAAATCATACTTAGTTTTTTTTGCTACAAATCTAAGAAAGAGATAAGTATATTTTGTTTAGGAACAAAATTGAACATGATTTGACTTATTCTTATTGTTGGGAACTTTGATACCATCAAGTGGTAATGTGACGTCACATGGCCTGAATGTCACACTTTGTTGTCAGCCCATCAAAAGGGTTAAAGGTGTAAAAGTGATTTTATTACACTTAAATATCAGTAAATTGTATGAAACAATGTACACTTTTTTTGTGTTTAATTTAAAAATTTGGGATTGAAAGGGTTAAGCAGCCACCGAAATGGAATTAGGCGTACGCATGGTTTTCTTTACAAATGAAAAAGTGGTAAAAGGTCTCACTTGGTGTGCTGTTTGTTGGTGCCATTGAGTACCGACTCCAGTCTGGCTTTGGTATGCTCCAATTCTGCTTTGGTCGTCTCCAGCTCGGACTGGAGTGCGGCCAGTTGTTGTTGATTGTGCGGCGGTATCACTTGCATCGTTGCTCGAGGTTCGCACGCCTGACAACAAGTCATGCCGTTCTTTGCGCTTGACCATTCCCAGTCCGTTGTGCCTGAAACAAAAAACATTTTCCGAAGCTCCTAATAGAATATCATCAGCTGATATCATATTAGTGGTAGGTATGGGTGGGGGGGTGGGGGGGCTGAAGTGAACAATGTAGGGTTTTAAAAGCATGCAACTGTTAACATTCATACAATCTACAATGTAAATAATTGAGCCATTTCCATAGTACGCGTTGGTGATATGACGCTCATGAGCGAGTCGTACAAAAGAACTAGTTCTTTTAACTGAGCGGTGAGCTACCAGCTCTTTTATTTTGAACGACCAGCACACTGAGCATTTCTCCCCACGCAGCACGCTCTCCACACAGAGCTGACTTGTAGATCCCCTCCACGATTAAACCACTTTTCTCTTTTCTGAGTCGCATCATAGCAAGGGCTACCTAAACGCTGCATGGAAAGTAAACATTTTGTATCAAACTCTGCCTCTGTTTGTGAGGGTGCTGGAGAGGGGGTCATTATTCTTTCATACTATACTACTACAACCCTGAGACAAGTGGTTGTAAAATACCATTGTACTGTAGTGTAACTTTTACCATGTGCGTACGTAACAAAGATAGACACATGATAAAAATTAATTTGTTTGTGGAAAGAGATGCATGAACGTTCAGGTTGACGCACGCGCAAACACAATGTGCTGTGTGTGAAGGAGTGAGTGAAAGTCACCCTCAGCTTAACTCACTGTCTGTTTATTCAGATAGCTCAGCTGAGTGGTGTACGTATTAGAATCTACTAGCTCACTGCCATCTCATCGTTGAATTGTACGGTGGCACGGTGTGTGCAGAGCGGGGTGTGCTAGCTCACCTACTATGGGACAGTGTCGTCCCATGACTAGTACGCATGCTCATGATGCTCATGATGCTCATATCATTAGGCGTAGCTGCACACACTTCCTCCATTCATCTACCCTAATTTGCAAAGCAAACGAAGAAATATTTTTAAATGGTGAATGGTGATGAACACTAGGAATCTACTATAATAGTACAGTCCAGCCTCTCTTAGTTTGCTCCTAATGTAAACAAATAATGACATCACTGAGCATCTGCATTATATCAAAATGTGTACATGCTGATTAAAAAGTAACAATAAAATACTTTCAAAAGTATTTAAATACAAAATACTTTTAAAGGTATTTTTATAAATGAAATTGTTAGGCCTACATGACTGATGTTTTAAGTACTTATAATTTAAAAAATAGTTAACTTAATAGGAATACGACATCCGTAAAGTCGCGGACTCTAGCGTGCACCCTGTAGTAGGTGACTTTTGTTTGTTGACAGTAGGAGCATACTAAGAACGGCTCAACTATAGATGATGTGCATGCACAATCTTGTTCGACCAAGCAACCAGGTTAGAACGGGCTACCAATTGAAGCAGTGGACCCCCAGCTGAGCCATATACAAAGCGGCCAGCTCAGCTGTTAGGGCTGTTAGGGCACACGTTTCATACGTCAAGCCATCTGTTTTCTTAAATTACTACTTTTAAGTGAAAGTTCCCCTATGTTAATGAATTTTTTTGAAATTATTTTGACCGACAACCATTTTTAAATGTGCAATAAAAGTTATTGAATTATTTTTTTAGTCCTTTCGGTTAGTTTTTTGTTATTACATAGGCCACTTGACAGTGAAAAGTTTGTAATTCTTTGCAGGCTTCGCTTCATTCCACACAGCAGTTGTTAATTGTTTGTCTTTGAAATTGTTATCTGACACATCGCACAAAATTACACGTTCATATTATTTTTTTTTTTTGTAATCCCTAATTTGTGTACGTTGCAATCTGTTCAATTGAGAACAATAAGCAACCCCATCACCCAATGAGATGAGGATGATGTGTATGACGTGTAAATGAGGTGTAGTCTTGTACAGACTCAGGTCGACCATTCCTGAGAGAGTATGGTTAATTGAACCCCAACCATCAAAGTACACCCACAATCACTGTCT
The DNA here is from genome assembly GCA_035578175.1 of Catonia carolina. Lineage (NCBI taxonomy): Eukaryota > Metazoa > Arthropoda > Insecta > Hemiptera > Achilidae > Catonia > Catonia carolina. The sequence goes on from JAQMRL010000033.1 coordinate 2,462,956, forward strand.
AGCATTCAAATCAGTGTAAAAGTAACTACCTTTACTAGGATTTGAACCAGGAACCTTCGTCTCCCAAAATTAGCTGATTAGAAATAAACGTATTATGAGATTAGAAATAAAACATGAGATACGTCATGAGATATGTTCAATTTTCTTTACATTTTTTAGCTTTTATGCTTGTAGGCTTAACTAAAAAATAGCTTTTAAGCTTGTAAGCTTAAAATCAGTTGTTAAACAGCTGATACCTCTAGACCAACCCGATGGGTTGTTTATATTATACAGCCGATATTAGTGAATGAGTGTGGGAATCCATGATAGTAAAATTAATGTACAACCCACATATTAAATAATATTAATTATAATTATTATTACTAATAATATTTTTATTATTATTATTATTATCGTGAAAATTCACTATTGAGGAGGAATAGACCTCTAAAAGAAAATGGTAAAGATGATAATTATAATCGAAGACAAAATTCGGTACGAAAAAAGACTTTTAATTCAGAATCTTAAAACTAAACAAATAAAAATGAAAAATGAAAAAATGAGACTTAACTTATGTAATTAATGTGAGTTGTGGAGCTGGTGCTTACGACTTACAACAGATTCTATTGGCCTAACTGGGTTAAAAGTTGAAAGCTTTAAACGGACGTCACTTTCCACACCCTATTTCTATATTTCCTTATTACATAACCTATTGTCACTATATTGCCTATTTCTATATTTATTTTTTTAATATAACGGGTGTTTCAAAAAGGATGCACTTTGAAGTTTGAGAACGCTAATTTATTACATTAAGTAATAACAAATTATACAAATTATAACATTCAGATTACCTTTAAAACTTCACAATAAATGTTCAAAATGACTTCCTCCGCTTGTAATGCAAGTTCGGACACGTTTCATAACATTTGCAGCCACTTTTCATAGTGTTTGCTCATTAATGTTTGTAATCTCACTTTCAATATTAGCCTTCAATTCTTCAATTGTATGAGGATTGTTTTTAAAAACCTTACTCTTTAAATTACCCCAAAGAAAAAAATCCGTAGGAGTAAGATCTGGGGATCTTGGTGGCCACAATCCTTTTGATATCACACGATGGCCAAAAAATTCTCGTAACATATTTAGCGTTTCAATAGAAGTATGGCACTTTGCGTTATCCTTCTGAAACCAACAATCTCGATCGTGTAATTCTAACAACGCTATAAATTGTTCAATTAAGTTGCGGTACACCACACCATCCACAGATGTGTCAAAAAATAAAGGCCCAACAATACGACGCCGGGAGATGTCAGTAATACACAATGGGTCAACAATGAGTACGGTAGTGGCAACTGTTATTTGGGGGAAAAAAATATTCCCTATGCAGAAAATATTATCCCTTAAACTTCGAAGTGCGTCCTTTTTGAAACACCTGTTACCAAAGTGGAGAATGCCCTCTCACACAAATATGTGGTTGAAAACCCCTTCAGCTTTTAAGGCTATGTTCGAAAGAACTGGATACTCCCCCTCCCCCCTAGCCTTTATCCAAAATGGGATTAAGCTCAAGTCTAAGATATTATTGAAACTAGTACTCTCGTTTTAAACTTTCATCTTATTAGTGCACAACTCTTCACACTGTATTTTGAACATACGTAGCTATCTTTTTTAGAAAAGGATTTTTAATTCTGTAGTGTAGTTAGAAGTTAAAATAAAACATATGTCATGAGATATGTTCAATTTTCTTTACATTTCAATGGAAAAACAATTGAAAAGTATTAAGTGTTTTTAATCTGTTTAGTGGGTCGCCACCCATAGTTTGGGAACCACTGATGTAGGCCTAGATAATAACAGAACGGAAACTGAATTGAGATGTGAGCTTGTAAGGTGGTAAATTGAAACCAGTTTGTTTTTGGCCATGCATGTTTGTTGAACCCGGTTGCTGTCTGTTGAGAGCTGTGGACCTTGTTAACCCATCTCATCTCGCTGACAGACGCGAATTTATCATCTTATTTCTTTTACATCACGTTTAACCCTTTCTATTAAGGGGAGTAGCCCTACTACGGGCAAATCATATACAGTATAATACCGATTATCCGTGGTAATTGGGGGGATAACTATACCGGATAACCGGAAAACACGGATAATACAAACCAATCCGGTCGAGACCACCTACGTCATAAACGAAACCACCAGTTACGCGTATGTTTTATTCTACTGATTAATACATGTTAATACTATCGGATATCGGAAATAAATAAATTGTATTGAAATAAAAATATTTACTACATAAATTTATACAATTCTTACCTTAAACTACGCAACAAAAAATATCACAAAAAAAATCTGCTATTTTACTTTGTTTCATTTTACTACGATACGAAATTAGTTTGTCTACATTTATGTGCCTACTCATTGTTGTCGTAATCGAACAATATTATCGTACTAAATCACAATAATTACAATTTACGATGACGAAAATGTCGGGAGTTGAAAAGTTTTAATTTGTAAAAGTTATACAGTACATACATAATTAATTTTTCTAGTGATTTTAATTTTTCTAGCCGGCCGCGTTGGCGATGTTGGTAACGTGCTCGCCTCTCATCACGCGGTCTTGGGTTCGAATCCCACTCGGGCATGGGATTTTTTTCATACGTTACAAAAATTCATTTCATACTTCACCGTCTGCATTAGCAGCAATTTGCAAAACAGTCGGACGTTAAACCAAAAAAAAAAAATTTCTAGTGATCGCACGGTTAATCCAAACCCCGGTTAAACGATCCACGGAAAATCGGTACTCTACTGTATGTTGTGAAATGTACAAGGATTGAATAATGTATTTCTAGTACCAGAACAGTAAGATATTTCTTTGTTTTGGTAAGTATACTTACCAAGGAACGTTTATTGAAATGGGAATCCCACTAAACATTTTTAGTGGTAAGAATGTTTTTGTTAAAACAACTTGTACTACTATAGACTATAACAAAATAATGTGTAGAATAACAGCTTATCTTAACTTTATTTATTAGCATAAATGCTTGATTCACCGCAACAAAAAAACTAGAATTTTCTAACCACTGTACAAAAGTAACAACGAAACAAAGTGGTAGCGTACGCTGGTATGAATCCTTACCACATTCGTGTAACTCACAAAGCCAACGATTGCTGCACGCTAATTTCAATAATGTGGATAGCCTACTTACCACGGAACATCCTATAACACCATAAAATGACAATAAGGTTCAACTGCATAGCTTATTGTTAAATAAAATCGACCTTATTGCCACTGGTAAATATACTTACCAAAGACCTATAAAGGTTAAATTTTAATGGGTGATAAAGGCCAAGCCAGTTGGGCTACGCATGCGCATGCGCATGCACATACTTGACTTGGACCCTGCCTGGGCCTGCATAACCCTCCGACCAACAGTTACAGTTCAGCTGTTCTTAGTTTGCTCCTCCTAGTGTCTGTCAACAAACCAAAGCCACCTACTACTAAAGGGTGCACGCTACACTCCACCACTTACGGATGTCGTATTCCTATTAAGTTAACTAAGTTTTGAATTATAAGTACTTAAATTACTAAAAACATCAGTCATGACATGACGTAGGCCTAAAAATTTCATTTATAAAAATACTTTTAAAAGTATTTTGTATTTAAATACTTTTGAAAGTATTTTGTTGTTACTTTTTAATCAGCGCGTACTCATTTTTATATAATGCGCATGCTCAGTGACGTCATTGTTTGTTTACATTAGGAGTAAACTAAAAGAAGCTGGACTTTAGATGTTCAGTTAAACCCACCGGGTTGGTCTAGAGGTAAAGTCGTCGCCAAAATCAGCTGTTTAACAGCTGATTTTCGGAGACGAAGGTTCCTGGTTCAAATCCTAGTAAAGGTAGTTACTTTTATATGGATTTGAATGCCAGACAGTGGTTACCGGTGTACTTTGATGGTTGGGGTTCAATTAACCATACGCTCTCAGGAATGGTCGACCTGAGTCTGTACAAGACTAAACAGTCTCATTTACACTTTCTTACATATCATCCTCATCTCATTGGGTCATGGGGGTTGCTTATTGTTCTGAATTGAACAGATTGCAACTGACACACATTAGGAATTAAAAAAAAAGAAAAATATGTACAGTCAGAGGGTTGTTGATAATTGACAACACCCATTGTATGTTTTAGGTATGCTGTTCCATTGTTGATTACATATTATGTTGCACTATTGCAGTACAGAAACAGAATCGATTATTATGTTGCTAATCACAACACTAAATTGTTTCAACAAAAACCAACTTATGCAGGTAGAAAATACATCAATAAATTGCCACAAGGTTTAAAAAGTTGTGACAATTTAAGTCATTTTAAAAAAAAGCTAAAACAGTATTTGATTGATGAAACATTTTACAGTGTGCACGAATTCCTTTCTAAATAGTTTTTGGTTGAAAAGTATTTAACTTGTAATTAAACAAATATTGTGTACTATTTGATACGAAGGGGTTCATGACAAGCCTACTGAGTTAAGCAGTAGCAGGAAAAAGATTATTGGTAAGTGATGAATTTATCATTGTGTTTGATTTTTTTTTATTATTAATTTTGTGTGATATTTGATTGAATGGGGTTCATGACAAGCCTACTGAAGTGAGGAGTAGCAAAAACATTTTTTTGGTGGCAAGTGATGAATTTATCATTGGTGCTAATCTTTCAGTTTATCAGTTTTACGCTTGACATGTCCTCCCTTTGCTCCCTTTGGAACATACTAATACTAATACTAATACTATACTAATGCAGACGCATGTTTAGCCGAGCGCTTTTCTAATGGAAATCAGTGTATAGGGGCGTAGGGGCGTACTCACTTGGTTCTCTTTCTGGTGGGCTGTCCGAACTGGAGCCAGTGCTCAGCAGCAGACACGTCCTCGTACTTCTGTTGCTGCTCGACCTCACTGCACACAACAACCACATACATCCTCTTATTATGAATAAAACACGTCTCCCTTCATCTAATCTTATTCATTCCTCATTCTGCCCACCCACGCAACTACCCCACTTTACCCCCTTTACCCTTTACCTCAGGATCCGGCGGGGGGGGGACCGGGTAATGTAAATGCCGTCGTTACAAAGTTGCCCTACCCTGCTCTTAAGGGGGTAGTCAACCCAGAAAATGAAAATCCAACCTTCTGGCTATAATTTATCATTATTTATTTTTAATGAAAGAGTAATTTACTAGTAATGATCTACCATTATTTGAACCAAGCCAAAAAATTAATTACAGCCCCTAATATAACGGTGAGATTGGAAAAGCGGGCTTTTACGGGAAATCAAATATCTCAGGAACCAAGAAAGATAATATCAAAATGATTCTTATGCTACAAACTACAGAAAATTGCTCTCTATTATCTGTTGTATGCGCTTGTGTGTATTTTTTCTTACAAGAAATTTATTGAAAAAGAACCATTTTTCAAAAGCATTTATTTTATGTATTCACAAGTTATTTTTTAACTAAATTCCTATTACGGTTTTTGTAATAAACATTCCACAGATTATAGAGCAAGAAATTATGAACATTCGGAAAACACATCATCCGAATATCTTTAATACTACCCAAAACATTTAATTCCCAAGAATGTACAATCATGTAAAAACCACATTCCCGGAAAACTTAAAGTTGAAGGTAATTTTACTCGCCTTGCTAGTGAGCTTTATTTTAAACAGATGTTTTAACAAAGTAAACAAATGTTGCGATTCAGAAAATTTTAAACTTCAAATAACTGCAAAAAACATCAAAATTTAAAAATAATATCTTCTTGAGTTGACTACCCCCTTAAGAAGAGAGTTGAAACTCTCGCTCTTGAAGCGTGGCAGCGCGAGTGGGACACCGCACATAACGGAAGGTCTCTCTATGATTTCATCCAGGATGGTACGCCTCTAGCGTTACATTAAGGACATCGGGTGTCCGAGTCCTCCTCACTGGTCACCGTGAGTTGGCGGCATATTTAAAGCGGTTCCGCCTACTGGCTGATGATTCTTGCGTCTGTGGGGAGGTCCAATCTAATACACATTTGCTGTATGATTGCCCCGCTCTTGGGGGGTCCAGACGACAACTGACCCTGGAGCTTCAAGGCCGAGGGGAAAATTGGCCTCTCACGGAACATTCGAGTTTGTACCGCGAGGTGCATGCCCGGGCGGTGTGGGGGTTCCTTGACGATGTAGCTACGTTCTACCGTCGTCATGTAGTTTAACTAAGGGTTGTGTCCCTCGGCTATCGTCGAAGGCACTCAAGTCTAAATTACATTTATTGTGTACAAACACTTGTTGGCAAATTTAAAGGCGACTAGGTCCTAACTAATATTTTATATTATTAGTTAATACAATTTTAATCTTCGACATGTTTACTTTGACTGTTAGGACCCAAATGTTTTCTGATGCGGGCCTTGAGCCCGAAGAGGCACCCTGACAAGAGGGCGAGAAATGCACACTCCCCAGGTCGGTCGACCCCCCTCCAACTCGCCCTCAACATTTTTAATTTTTAACTAGTTTTTATATTCAAAGCAAGGTGACTGTCGCCGTCACAAAGTTTTATAAGAGTTCTTAGGAACGGCCTCCAGGTCTATGCGATCCAATTGGAGAGATCCGATTGGAGATTCATAATTGGATATGAGATCCGGCGACCAATTGGAGGGGAGGTGGTGGGAGAAATGCCAGGAAACCATTACCATTACCCTTTACCTCCCTCCCCCTCCTTGAAACAAAAATGCCGGACTAATATGCCCGGAGTCCCGGATTCGATTACCGATTTCGCATTGCGCGTTTTTGTTGAAAATTGAAGTGTATGTAACTAATGGAACCATGAAAAGAGTAAATCTCACTGAAGGTAAAAAGTGACTTTACACACATTCCACTTTCTCTTACTCCTTTCACTTCCACTATTTTGTTGTTTCGCATCAGAGGTACAGTATTTCACTTTCTTTTTTTTACTTTTGGTTTGCGTCAAAAATATTTTACTTTACATTACCTTTCATATATATTTTTCAATTTTTGTTCGATCTCAGAAATATTTCACTCTCTCTTTTACGTGCGTTCACGTCAAATTTTTGGTTTGACGTCAAAAACAATGTTGTTCATCTACCTCTAACTAACCTTTTGTTAGATGTCAGAAATATTTCACTATTTCTCTAATCCTTAACTTTCACTGCAAAGTTTTGGTTCGACATCGTAAATATTTGATTTAATCTTTTAGCTTTACCTAAATTTTAAGACAATCATCCGTTGCTACTTTGCAAGGTGACCGTCGCGTCGCGTTGTCTTCCAACAATAATTGTCGGTGCACCCATCATTCATCATTAGGCCCACCACAACACATTTCAAATTCTATTGACGGCGATTAATCAATTAAATTAAATGCAATTTTAATAATACTTAACGTAGAACTCATAAAACAATTTTCATTATACTTACTTAAGCGAGGTCTCTTACAGCATCATCAGGCCGTTTCTCGCATCTCAACCTCCATTTGCCCCTATCCAGTGTATCTTCAGGAGCCAGTTGCCTCAAATTCATGGCGTTTTGAATGTCTTGCTCCCATTTTCTAGGAGGGCGCCCCCTTTTTCTCCTTTCTTGAGGTGTCCATTCCATTATGAACTTGGGCCATCTAGCTTCTGACATTCTTTTTACATGTCCATACCATAACAGTTGGCGACTTTCTATTTCTTCAACAACTCACTCCTGTTGATTCATTCTTCTTCTTATTTCTTCATTTCTTATGTGCCTGCAGCTGCGTCTCAGGAAGTCCATTTCCACTGCATTCAGTCTATCTTTATTTCTTTTTGTTAACTCCCATGCTTCTGCGCCATACATCAGAACACTTCTAAGGATGGCATCGTTCATCATTCTTTTAGTCCTTAGACTGAGAGTTTCTGACCAAAGCAGTGGGTTAAGTTGACTAATGACTTTTCTGGCATTTGTGATACGCATTTTACGTATTTTTTTGTGATACGTATTTTTATTATAACAATTTGAAAAACTACACACTAAAACATCTGTCATAATTACGTACCTTTGGAGAGTATGGCTTCAGAGGCTTTAGTGATCCCCTCCCGAACAGAAAATTCAATTTTTGTACCAGACTAATATGCCGGGGGTCCCGGGTTCGATTCCCGGTCAGGTCTAGCATTTTTCCGCGGCTTGTTCCATATTTTATCCCCCTTGACTAGCCGTAGTGAGATTAAGAGTCAGGCGTAGACCAAGAAAATCTTCTGACTCAGCTCCCCAAACCAAAATCTGATTAGGGCTACGTGCCTCATTCTACCGATTGTTTCTATCTCTCCCCCATCTCTCTCTCTCTCTCTCTCTCTCTCTCTCTCTCTCTCTCTCTCTCTGTCTCTGTCTTTGAGGAATCCTTTTCCTTAATGAGCACGTCTAATGAAGTGTGAACGAGTGAAGTTTAAAGGAAATCTAACGAGAGGCGTTTCTGAGAGAATTGTGATTTTCGGAGATTGGCGACCGCAGTTAAGCTCCGTCACCAAATGAGAGAAATGAAGGGGTCGGCGGCCGAAGAAAGTGCTAACCCACAAAATTTCAAGCATGATTTTTTAAAAATATTCTGTAAAACTAAAATATTCAGCACGTTTTAAACGGGATACTATATTTATGATCTTAAGAACCTAGATTAACAGAAAATAACAAATGTTTAACAAAAATTCAAAAACATGATTTGTAGATTTTGGTTAACTTTTAAAATGACGTTGCGTAAAATTATGTTGATGTGGGTTAGCACTGTCTTCTCTTGACCCCTTCAAATATGCCCGGCATTCATTGGATGCCCTGAAGGGCAAAAGTCGAACGTTTCTTCAGAACATACAAAAGTTTAACAGTAAAAAAATGAATAACTTGGACAGATGGCTGAATGCAGAATTTAATTGGCACTAGGTGGGTGGGACGCGCGAACAGTAGGCCTACAGTTACGCCTAAGCTGTAATTGCATCAGACATCGTGTAGGCTGCCGCAAAATTGACAGTGCTTTCGTTCTGCCGAATAAACTGGCACAGCTTAGCATTGTTGCAAGTTATCTGACACAACACAACAGCATTCGGATTGAGTAGGCCTACAGCCTACTCAATTTGTTGTTGTTTAGGTAAACAACCGAAAGGCTGGTTTGAACCTCTAGAGGTTTTACTAAGTAAAACGAGGAGTGAGGTGGTTTACCATTGCCACAACTCACTCAGTGGAAAAGTATGCTTATCAGCATGCCGGGCCCTCTGAAAAGCACATATTTTCCACTCTGTAAATGACAACTTCACTTCATTCACCACAGGGTCTGGCTGTATAGTAAAATTCATTACTTTCAGATAAGATAACTCTGATTAGTGTCACAGTACACCTCTACCTCTTCTGTTCTTAAACGATTCAGTCATTTAATTGGCTGACCACATGATAAGAATTTTTGCCGTGCAACGAACAGATTGAGTGTAAATAATTTGACACTCCACCTGTCTGTTATGGGCAGCCTACTCAATATGGAACAAAATGGTGGACAATGAATGGAATGATTGTAGATCAAGATATGATTCACATAATCATCATCATCATCATATAAAGTCAGTTTCAATGCTATAATTGTAGGCCTACCCTCATTCATGGGGGGTTGGTCATTGTTCTTAAATTGAACAGATATCTTAGAGAAGATGCAGGGGGAGGCAGGGGGTAACAGGCAACAGTTGTATGTGTAGGCCTTAAATTGCACAAGTGGATTTAAGCGGTGGTCATAGATAACAAACATATTTACCGGATCTGGTGAGAAAATTGTGCCTGGCTCTTTTGGTGACGTAAGGGGAGTTGCCGGACATCATGATGGCGCTGTCGGAGTCCGAATGGTACCCGGAGATGTCGCTCGAGTCTTCGTCTTCAGCCACTTCCTTCATCAGCTCCAGCACCTGCAACACAATCACCCATCATCATCATCATCATCATTACGCCTACCTCCAACCTACACTTTCGCTCCGAAAATATACTCCAGATCAGCTTCATCAGTTAAAATACCAGTTGTTGTTTAGGTCATCAGCCAAAAGGCTGGTTTGAACCTGTAGAGGTTTTACTAAGTAAATCGAGGAGTGAGGTAGTTTACCATTGCCTTCCTCACTGAGTGGAAAAGTATGCTTATCAGCATGCCAGGCCCTCTGAAAAGCATATATTTTCCACTCTGCAAATGACACTTTCACTTCATTCACCACAGGGTCTGGCTGTATAATAAAATCCATTACTTTCAGACGAGATAACTCTGATTAGTGTCACAGTACATCTCTACCTCTTCTGTTCTTAAATGGTTCAGTCATTTAATTGGCTGACCATGTGTTAAGAAACACAACTATTTATTTTAGCCCTGCAACAAACAGATTGAGAGTAAATAATTTGACTCTCCACCTGTCTGTTATACCTATATATTATAATCGCATTGTTGTAGCCTACGCATAATAGAAACACGTTTAAGCTTAACTTTTACATAAACCCACCGGGTTGGTCTAGAGGTAAAGTCGTCGCCAAAATCAGCTGTTTAACAGCTGATTTTCAGAGACGAAAGTTCCTGGTTGAAATCCTAGTAAAGGTAGTTACTTTTATACGGATTTGAATACTAGACAGTGGTTACCGGTGTACTTTGATGGTTGGGGTTCAATTAACTATACTCTCTCAGGAATGGTCGGCCTGGGTCTGTAGAAGAGTACACAGTCTCATTTACACATCATACACATCATCCTCATCTGATTGGGTCATGGGGTTGCTTATTGTTCTAAATTGAACAGATTGCAACGCACACATATTAGGAATAAAAAATAAAACTTTTACATAGGATGGTGAAGAACAACATGATGACACCACCGCGTTCGCTTCACATTATGAAAGCCTTCAACATTTTCAGTGCGGTTTCATTTGACCGGCGTAGCGCCAACAAAGAGTTTCCGGACTTACCTAAGTTTAAATGAACAGTTTTCTTATAATTAGGTAAGCGTAAACCAACTGACTGTTGGTATGCGTTTTAAAGACGCCCTACCTGGGCTACTGTTTGTTGCCGTTTGGCGTTCCTTCACACGACAGATGGGTTGTCCAGATGAAAACTCATATTTCTGAGTTTTATTTATGTCCATTCAAATCCTTTACTAGGATTTGAACCCGGAACCTTCGTCTCCAAAAATCAGCTGTTAAACAGCTGATTTTGGCGACGACTTTACCAATGTTTCCCAACCGGTGGTCCGTGAGAGTCCGGTGACTACTTATAAAAAAGTAATATTTTCCCGTGATGAAATCAAAGTTACGATTTTCATTGAACAAGATTAAGTAAATACATTCAAAATTCAGATTAAGTAAAGGTAGAAGAGTTGTCGTGTAAGAAAGCCCTGCCTGGGCTTCCCCTAGTGATTTGAGAGTAGCTCTTAGCAAGAGCATAAAACCTAGAATTCCTCAGCTAGTCAGAAAGATTCGTGCACAAAAGCCGCATTGAAATTTTCATTTCATTTTTAATTCATTTTTTTTAATTTTCATTGTTATTTTCGACTAAGTAAATTCTGTATTCCTTATTTTTTTAAAAGGCAATTTACATTTTAAATATTATTACTTTTTGTGATGTACAATGTACCCTACTTTCTGAAAATAACAATTATATGTTTGTAATAATAGTTTCTTAATTAATAATAATAGTTTGTTTCTGAAAATTTGTTTTATTTAATCACCTTTTAATTTGTTTACAACTGATAAGATATATTATGCAATAATGTAATGGGTGGTGAGTGGTAGTTCACTTTCAGGCTGAGTGGTCTGCAGACCACTGCGGGTTGGCAACCACTGGTATAGATCAACCCGATGGGTTAATAAAAGTGTTGTATTTTTTCTGAGTGACCGCTGAGTGATTGGGTAACTGCTGTTTGTCTTTCTTACGATGAACCGAGTATAGAGTATTATTTTTTTGGGTCGGTGGTCTAGTGGTAGTAAAGTGGTCTCCTGATTTTCAGAGACCAAGGTTCGCCTGGTGGTGGTTTAACTGCTAGACAGTGGTTACTGCCGGTGTAGGCCTACTTTGATGGGGTTGGTTGTGAAGGGTGAGGCGTATAAGGGTGAGAGGCCTAGTCCTCTCTCTTTTATCGCATTCTGAACGCAGTTGAATTAACTGTTAAGAGCGGTTTGCCTGATTCAGATTCGCAAGCATGTTTCACAAGCATAGTGATGGCGGCCTGCCTGCTCCATTGTTGATGGTGTGAAAAAACGGTCTCTTGTTAATTGGCGGCGGCGGTCATTAAGCAACTACCAACTGTGGGAATAGGCTTATAGGCTTATAGGCTTAACGCGTACGCCTAACAGAGGCAGAGTGGCAGAGTTACCTACCTCTACCTGTGTTATTAGGTAACAACATGACAATATAGGCTACACTCTTATTGTTTCCCACGGTTGCAGGCCGCGTTTAGGCTAATCACTCAATATGAAAATAATGTACGCCTACCAACTATTACATAATAAAATATTTAAGTATTAATTTTTTTTATTATTTATTTAACGTCGCATCATCAACTGCAATGGTCATTAGCGACGACGTTGGGTTGGAACTTTATGTGATGAAGGATGAAATGATTTTTTGTAACGTATGAAAATATGCCATGCCTGAGTGGGATTCGAACCCAGGACCGCATGATGAAGTATTAATATTGTTATAATGAAGTGGCGAAAATGAAATCAGCTTCTCATAAACAGCTGACTGATTAAATATAAAAACGAAGGTGTGCGTTATTGGGACGCGGCTGAGCCCTACAAAAAAAAGGGCCACTGACACATTAAAAATTTAAAGAGCCGTAAAAAAAGGGCCGCACATATACACTACACTCACATTTAAAAGAGCCGCCATTTATTGAAATTAAAATTTACGTACACACTCTTCGTTTAAAATTTTCTCTGAAGTATCCCGCCCCTTACAATTTCTACGAGCGATCGGTTGGTGACCCCCAAGGTATCGCCTTCAACAAATCTTCAACACGGATTCAGGATTGGGACGCGGCTGTGGTTTGAATGGGTGACGTGTTACTGTTAGTGGTCTAAATTTGTACTAATTGGATTCTTCGTTACGGTGAAGTTTGTTATTTTCTCAACAGACATTGTATTAAATGTTTAATTTGGTAACGGATATTTTTTATTTTATTTTATTGTAAATAAATTGCGTGAACTGAATATTGTTTTAATTGTTTAATAACTTATTTTCATAAACTCATTATATTCATTGTTGTCGTTTGTAAACGTTAGTTTTTTTCTTGTCAAATAATTTTGTTAAATAAATATAATATATTTATTTAACAAAATTATTATGTGAATTAATTAAATTAAAGTTTACAATTTTACTTTACTATAACGAGTTGGAACAATATAATAAAAGTAGTGTAGGCCGGCCCTTTGGCGTAGTAGTTAGACCCGGGTTCGATTCCCGGTCAGGTCTGTCATTTTTTCATCACTCATCTTCATATATTATCATTCTCCACCGTCTGCATTAGCAGAAATTGCACAACAGTCAAACGTAAAACAAAAAATAAATACCAAGTAGGCGTACACATACACACGAGTAGTGGTGTACACAAGTACGAGGTGTGTATGTGTGCTCATTACTTTCTCGTGCCCTCTCATCCCAAAATACATTTTTACTTTCTCTTGCCTATATGAGTATATAGGAAGGAAAGTATTGTTTTCATGTCGATTTCAACAAATCGAGTTTTCACCGGATCTATACGTTTTCAGACCCCCTGAACCCACACAAACATGTTTTTAGCGATTGGTCTGTGTGTGTGTGCATACAAAATATCTCAAGAACGGAACATCGTACAAACTTGAAACTTGAAACTTAAGTTACATACCACTACCGAACCCGACACGAACATTTTTGTCAAAATCGGTCAACCGGAAGTAATAGTTTATTCGTGTAATTTTTCACTTTCTTGTGATTTTCTCGAAAACTGGTCTTACGATTTTTTTTAAAAATCGCCTCATTTACTCAAGTTTTTATTTACAAGATAGGGTAGGCGCCATGTTTGCTGAAATTCTTGGTGAGGGTGTTTTTACGTAAAAAAAAGTGTTTTTTTAAGATTATGGCTTTAATATGTATTATAGCGTAAAAATGTATATAATAAAAAATGTAGAGAATTTAAAATTCTACAACTTTTATTTCAAACATTTCTTTTAGCTTAGATTTTTCGCTTAGTTTAGCGGTAATTAGCGATTTTCTGTTTTTTTCCCACGAAAACGTGTAAAAATCGATTTTTTTTACATTTCGGCCTTAGTATTCATTATATGGTAAAAGTGTAAATAATCAAATTTATAGAAAATTAAAAGATCTACAACTTTTATTTATAGCATTTTTCTCTACAGAGCCTATTTTAGCGTGAAAGAGTGATTTTCTGTATTTGTAAGCCAAACTGCGGTTGATTTTCATTTTGCGTCTTCCAGTCATTATTAAAAAACAAGGTTATATTTTTAGAGGTTAGTTTTTGTTTATTTCTAATGTTAGGATTATTGTTAATTATTAGCATTGGCAAGAGAAAGTTGTGTGAGTGTTTCACGCCAGATTTTTTTTTACCGATTGGTCTGCTTGTTTGATAAGAAAATATCTCAAAAACGAAATACGGTACGCCTACAAAGTTGAAACTTGGAACTTAAGTACCACAAAGAAACCCGAAACGAATATTTTCAATTTTTCATTTTGGTCGGTCAACATGAAGTAGTAGTTTATTCGTGCAATTTTTCACTTAGGCCTATACACGATTTCCTCAACAACGCCTCCTATGATTTTGTTTAAAATCACCTCATTCGGGAAATTGTTCTGCTCTACGAGATAGCGTAAGCGGCATGTTTGTTGAAATAGTACGTGGCTAAAAAAGGGCTTTTTAAGAAAGCAACCTTAATAGGTGGACGAGATAGGCTACGCTTTTTCCGGTTCTACTTCGTATGTGGAATGTGGTAGGTTTTCAAGATTCAATCCAGGGGCGGTTTCAGGGAAGGGGCCATGGGGGCCATGCCCCCCCCCGAAATACTAGGAAAACTTAGTTTAATATTTTCTATAAGCTATTATTTCTAACAAAACTGAATTCGAATACTCGTACCTATCAATTAATAATAATAATTATTTTAGTATAAAAATGAGTCAATTAGAAAGTATCTATTTTTAAATAGTATTAAGATAACAATCAGTGTGAGTAGTGAAAAGCCACTCGCATCCAGTCACCACCTTGAAAATTTCTCTATGAATTAAAATTGTGGTTACACCAATACAGCATAAAAGAGTACTTTTCAATGACTCAATTACAAACTACGTATTACAAATTATGTAGTAAGAGCTACATAAAAACAAGATAGCCCCCCCCCAAAATCAGCCCTGGAACCGCCCCTGATTCAATCAACTGCAGAAATCCAAATGGGGTGCTTACTGTAATTATGCAGTGCACATTGTATCTGCCAATTGACGGTTACTATTGATTAAGTCAGCAAGCTTTAAGAGCGCAGCCCCTTCCCCCCACGAATGTCAGCAGACGTACCGATCTTGTTGAGCTTGAGTATACTGTAGGCCTAGTTATAGTTACTCGAGTTTAACGAAAGGGGGCAAAGGGGCAAATCATCAGTGCGCATGCGCCACTGGTTTGGTTTCAGTTCGCCACCTCAAAATATATGCAGTTATAATAAACCTCTGCAAAATATTCACATGTAAAACAAAACAAAAAATAAATAAATAAATAAACCTCAAGATAAAAATCTGACCTGTAATATTGCCTATAGCTAAATTACATGACTAGAAATGTTTGATTTACTCTAATTACCAGGTAGACCGTACGTCTATTATTCTATTGGAACAAAATTTTCTATGAATTAATTGTTATCGCTGTCACCGTCATGTCATCTTCACTATCTACCGAGCCGTTTCCTTCTTTTACCTGCTGTTTTTCAACTTCCTGCTTTATTTTTCGATTTATGGAAAGAGAAACATGACAGTAGTTAGCCGCTCGCTGATTGCTTGTTTTCGGAGCCACGAAAAGGCATTTTTGTTGTGAGTAGTCCGACCAAGTTTTCGAGAAACCGACATTTCTGTTTACGGTAACAAACATTTATATTGGTACAGTTAACCTAGAAAAGGTTTCGCGATATACTTTACGGCCTTTTATTACTTCATGACTATGATATTACTTTTTTCTATGGAAATTTTATTTTCTTGCCTGTGATAGTAGTTTGTAAGATTTTAATTTTATAAGTTGTCAGTGTTATTTATTGTAACTGTGATATTAGGTTTAAGTTTATGTTTGTGTGTTTTATTTTATGTTTAACGCCCCTTTACAGCCTTTTTTATTCCTTATGTCTGTTACTATTTATATTACATTTGCATGTTTTGTAATATTTTTATATTATTTTGCCTGTTAATAGCCTAACATTCGAATGTTATAATAAGAGAAGTTTGTTGTGCAGTGCAGTTGGGTCCTCTACACTCTTCTCTAGAATAACTGGCGATGATAACCGCTCTGGTTTTTCGCCTTAAAAAAAGTCGTACAGTCCAGCCTCTCTTAGTTTGCTCCTAATGTAAACAAATAATGACGTCACTGAGCATGCGCATTATATCAAAATGTGTACACGCTCATTAAAGATTAACAACAAAATACTTTCACAAGTATTTAAATACAAAATACTTTTAAAAAAAAATTTATAAATGAAATTATTAGGCCTACATCATATCTTGACTGATGTGTTTAGTACTTTAAGTACTTATAATTTAAAAAATAGTTAACTTAATAGGAATACGAGACATCCGTAAAGTGGTGGAGTGTAGCGTGTACCCTGTAGTAGGTGCTTTTTGTTTGTTGACAGTAGGAGCAAACTAATAACGGCTCAACTGTAGAAATTTTTGTTTTGTAATTAAGCTATATTACAAGACACTTTTATTTCTTATAAGGTTTATGAATGAAACATTTTCTCGGAATAAACGACAGCTTACAAAATAATTATATAATGTAGAAACTGGACGGTAGTGAAATGTACGAGTAGTGACTGACTGCTGGGGTTGGCAGCACTGCAGATAATTCACTTACAGCCCATCCGCACGCAAGCAAAAGGCGGCTGGCTGTGCTCTCCTAGTGAAAGTGATAGACCGACACCTTTTGTCTCTACAGAGCGCGGTTAGCATCATTTTGTGATTTCGTGGATTCAGATTGATTTTCATCTAGCATAATTCACTGATGATTTATATTAGGTTATGTTTTTATTTTACATGCTTGTTGTTGTTTAGGTGGTCAACAGCCGAAAGGCTGGTTTCAACCTGTAGAGGTTTTACTAAGTCAAACGATGAGGAGTGAGGTGGTTTACCATTGCCACAACTCACTGAGTTGAAAGAGTATGCTTATCAGCATGCGAGGCCCTCCGAAAAGCACCCACTTTCCACCCTACAAATGACACCTTCACTTCATTCACCAGATGGTCTGGCTGCATAGTGAAATTCATTACTCTCAGAGGAGATAACTGTGATTAGTGTCACAGTACACCTCTACCTCTTCTCTTATTAAATGATTCAGTCATATAATTATATGACTGAGTGTCTATATATTACTGACTGTCTGACTAAGTGATAAGAAACAGAACTATTTTTTGTAGCCCTGGAACCAACAGATCGAGTGCAATTAATTTAACACTCCACCTGCCCGTTATGGGCAATTTACATGTTTACTAATGATTAATTATTGTAAGAAGGCGTACCATGAACGAGAGCACTTGTTGTAAAGTGAGTGAGGGAGTGGAGTGGCGGATAGCAACTGTTCGGCTACAAGTAGGCCCAGCCTGCCTTGCAATGGATGTGTCACACCTTTCCTTCATCACGCTCGTAAAAGGTTTACGATCAGATTTTTATGGTGTTCCGTAACAGAAACAACTGATCATTTACATTTAAAAACGAAAATAAACTTTCGGCCGACTTTCTTTTTTACTTTGTTTGTAGAGTAGGCCTACATGAATGTAGGGTCGACACAAATCCATAGGCGATCCGGATTCAATAAAGAGGAGACCGAGTGGAGTGGAGTGGAGTGGCCACTTCACACTTCAACTGACTATTCAAGCGCACTTACCTACCACCTGCTTCTATCTCATTTCAAACGGAACGTCCAGTTTAAAGTTTCAAGACCACACAACGCCCGTACTGCATAACCACGCGGTCGTCATGTGGATAAATTTAAGGCAAATTTTCCATATTGAAGGGCTACCAGAAGCCCTATTTAGGGATTATTTTCGGTTAACCGGAAGTAATATTCGTTCGATTTTCCACTTTTTGAAATTTCCTTAAAACCCGCTCCTACAATTTTTTAAATCGCTGTATTGGGCCGGCGTATAAGATCGCACTTGTAATATATGCAACCCGCAGAACGTGTGTACCCTACTAATCTACCTAAAAACATCAATTTAAAGGAAACAGCTGATATAAATTTAGATAAAAAATGTCATAGTTGTTTGTTATTGACAGTGTGATGACGTGTCAGCATTACTAGTCTATACTATGACTGTAGCACCACCACTATCTATCTCTCTCTGTCTAGCACAAATGCAATCTTTTTTTTTTTAATTCCTAATAATATGTGTACGTTGCAATCTGTTCAATTGAGAACAATAAGCAACCCCATCACCCAATCAGATGAGGATGATGTGTATGACGTGTAAATGAGACTGTGTAGTCTTATACAGACACACTCACTGAGTATGGTTAATTGAAACCCCAAACACCAAAGTACACCGGTAACCACTGTCTAGCACTCAAATCCGTATAAAAGTAACTACCTTTACTAGGATTTGAACCAGGAACTTTCGTCTCCGAAAATCAGCAGTTAAACAGCTGATTTTGGCGACGACTTTACCTCTAGAACAACCCGGTGGGTTAAATGCAATCTTATAGGCGGACGTTGTGTAAGCGGCGTGCCTGCTGAAACCCGTGGGCGACTGGACTGTGGTCTCTCGAACATTAGAAAACTGTTGTTTAGGTCATCAGCCGAGAGGCTGCTTTGAACCTGCACAGGTTTTACTGTAAAGTAAAACGAATAGTGAGGTGGTTTACAATTACCACAACTCAGTGAGTGCAAAAATACGCTTATCAGCATGCCAGGCCCTCTGAAAAGCACATATTTTCCACACTGCAAGTGACATCTTCACTTCATTCACCACAGGGTCTGGTAGAGGTAGAGGTAGAGGTCCTACCTCTTCTGTTCTTAAATGATTCAGTAATTTTTTTTATGGTTTTTTTTCAGCATCCAGGAGACTCCAAAGGGAGTATAGGACATGTCAATTTAACTGACTGACCATGTGATAAGAAACAGAACTATTTATTTTAGCCCTGCAACAAACAGATTGAGTGTAAATAATTTGACCCTTGACCTGCCTGTTATGGGCAGATAAGAAAACTAAAGCACAGTTTGTAGAAGCCGTAATCTGATTTCGAAATTAAATTTGTTATTGAGTAAAAGAGTTAGTCTACTGAATGAGTGAGTGAGTGAGTGAGTGAGTGAGTGAGTGAGTGAGTGAGTGAGTGAGTGGAGTGAGTGAGTGAGTGGAGTGAGTGAGTGAGTGGAGTGAGTGAGTGAGTGAGTGAGTAAGTGAGTGAGTGAGTGAGTGAGTGAGTGAGCGGTGTACGAATTGTGATTTTGCTCACTAATGTTGGTTACAGTTGAGGCTTCATATTATTTTGTTCCTCTTTAAAATAGGCCTACCAGTTTGCATTTTATCGCAGATGCCGCCTATCAACAATAGAGTAATTTATGAAATGTTTGAGCCTGCATTTAGTCTAGGGTGGATATTTGAAAATGTGACGCGTGTAGGCGATAGGGCAGGGGCGGTTTCAGGGAAGGGGCCATGGTGGCCATGGCCCCCCCCACCCCCGAAATACTAGGAAAACTTAGTTTAATATTTTCTATAAGCTATTATTTGTAACAAAACTGAATCCCAATACTCGTACCTATCAATTAACAATAATTATTTTAGTATAAAAATGAGTCAAACAGAAATTATCTATTTTTAAATAGTATTAAGATAACAATCAGTGTGAGTAGTGAAAAGCCACTCGCATCCAGTCACCACCTTGAAAATTTCTCTATGAATTAAAAATGTGTGGTTATAGCAATACAGCATAAAAGAGTACTTTTCAATGACTCAATTACAAACTACGTATTACAAATTATGTAGTAAGAGTTACATAAAAACAAGATAGCCCCTCCCCCGAAAATCATCCCTGGAACCGCGATAGGGTGAGGCCGTTCCATGGACTCAACATCTCCTCGATGGTCTCTTCTATTTTGTATTCATCGGTTAATGTTTTCAGTTTTCTGTTGTTGGACGTAGTTTGTCTTTTAATTGCTCGAAGCTATCGTTTGATTGTAAGTCACGCAAAATACAAGAAACAGAAACGATTATCTTGGGGTAGGATATAAAAGGCCTATAAAACTGGAAAAGAGAATCAAGTGAAAACTAGAGCAAGAGGACAAAAATTGTATGTTGTGTCAGAAGATGCGTGTGCGTGTGCGTGTGTAGCAAAAGGGCTATGGAGCTTATTCAGCTAGCCCTGACTGATAGGGATAGGGCTAACACTCGTCGTCCACCACCCAATTCAAACAAATAAAGTTTCTGCTGTTTCAAATTTGTTAATTACTGTATAATCTATAAGAAAGTTGAGTTATGAAAAAGAGACATCCTGTCTAATAGAAAGGAGAGACGGGTGCACCGCTCCCCAAGTGACGTGTGACATTTATTTATTTGTTGAAGCCCTCGTTAATTATTTCTTGAACGCATCACGTGCAAAGTGATTGTTTGGCTTCAGGGGTGTTGGTGTTGAGTCGAAGGAGACAACAAAGTTGGCATGAGATGAACGGGGCGACTGACAGGCGTAGTGCGTAGCGTACATGGTTGATGGTTGGTGGGCTACCTACTCAACTGTTATTGCAATGTGAATCTATAAAAAGGAACAGTTAAAATGTAACTGGCTCCGTTCTAGTCCCCATTAAAAGGTTCCCTAGCAATCACACAAATTAAACTGCACCCAAATAACGCATGTAACTGGGGCTAACGGGTGTCTCGTGGAAATAGCATTGATTTTCATTGATTAGTTTGTTAACATTTTCAATGAACACTTGTTATAATTAGCTATCACCAAAAAACTTTTTTTTTCTTTTACGTCCAACTTTTTGCAACTTCTGCTAATGCAGACGGTGGAGAATGAGCGATGAAAAAATGCCAGACCTGACCAGGAATCGAACCCGGGACCCCGGTGTAGAAGCCAGTTGCGCTAACCACTACACCAACGGGCCGGCCATTAAAACGTTTACACCTTTAAAACAATGTCAATTGTGATACATTTTAAGGTGTATTTTAGCTTAAATAAATTTAGCATAAATTTGTAAACCGTTTTCTGTTTAAGTAGGCCTAGTGGTCAAGATGTAGAGATGATAGATACAGGTAGGTGGGTCGAATCCATTTGCACAAACAATTATTGCAACAATTAAATGTTACTGCACGAATATTAGCCATTTAATTGGGTGGCCCGAGTGCCACCGCGCACAATCCACCGCAAAATGACAAAAAAAAGCGTACGCATATAGCTACAGTACGTATGCATCTACGACATTCTAGCGAATGGTCTGTGCGTGTGTGTGCGTGTGTGCGTGTGTGTGTTTGTGTGTGTGTTTGTGTGTGTGTGTGTGTAACGTGCCAAGTTGTAATTTGGGACGTAAGTTAGGTACTACGAATCAACTACAGGACCCGGGCACGAACATTTTTATCAAAATCGGTCAACCGGAAGTAGTAGTTTATTCGTGCAATTTTATACGTATGCATATACGTATAAAATCTTTATTAATTTTTTGTTATTTAAAGTACATAAATATGTACAATAATGAAAACACTAACTTAAATTACAAAATATAACATTAAAACTTTAAATGTTGTTAATTATTTTTTGTCCCTAAAAATATTTGTTACTGTAATTTTTTTAAATTAGTACATAGGCCCTACAATGTATTTAGAAGAAAAAAAACAAAAATATTGTTTACTTACAAATGATGTGCTGAAGCTATGTTGTAATAGAAGTCACAACGTTTTAAAAAAAGTCAGTCATCTGCTTTTGTTTTTTTGAGTTAAAACACTTTTTCTTGATTTGGGACAGACGTTTTCTCAACATAAGTTTATCACAAAGCAAAGCGTGTGCTTTACAAATTTAAGCATGTGCTTTACTTTACAAAGCGCGTACTTCGTGTGCTGTACAAATTTTATCTTTAATGTTATCACATTACAAGAAATTTACTTAACGTTAAAGTTAAGAAAAAAGAATGAAAAAAGTTTCATCCGACGTGCGCGGATAATCCGCAAAGCGGATAATCGGGAGTTGACTTTCATATTGAATTTTCTTACAAAAACTTGTAGGTAAAAAATTTGTAGGTAAATAAAATTTTAGTGATAAAACAAATTGTCAAAATTAACAAATAAATTTTTTTAAATATTTTAAATATTTTTTAATAATAAAAAAAATTTCAGAGACAAAAGTTGGCCGAAATTCCCGTTACGGTAAGGATAGGTTTACATTGGCAAGAGTAAGTAGTATTAGTGCTTCACACCACACCTTTTAAAGTCGGCTTCTGGAAAACTATAAAAGTTGCATTAGGTTTTAAACGGAAGAACTTCAGCTACATTCATAATATGATGTGACACTCACACGACTTTCTCTTGGCAATTTAGATAATGACAAAATGTAACCAAATGTTAATCATAAGTAAACAATGTAACTTACAATAAAAAGCATAACCTAGTTTTAACTACGGCTGTATGACGCAAAATGAAAATCGACCAATAGAGACTCTATTGGACTTAAAAATACGGTAGGCCTAAATCACAAATTGACCCTAAACTAGGTTGTTCTGTAGAGAAAAATTCTTAAAATACATACACTTTTGTCGCATATTAAGGCCGCCATTTTACAAAATCCTATTTTTTAACGATTTTTATGAGCAAAATACAGAAATCACTATTTGACGCTAAACTAAGCTCTGTAGAAAAGAAACATGAAAAAAAAAGTTGTAGAGTCTTTCATTTCCTATACCCTAACTTCAGTTATACCAATTTTGTCGTGAAATGCTTATTTAAGCCGCAATCTTCCCATTTTCAAATAGTTTTCATGAAAGAAAAACAAAAAAATCACAAATTGCCGCTAAACTGTGCGTTGTGCAAAAACACGCAATAAAAAAGTTGTGATTTTTAAAAATGTTCTCCAACTTTAATTTCGTTTATGTTTTCCCCTAAAATGCATAGCCTATTAAGACCGCAGTCTCTAAAAAAACCATTTTTCCTACGAGACCACAGCCTCCTCAAAAACTTCACCAGACATGGCGCCTACCCTCTTGTAGAGCATAAACAATGTACTAAATCAGGCGATTGTTTTTTAAATCGTAGGAGTCGTGTTTGAGAAAATCGGAAAGATTGAAAAATTGCACGAATAAACTACTACTTCCGGTTGACCGATTTTGATGAAAATGTTCGTGCCCGGGTCCTGTAGTTGATTCGTAGTACCTAACTTACGTCCCAAGTTACAACTTGGCACGTTATACACACACACACACACGCGCGCGCGCGCGCGCGCGCGCGCACGCACACACACGCACAGACCATTCGCTAGAAACATGTTTTTTTGTGTTTGGGGTTGTGAAAATCGACATGAAATCAATACTTGCATTCCCTATAGGATGAGAGAAAGTAGAAATATAATTTTGCCGACAACTTGATATTTGTGAGTAGCAGTCGGTAGTCGGTAGGTGGAGGACGTCTTTCTCTCTATTGTTGTTTAAGTCAACAGCCGAAAGGCTGGTTTGAACCAAAGAGAGGTTTTACTAAGTAAAAACAAGGAGTAAGGTGGTTTACCATTGCCACAACTCACTGAGTTGAAAGAGTATGCTTATCAGCATGCCAGGCCCTCCGAAAAGCACTCACTTTCCACCCTGCAAATGACACCTTCACTTCATTCACCACAGGGTCTGGCTGCATAGAGAAATTTATTACTATCAGAGGAGATCACTCTGACTAGTGTCACAGCACACCTCTACCTCTTCTGTTCTTAAATAGTTCAGTCATATAAGTAGCAGACCATGTGATAAGAAACACAACTATTTTTTTAGCCCTGGACCAAACAGATAGCAATTAAAAGCAGATTGCAATTAAAATAACACTCCTCCACCTGCCCGTTTTGGGCATTTCTCTCTATTATAAAGCACCAAATGGAATTGCAATCGCGTCTACAAAATGGGAAATTGTTTGGAGACTGCATCGGTATAAGATCGCCGAGCTCGTTCACCCCGTAGGCCTACACGAAAACATTCATCGATAGAGAAAGTAAAACCGAAACGACACGTTTGTAAAAGTATTCCGGTGTGCTCGTTACTTAATTAGGTAAAGAAATGAATAAATTATGTTTTTTTTCCATTAAAAATCGTTTTTGTCAGTTGGGAGTGAAAGTGGAGTAGGTTTACAAACCGATAACTTTCAACTTGAACCGAATGGACCACCTCGGGGTCCATTAACGAAAAGAAAAAGTCAAACAACAAATTAACATAAAACTTATAGAGGCCACCTCACACTCCCTCCCTCCGCTCCACTTAACCCTTTCAATCCCAATTTTTACTTTCTCTTGCCTATATGAATATATAGGAAGGAAAGTATTGTTTTCATGTCGATTTTAAGAAATACACTCTTCACCGGATCTACACGTTTTCAGACCCCCTGAATTCAAAAACATGTTTTTAGCAATTGGTCTGTGTGTGTGTGTGTGTGTGTGAACAGAATATCTCAAGAACGGAACATTGTACGAACTTGAAACTTGAAACTTAAGTTACAATACCACTACCGGACCCGACACGAACATTTTCATCAAAATCGGTCAACCGGAAGTAGTAGTTTATTCGTATAATTTTTCACTTTTTCCGATTTTCTCAAAAACTGGTCCTACAATTTTATTTAAAATCGCCTGGTTTACTCAATTTTTTATTCTCTACAAGATAGGATAGGCGCCATGTTTGCTGAAATTCTTGGTGAGGCTGTTTTCTCTTAAAAACGTTGTTTTTTTAAGATTACGGCTTTAATACGCATTTTAGCGCAACAATTTATACCGGGTGTCCATTAAGTCTGGAAATGGCTGAATTATAGAAAAGTGAGCGTGACTAGGTGACCAGAATGACTTTAGTTGCTTGTTGCACCAAAAAAACTATTTTGGGTGATATTTGAAATTTTTGTCCGCCATCTTGGATCCGCCATATTGGATTTAACTTTCTTAATTTTAATAGGATGATGGCCATACGATACGTGATTTCGATCTACAATTTCAAAATAAATTCAATGGCGAAAACCGGAAATCGATATCTTTTTTCGTTTTTGAGATATTACCATTCAACTATCCAGATCGGGGCAGAACGGCCATTCCTCCCTCCTCCGTCTTTGAGCCTACTTAGACAATTTAGATAGCTAGTGAACGACTACACATAGGATTATTGAAAATAATAAGTTTTTTAATACCTCCACTCGTTCATAAATAGGAAATTATTGTCATTAAGAAATACGGAAAAACAATTTAACGGCTGATTTATTGCATTATAAAACTACAGTACCTATTTAATTTGTTACCAGTTACTACTTATTGTTATTTTTGTTAATGTTAGTGTTTATAAGGAACTAATAGTGAAAATGAGTTACATAATTGAAAATAAAATTACCAAATATTTCTTGACTCAGAGTAGTGGTTCAAAGTGGCCTCCTCCTACTTATTGACAATATGATGTACGTCCGTAAAAACTAGTTACAGAATTACGAATGAATTCCCTTTGGATTCCAGCAGATTCATTTAGAATTCTTTGTTTGAGTTCATGCAGACTGGTATAAACACTAACATTTACAAAAATAACAATAAGTAGTAACTGGTAACAAATTAATTAGGTACTGTAGTTTTATAATGCAATAAATCAGCCGTTAAATTGTTTTTCCGTATTTCTTAATGACAATAATTTCCTATTTATGAACGAGTGGAGGTATTAAAAAACTTATTATTTTCAATAATCCTATGTGTAGTCGTTCACTAGCTATCTAAATTGTCTAAGTAGGCTCAAAGACGGAGGAGGGAGGAATGGCCGTTCTGCCCCGATCTGGATAGTTGAATGGTAATATCTCAAAAACGAAAAAAGATATCGATTTCCGGTTTTCGCCATTGAATTTATTTTGAAATTTCAGATCGAAATCATGTATCGTATGACCATCATCCTATTTAAATTAAGAAAGTTAAATCCAATATGGCGGATCCAAGATGGCGGACAAAAATTTCAAATATCACCCAAAATAGTTTTTTTGGTGCAACAAGCAACTAAAGTCATTCTGGTCACCTAGTCACGCTCACTTTTCTATAATTCAGCCATTTCCAGACTTAATGGACACCCGGTATAATAAAAATTGTAGAGAAATTAAAAGCCCACAACTTTTATTTCAAACATTGTTTGTATGACGCTTAGTTTAGCAGTAATTAGCAATTTTCTGTTTTTTTTTCACGAAAACGTGTGAAAAATCGATTTTTTTTAAGATTTCGGCCTTAGTATGCAGTTTACGAAAAAAGTATATATACTTAAATTTATAGAAAATTGAAAGATCTACAACTTTTAATTAGAGCATTTTTCTCTACAGAGCCTAGTTGAGCGTGAAAGAGTGATTTTCCGTATTTTTAAGCTAAACTGAGGTTGATTTTCATTTTGCGTCTTTCACTCATTTTTAAAATTAGGTTATGTTATTAAAGTTAGTTTTTTGTTTATTTCTAATGTTTTATTACTAATGTTAGGATTATTGTTAATTATTTGCATTAGCAAGAGAAAGTCGTGTGAGTGTTTCACACTAGATTTTTTAACTACACACAAAAAATCTCTGTTCATTGTTTCATACAACAATATGAATATGTAAAATTATGTTCAGGCTTCCTAAACAAAATATATTCTCTTACTTAGATTTGTAGCAAAAAAACTAAATATGATTTCAATTTTAAAGTCATCATCATTTAAGAAAAAATATTTTACAATTAAAAATATCGATTAAATGGATAAAATCACTTTTTACAAACAGTTTAAAAAATATACTTGTACGTACGTACAAAATATTTGAAGAAATGCTACTTTATTTTAGTAAATGAACACGAATATTAAAAACTAAAAGTAATTTTTATAAGAAACTAATTAATGGTCGCCTTCGTAGCGCAATGGTCAGCATGCTACACTGTAAAGCGGAAGTCTCAAGTTCGATTCCTGGCTAGGGTATAGAAAATTATTACACTTCACACCCAGTGTTCCTAATCCAAAGTAGTCGCTAATAACTAAAATTTTGATGTCTGTTATTTCATTCCAGTGTGACTTCTTCGTCACACTCGGTTAGAAAGGGTTAACAAAACTATTTTCTCTTACCGAACGAACGAACTACTAATCGTTTTCATATTGGTTTTTCAAAATAGAAATTTCACCGGAAAAACACACTTTTCAAGGGCCATACCCCCGACACATTAGCCTATGTTTCAGCCGATCGTTGGGCTTTGCGGGTACCACTTATCGAACCCAGTTGAAATTTGTAACTGAACGCATCTCCACCCAAACTATTCTATTTTAGTTCATCTGTCCCATGTTTAATTGTTTTTTACTTTCTCTTGCCTATATGAATATACGAGATGAAAATTCCTCGTATAGGAAGGAAAGTATTGTTTTCATGTCGATTTTTAGAAATCGAGTTTTCACCGGATCTATACGTTTTCAGACCCCCTGAATCCACAAAAACATGTTTTTAGCGATTGGTCTGTGTCTGTGTGTGTGTGTGTGTGTGTGTGTGTGTGTGAACAGAATATCTCAAGAACGGAACATCATACGAACTTGAAACTTAAGTTACATACCGCTACTGGACCCGACACGAACATTTTCATCAAAATCGGTCAACCGGAAGTGGTAGTTTATTCGTACAATTTTTCACTTTTTTGCGATTTTCTCAAAAACTGGTCCTACGATTTTTTTTAAAATCGCCTGGTTTACTACATTTTTTATGCTCTACAAGATAGGGTAGGCGCCATTTTTGCTGAAATTCATGAGGCTGTTTTTACGTATAAACATTTTCTTTTTAAGATTGCGCCTTAATATGCATTTTAGCGCAAAATGTTATATAATAAAAGTTGTAGAGAATGTAAAATTCTACAACTTTTATTTCAAACATTATTTTGTATAACGCTTAGTTTAGCGGTAATTAGCAATTTTCTGTTATTTTCTCACGAAAACGTGTGAAAAATCTATTTTTTTAAGATTTCGGCCTTAGAATGCATTTTACGACAAAAATGTATAAAATAAAATTTATAGGAAATTAAAAGATATAGGCTACAACTTTTATTTTAAGCATTTTTTTGTACAGTGCCTAGTTTAGCGTGAATGAGCGATTTTCCGTATTTTTAAGCTAAACTGAGGTCGATTTTAATTTTCCGTATTTAACTAATGTTTTTTGGGGTTAGTTTTTTGTTCATTTCTAATGTTTTATTACTACTGTTAGGTTTATTGTTAATTATTTGCTTTGGCAAGAGAAAGTTGTGTGAGTGTTTTACACCAGATTTTTAAATTTTCTAAACGTCTGAGTGGAAGGGTGTGAGGGAGGTAGGGCAGCGGCCTCTCTCTTCTGCTCTTCTTGGAAAAGTTGCAAATGTTATGCGAAAAGTGTTTTTTTTTGTATTTTTCTCATAAAAATGGGTAAAAAGATTGCGGTGTTAAGTATAATACCGTGACCTATAAACTCGTGACTCACTTGAGTCACGAGTGGTAAAGGGGGAAAGCATCAGTGCGCATGCGCGACTGCTTTAATTTCAGTACGACAAACATAACAACTTATACTATACCCAGAGCATATACAGTCCAGCCTCTCCTTATAAGTTTGCTCCTAATTTAAACAAATAATGACGTCATTGAGCATACGCATTATGTAAAAATGTGTACACGCTGATTAAAAAGTAACAACAAAATACTTTCAAAAGTATTTAAATACAAAATACTTTTAAAAGTATTTTTATAAATGAAATTGTTAGGCCTACATCATATCACGACTGATATTTTTAGTACTTTAAGTACTTAAAATTTAAAAAATAGTTAACTTAATAGAAATACAACATCCATAAAGTCACGGACTCTAGCGTGCACCCTGTAGTAGCTGGTTTTGGTTTGTTGACACAAGGAGGAGCAAACTTAGAGCGGCTGAACTATAGTAGTTTATTCGTGCAATGTTTCACTTTTTTGCATCTTTCTCAAAAATGGTACCTGCGATTTGTTAAGAATAGCTTCATATGCTAAGTTTTTGTGCTCTACAAGATAGGGTAGGCGACTTGGCTGCTGAAATTCTTTGGGGGGGAGGGCTGTGCTCTCGTAGAAAAAAAGGTTTTTGATTGAAGAGTGCATCCTTAAAATATGCATTTTGGGGCAAAAGTGTATACACCTCAATTGTAAAACTTAAAGCTTTGTTTTCTGGTAAGCGTTTAGCATCAGTTAGTGGTTTTGCGTATTTTAGAAGTCGAACGGAGGTTGATACACACACACACACACGATTTAAATTAAGTAATACAGTATATTTCATTGGTTAGTGGAGACAGTGATTTGGCAAACATTATGATAGAGGGCGTAATAAAATAGGAAAACGAGTGGCAACGCAAAGTAGGCTACTAGGAGGGTTTCTTGATGCGCAAATCCTGGCTGTGCAACAGACTATCGCTCTTCATCGCACTCTCTCTTTCCCCGAATGTTTACTTTTCTTTTCTTATTGTCTCACTGGAAATAAGCCTACCTCTCACTCACTCACTCAATTACTCAATCGCTAGGTCAGCCCTACATTTCATTACAAATAAAAATGACAATTTTAGCACCCGTTTCATTTCATCATAATTAGCCTACTATAATAGGCCTACACGTATGGTCATTCTAAAGAGAAGGGATTGCATTGTTTACTTTCTCTTGCCTTTACGTATTTTCATGTCGATTTTAACAAATCCACTCTTCACCGGATCTATAGTTCAGCCGTTCTTAGTTTGCTCCTAATGTAAACAAATAATGACGTCATTGAGCATACGCATTATGTAAAAATGTGTACACGCTGATTAAAAAGTAACAACTAAATACTTTCAAAAGTATTTAAATACAAAATACTTTTAAAAGTATTTTTCTGAATGAAATTGTTAGGCCTACATCATATCACGACTGATGTTTCTAGTACTTTAAGTACTTATAATTTAAAAAATAGTTAACTTAATAGGAATACGACATCCATAAAGTCACGGACTCTAGCGTGCACCCTGTAGTAGGTGGTTTTGGTTTGTTGACAGTAGGAGCAAACTTAGAGCGGCTGAACTATACAAGTAAACAGAGCCATACAAACATGTTTCTAGCGATTGGTGTGTCTCTAAACATCTCAAGTAGGCCTACCACTAGAGGACTCGACACGAAAGTTTTCATCAAAATCGGTCAACCGAAAGTAGTAGTTTATTCTTGTCATTTTCCATTTTTTTGCAATTTTCTCAAAAACGGCTCTGACGATTTTTATAAAAATCGCTTCATTTAGGTACTACATTTTTATGCTGTACAAGATAGGGTTGGCGCCGTACCTGGTGAAATTCTTGGAAAGGCTGTAGGCTCGTAAAAAAATGTTTTTTTTTATATTGCGGTCTTAATATACATTTTAGCGCAAAAGTGTATGTAATCAAAGTCGTAGAAAATTTAAAAATCTACAGCTTTTATTTCTAACATATTTCTCTACAGAGCCTAGTTTAGCGTGAAAGCGTGATTTTCCGTATTATTAAACCAAACAGGTTGGTTTTCATTTTGCAATTTTCATTTCAATTGGTAGTTTTTTCTACGCCTAGTGATTTCTTGTGTTTTCTCATTACAATTGGTGAAAAGGAGGTTTTTAAAAGTAGAAATAAACTCAAGTTAAATTGTAAAACGTACAACTGTTATTTTAAGCATTTATTTGTAGTGATTTGCCATTAGAGGTCATTTAGTTAGTTGTGTTTGTCATTATTCAGATGGCAGGGGTGTGAGCTGTTAAATTTTTTTTTTTTAATTTCTTATATGTGTACGTTGCAATCTGTTCAATTGAGAACAATAAGCAACCCCATGACCCAATCAGATGAGGATGATATGTATGACGTGTAAATGAGACTGTGTAGTCTTCTACAGACACACTCACTGAGTATGGTTAATTGAACCCCAGCCATCTAACTACACCGGTAACCACTGTCTAGTATTCAAATCCGTATAAAAGTAACTACCTTTACTAGGATATGAACTAGGTACCTTCGTCTTTGAAAATCAGCTGATTTTGGCGACGACTTTACCTCTAGACTTGTGTTTCCCAAAGTGTGCGCCGCGGCGCCCCGGGGCGCCGCAGGCCACGGATTTAAAAATGTATATGAAATAATTTTTTGTTTGAATTGTAATCATTTATAAGACATCATATTAAAATTTCATATATAAAACTTGCCTGTGGTTTTTCGAATATATTTACTCTCCTCTGCCAACTTGTCTTTCATAATAATTATAATATAGTTTTTATAATTAAAATATTCTTAAAATCCACCAAGAGCTTATAAAATAGCAGTTTTTCCTAGAAAATACATATATTATTTGAAGCTTGAATTTTTGTTTCAAAATGATTAAAATGCTGTTTTTGAACGTTTAATTTTCAAAAATTCCATACCCCCAGCCCACACCCCCTGGAAGGTGTGATCCCCCAACGAAATACCTCACCAGCCGCCACTGAGCAAGGTAGAGGGGCGCTGCCGTAACCTTAAAAAATCACAAGGGAGCCGCCGCGAGGTTAAAAAGTTTGGGAAACACTGCTCTAGACCAACCCGGTGGATTAGTTACATTTGTAGGTGTATAATAATTAATTAGGATGTAAAGGGAAGGGAGGAAGGAGGAAGGCTGAGGCTGAGGAATAGAATAGGCTGAACGAACTAGAGAACACGTCTGTTCAATTAGTCTAGCAGTTAGCACCGCGGCACCTCTCCTCCCTTTTACAGTTCAATGAACTTTCGTTAACATTTAAATAGCTTTGCATAACAATGCAAGCGCACGCCACTTCCATTCCGGATTCCAACGACAGGTCTACTAATAATTGCATCTACTGTGCTCCATAAATTAATTCATTTTAAAGGCAAAGGGTGGCAACCTAGGCTATACTGTGTGCCTATTTTCTTAAAAACACCATTACGTTAAAGACCGATTAAACAAAAATATGTCCTCGACGTCCTCTTGCCAATGTAAATATTGAAAACTCGCCACTCCAGCGGCGCTTCGCGCCGCTTCCGTGTCTCGACCTCAGAGGGGTAGGTGGATCAGAATACATAAGTGGATCAGAACCATAAAAGTGCGGGCGCTGCGCGCCCGCACTTTGTCATATGGTGAAGTTCGGCCGCCAAGGGGGTTAGGTGGATCAGAATTTATAATTGGATATGGTAAAGTCCTGTCAGAAGTTTTTAATTTTTAAGTTCTAAATATTGAAGTCTGAGGTTTGAAGATATTTTACTTCTCAGGTTGAGGTTTGATGTTTATAAGTTTTACGTTTCAAAATTAAGAATTTTTACGTTTGAAGTTTTATAATAACCTTAAAATTATATTAAGGTTTGAAATTTTAAAATGTGAGGTTTGAAATTTTGGGGTTGCTTTGATGTTTGCTGTTTGAAGGTTGAGAGCTAGAAGTATCAAGTAATCCTGAGTGAGGAATTTTACAAGTTTGTGGTTCATGTTTCAATGTCAGAAGTTTTTTACATGGTCGAATTTGAGCGTAGTCAACAAATACCGTGCGTGGCGATGGTCATTGAAGCCTTAACATGATTAAAGGTTTCAAATTTTATAGCTTGAAATTCACTTATTGTTTAATAACAAATGTATGTATTTTCTTCAAATTTTTTGGTCATCCCCTCATTGCCGAAATCAATCTAATGCGTTTCGAATCGGTCTGGTGATTTCTGCTCACATTTCTCTCTGTTAATTTTGAAATTTGAATGTTAGTGATTTTAACCTATAAATGTTTCATCCTGGGGTAATTCCTTGTATAGGTTCGAAGTTTCAAATATTAAATTTTGAATTTTGATGTTTTATAATTTGTATGTTTAAAGTTTCAATGATTGAAGGTTTTTATGTTTAAAAGCGTGAGTTCTTAAATTTTCGGATTGATGTTTTAAGTTTTAAAATTCGAAGTTTCAGGTTTTTAATGAATTTACATTTTAGGTCGAGGTTTGCTGGTTTTAGGTTTTACAATTTGAAAACTTGAAATTTTAAAGTTTGGGATTGATATTTGAAGTTTGATGCTTGGTTTATAAGATTACAGTTTGAAATTTCTAGGTGTGTGGTTAAGGTTTAAAGGTCTGACATTTAAAGTCAGACCAAAGTGAGTTTGAAGGTTGGAGATTTAGATGTTATGTGATTGACTTCTAGATTTTTATAAATAAAAGTTTGAAGATTCATAAAATTTTACAGGTTGAACCTGTAAAAGATTGAGGTTTGGTAAAAGTTTCAAAGTTTGATGTTTTATTTTAATTTTTAAATTTATTAGTATGTTAGTTTAAAGGCTAGACGTTTAAATGTTTCAAATTTTGGTGCTTGACTGACAGTGTGCAGACGAAGGGGTTCAAGCTAAAAGTTTCCCGTTGTGATTTTAAAATTTGAAGGTCCAAATATTAAACATTTTAAACCTATAAGGTTTAATTTATAAATCTTTTAGGTTAAGTGAGGTTTGGAGGTTTAACGTTTGGAATTAAATAATTCAAAGAGTCACGGCTTCAGCTTCTTGTTTGAAGTTTGTAAGATTAAATTTACTGGTTTTGGTTTCAAAGTTAGTTGTTTGCCTGATAAGGTTCGAAAGAATTAAATTTGATATTAAAAAGCTGAAAATCATTTGATTGAAAAATCATTAATATGAAAAGCAGAATTTAAAGTGCTATAAATTAGTTTTGAGATTTTACGGTATACACGTTTCATGTTGATGTTTCACGTTTTTACCTTTCCCACTTAAGTACACGTTTCTGCGTAATGACTATATAAAAACGTTCAACATTTTCCCGGCTATTGTGGTGTTGTACTGGGTTACATTAAAAATATTTACAGGGGTTTAGTTTACGGCCGTTTGCCGCAAAAAATATTCCGAAGTTTCACTTCCAGGGTTTCCTAATTTTTTCAAAAATTTCCACGTTATACCCTTTGCCAAAATCAATCTAATGTGTTTCAAATGGGCTACGTCGTATTCCGCTCACATTTCTGTATGTAGGCCTAATGTAAAAAAAAATAACCGAATTTCAATATTTTGCCTATTTTCCCAGTATTGGTCAAAGTAACATGAAAATTTCAACAGGGCTTTTAATTTCGGCCGACCAAACAGACTGCAATAATGTTTCGTTCCGGTGATTTTTAAATTTTATCAAAATTTTGGGTCATCCCGCTTCGCCAAAATTAATCTAATATATTCCCAATCGGCTGTGTCATTTTCCGTTCACATTTCTTTATGTATTGAAGATCTAAAAAAATTCACTAATTTTTCCGGTTTTCCCGGTATCGGTTGGGGTCACATGAAAAATATTATTAAGGGTTTAGGTTATGGTCGATTGCTGATAATATAGAAACCCATAATTCTTCGCTCCGAAACTTCATAATTTTTCAAAAAATCCGGTTCATCTCCCACCACAAAAACCGGTCTTATCTGTTAAAATAGGTTCTATCGTTTTACGCTTGCATTTCTCTATGTAATAAAAAATAAAAAAATTTACTAAATTTCCGGTTTACCCGGTATTGGTCTGGGTTACATGAGCAATATCAATAGTGCTTTTGGTAAAGGTTAATTGCCAAAAAAGCGAGTCCAATAATGTTTCACTCCGAGGGTTTCTTAATTTTTTCAAAATTTCCTGGTCATCCTACTTCGCCAAAATCAGTCTAATGTGTTTTGAATGGGCTCGTTCGTTATCCGCTCTCATTTCTCTATGTAATGAACAACATTAAATAATGTAATATTTTCCATTTTTCCCCTTATCGGTCGTGGTTACGTAGAAAATATTTACAGGGCTTTAAGGTTTGGCCGATTCCCCACATAAAATAATCTTATAAATTATGCTCCAAATGTTTCTTAATTTTTCGAAATTTTCCAGGTCGTCCACGTTCGTCAAATTCAGTCTAATGTGTTTTGAGTGGGCTTCGTCGTTTTCCGTACACATTTCTCTATGTAATGAAAAAGTACAAAAATTTCACTATTTTTCCGGTATTTGGTGGGATCACATGAAAAATATTAATAGGGATTGCCGACAAAAAAGCTGCTATTGAATCTCTGTCTTTTAAGCTTCCAGAAGTTTTTCAAAATTTCCGGGTCACCCCGCAATAATCGGTCTGCTGGGTTTATAATGTACTCTGCCTGGATTAATTGGCTGACGGCCAATAAAAGAGCTTTTATTTACTTGGTTAATCTTTAAAATAATTTTTTTCGTTCTCTCCCCCTTTCCAAAATGGGGCGGATGGACTTCAGTTGAAGTATGTTGTGTCACGCCAAATTAGTTCTATATTGAACATACGTAAAAATATTTTTCATTCCGAACTAAACGAGAAAAATATTATTTTTAACCAATTTTGGGGAGGGGTGCTACCAGAGAATTTACCCAATGAGAGTGAAATTTTAAGTTAAATCAATTCCTGTTGCGTGATATATAGGCCTAAGTAACTTGAAACCCGGGTGCAAAATATTTTAAATTTTTTTTTTTTTAATTCATTTATTTTTAACGTCGCATCATTTACTAAGGTCATTAGCGACGACGTTGGGGTGTAACTATATACAATGGAGGATGAAATGAATTTTTGTAACGTATGAAAATATGTCATGCCTGAGTGGGATTCGAACCCAGGACCGCATAATGAGAGGCGAGCACGTTACCAACTGCGCCAATGCGGCCGGCATTTTAAATTTTGTTATTTGAGTTTTCTTAGTGAACGGGTGGGCCGACGGGACATGTATCTACTAATTCTTGAATTACTTCAGCAGACACTCAAAACTGGTTCTATACATTTTAAAGCTACGGTGCTCCGTTTAGAAGTTAAAATTTACGCCTCCTCCACCCTAAAATGGGCCGAAAGGACTTCGGTTAAAAGACGTCGCCTCACGCTGTCGTAGTTCTATATATAACGTATGTCAGAAACATTTGCTTTTCCGAACTAAACGAGAAAAATATTTATATTCAATTCTGGTATTTGTAGTATTATTCTAAATTAAAATTATTTTTTTACATTAGGAGACCTGTTTGTTTAATACTGTCGGAATTTAATTGGGACCCATGCGCGCGCTGCACGTGTTGGAAAAACATAATGAGTTTATGTTAATGTATATGAATATTAAATATAAAAATTTGTTGGTTCTTAAATTTTTAAGGGTTAGTGGAAGCATTTAATGTAAAGGCTCTCTATAAACATCATTTTTAGTTTGTCCTGTTGGCGCTAAAATGTGTAAATTGTTTTTATCGCTAACCCTCGAACATGAAACATGTAACTGCCCGTGCGAAAAGCAGGAAGTACGTAAATCAATCCCAAAAATGAACTTCAGGTGAGTTCACATTGACGATATTTTGAAAATTTGATCAGATGGGTCATGCCCAACGCGATAGAAACTGCAAATGCAATAGAAAAAAACCCCACAATCAGTCCAATTTTGCTGCTGTTGACAATCTTCATAATCAATGGAAGGTTTGTGGGAAAATAAAGCGAAAAGAAAACTGAGTTGTTGGTCAGTTATTTTGAAATTTTTATTTGGGTTTAAGCTGTCATATACATGAATAATATTTCCGTCGTAATAGGTACAGATCCAGTGCGTAATATGCTCTGTGGCTTTAGGGGGTAGTAGCTGGATATGTTTGTAATTTCTGGGAATGGGAATTAAATCCTCGATGAGATTCCACCTTAACAGAGCTTCCGATTCCAACATTTTTACCGATTCCAACGAGAAAATACAACAAAATCGCAAACTGACGCTAAACTTTGTAGAAAAATCTGGTGTGAAACACTCACACAACTTTCTCTTGCCAATGCAAATAATTAACAATAAACCTAAAATTAGTATTAAAACATTAGAAATGAACAAAAACTAACCTCAAAAACATAACCTTATTTTAATCATGAGTGAATGACGCAAAATGACAATCGAACTCAGTTTGGCTTAAAAATACGGAAAATCACGCTTTCACGCTAAACTAGGCTCTGTAGAGAAAAATGCTCTAAACAAAAGTTGTAGATCTTTTAATTTTCTATAAATTTAATTATATACACTTTTGTCGTAAAATGCATACTAAGACCGAAATGTTAAAAAAATCGATTTTTCTCACGTTTTCGTGAGAAAAAAACAGAAAATCGCAAATTACCGCTAAACTAAGCGTTATACAAAAAAATGTTTGAAACAGAAGTTGTAGGTTTTTAAATTCTCTACAACTTTTATTATATAAGTTTTTGCGCTAAAATTTATATTAAAGCCGTAATCTTAAAAAAACAACGTTTCTACGTGAAAACAGCCTCACCGAGAATTTCAGCAAACATGGCGCCTACCCTATCTTGTAGAGAATAAAAAATTGAGTAAAATAGGCGATTTTAAAAAAAATCGTAGGACCAGTTTTTGAGAAAATCGCAAAAAAGTGAAAAATTATACGAATAAACTACTACTTCCGGTTGACCGATTTTGATGAAAATGTTCGTGTCGCGTCCGGTAGTGGTATGTAACTTAAGTTTCAAGTTTCAAGTTCGTACGATGTTCCGTTCTTGAGATATTCTGTTCACACACAGACACACACACACACACACAGACACACACACAGACCAATCGCTAAAAACATGTTTTTTGGGTTCAGGGGGTCTGAAAACGTATAGATCCGGTGAAAACTCGATTTCGAAAAATCGACATGAAAACAATACTTTCCTTCCTATATATTCATATAGGCAAGAGAAAGTAAAAAATGCATGAAATCAAGTTTTAGCTTATTTAAAAAAAAATGTCTACAACTTCAACTATACACGCTTTAGCTCTTAAAGATACATTAAGGCCGCAACCTTTCATATAAATTAGAGCAAGGAAGAGAAAGTCTAAATAATTTTGTTCGTGTTTTATTTGCTGGTTAATAATCTGATATTATCCTCGACATCGGCTGCAAAATTAGAAATCAAATTTAGGCTTTAATTTAAGATTTTAATGAAGGCTAGAAAATAGCGAATGAAGTTTTGACGGTGCAGTGGTGACTTTTTGCTTTTCGGAGTAGCGGCTAGACATACAGAGTGTCCTCACTCGTAGTTTTTCTAGAATAGGGTAGAAGTTTCTACTATTCCATTGAGTTGCTTATCGTTCTAGAAATTGGAAGTTTATTAGAAATAGCGACCCGTTGATGGAGGGAAGTGAGTTACTCTCCGTGATGAACAAATAGGCCTGGTCGTAAATAATTATTATTTATTTATTTATTTTATTTTATTGTTTGCAACAGGCCGACAACGGGGCCCAATTACAGAAACAATATTTCATTACAGAGCAAAAGACAATACAAAAGTAAAAAGCAAAGAAAAGGAGAGAAAAATACAATCAAAAATCTAAAATAGGCAAATAATGCAAACAGAATTAAATATAACTAAAACAGTATTATACACACTAAGATTTTACAAATAATTTACTGATTAACAGTCATGATAGAGGTCCAAAACAAAAATTAATAATGTGCAATCGCATGGAAACTTACATCCTGAAAGACTTAAGAATGGCTGAACTACACGATGCTCGGCTCTGGCAAAATGGATCAATTGCCGCAATTCTGTTTATTATGTAAATAATAATAATTTATTATGACCCAATAGAAGTGAGTTTGAAGTGAGTTCACTATTTGAGTGGGCCTATTAGATCTCTTCTCTGATCACTTATTGATAGGCTACATAAATTTAAAGTCATTTACAACAATTATTAGGCCTAGGCGCCTAAATAAAAATTCAATAATTATATTATAGACAAGTTATTGATGGCAGATGTGGTGTAGGGAAGAGGCAGGTCTGGTGAAATTGGTGGGCTCTCGCGCAATGAACAAAATTAATGTTGTAGAAAATAAAAAAACCTACAACTCTTATTTGAAGCATTCTTGTGATCGTCATTGTGGAACAAAGGTGGATGATCCGCTTACGATTAAATAATGTAGGTTACATTATTTGCATTGGCAAGAGAAAGTCGTGCGAGTGTTTTAACAAAATTAGATAGGTTTTTTATGGACAAAGTTTTCAAGTATTTTGTTAGCTAGCAGACTAGGCGTGTGAATCGGTCATTTGAGAAAGCCCATAACTGAAAATTTAACATTTTAGAAATGACTAAATGTAAACACACCATACCTGGTTTTATATAGGAAGGAAAGTACTGTTTTCATGTCGATTTTTCTAAATCGAGTTTTCACCGGTTCTACAAGTTTTCAGATCCCCTGAACCCAAAAAACATGTTTTTAACAGTTAGAAAAGACGTGATATAAAGAGCTTTCTACTAATTAAAAAAATCTGGTGTGAAACACTCACACAACTTTCTCTTGCCAATGAAAATAATTAACAATAAACATAATCTAATTTTAATCATGAGTGAAAGACGCAAAATGAAAATCAACCTCAGTTTGGCTTAAAAATACGGAAAATCACTCTTTCACGCTAAACTAGGCTCTGCAGAGAAAAATGCTTTAAATAAAAGTTGTAAATCTTTTTAGTTCCTATAAAATTTATTATATACACTTTTATCGTATAATGCATTCCAAGAGCGAAATCTTAAAAAAATCGATTTTTCACACGTTTTCGTGAGAAAAAATCAGAAAATCGCTAATTACTGCTTAACTAAGCGTTATACAAAAAAATGTTTGAAATTAAAGTTGTAGGATTTTAAATTCTCTACAACTTTTATTACGTAAACTGTTGCGGTAAATTGCATATTAAAGCCGTAATCTTAAAAAAACTATGTTTTTACGTGAAAACAGCCTCATCCAGAATTTCAGCAAACATGACGCCTACTCTATCTTGTAGAGAATAAAAAATTGAGTAAACCAGGCGATTTTTAAAAAAATCGTAGAACCAGTTTTTGAGAAAATTGCAAAAAAGTTAAAAATTACACGAATAAACTACTACTTCCGGTTGACCGATTTTGATGAAAATGTTTGTGTCGGGTTTAGTAGTGATATGTAACTTAATTTTCAAGTTTCAAGTAAGAACTTGAAAAACATCGTAAGAACATCGTAACATCGTAAGAACGATGTTCCGTTCTTGAGATATTTGTACACACACACACACACACACACACACACACACACGCACACGCGCACACACACACACACACACACACACACACCAATCGCTAAAAACATGTTTTCTGGGTTCAGGGGGTCTGAAAACTTGTAGATCCGGTGAAGAGTGTATTTCTTGTGATCGACATGAAAACAATACTTTCCTTCCTATAAGTATATTCATATAGGCAAGAGAAAGTAAAACAAGACAGTGGATGATTTTTGAAGCTTAAGCTGTGCTTTCAAGTGGAAGAGCTTTTACAAAGTTTGTATCCAAAAATCTTTTTAAGGAGATGTGAACACGACCAACAATCTCGTAAATAGTCCTGTAACCAAAATTTTCTTTCTTAAGTTAGGAATTTCAGTTTCTAGTATTGCGTAAAGCTATTTCAAGTATAGGCTAAAAATGTCAACCAGTGAATTAAATACGCCTAAATGAATACTACTATTCATTGTACAACACAATTTTCTTTTCTTCCGGTCTAACAACGTAAGTTGACAGTTTACTCCAATTTATTTTAGAACACCTCAAGTCAAAATTTACAATTTTTTTTAAACGAGTGACTTAAAAGACAAACGTATACATTTTTACTTTCTCTTGCCTATATGAAAATATAGGAAGGAAAGTAGCCTATTGTTTTCATGTCGATTTTAAGAAATCGAGTTTTTACCGGATCTACACGTTTTCAGACCCCCTGAACCCAAAAAACATGTTTTTAGCGATTGGTCTGTGTGTGTGTGTGTGTGTGTGTGTGCGTGTGTACAAAATATCTCAAGAACGATACATCGTACGAACTTGAAACTTGAAACTTAAGTTACATACCACTACTGGAACCGACACGATCATTTTCATCAAAATCGGTCAACCGGAAGTAGTAGTTTATTTGTGTAATTTTTTACTTTTTTCGATTTTCTCAAAAACTGGTCCTACGATTTTTTTTAAAATCGCCTGATTATCTAAATGTTTTATTTTCTACAAGATAGGGTAGGCGTTATGTTTGCTGAAATTCTGGGTGAGGATGTTTTCACATAAAACAATTGTTTTTTTAAGATTACGGCTTTAATTTGCATTTTAGCGCAAAAAATTATATTATAACTGGTCCTACGATTTTTTTTAAATCGCCTCAATTACTTAATTTTTTATGCTCTATAAGATAGGGTAGGCGCCATGTTTGCTGAAATTCTTGGAGAGGCAGTTTTTACGTAAAAACTTGGTTTTTTCAAGATTAATTTTTTTTTCAAGATTATTGCATTACATGTATTTTAGTGCAAAAATAATATTATATCTAGTAAAAGTTGTAGAGAATTAAAAATCCTGCAACTTTTATTTCAAACATTTTTTTGCGTAACGTTTATTTTAGCGGTAGCTAATTAGCGATGTTCTGTTTTTTTCCTCACGAAAACGAGTGAAAATCGATTTTTTAAGATTTCGGCCTTAGTATGCATTTTACGACAACAGTGTATATAATCAAATATATAGGAAATTAAAAGATCTACAACTTTATTTGAGAGCATTTTTCTCTACAGAGCCTAGTTTAGCGTGAAAGAGCGATTTTCCGTATTTTTAAGCCGAACTGAGGTTGATTTTCATTTTGCGTCTTTCATTACATGATTAAAATTAGGTTATGTTTATTGAGGTTAGTTTTTTGTTTATTTCTAATGTTTTATCACTAATGTAGGTTATATTGTTAATTATTTGCATTGGCAAGAGAAAGTTGTGTGAGTGTTTCACACCAGATTTTTTATTAAAGTAGATAGCCCTCCGAACAAATTATATTTTTTATTGAAACACCTAAATAGCCTAAATTACTAGTTTTTCAATTATTCCATGAGATGTTACTTTCTTAAATGACCGATTCAATTAGAATAGGCCTAAT
Organism: Catonia carolina; assembly: GCA_035578175.1. NCBI lineage: Eukaryota > Metazoa > Arthropoda > Insecta > Hemiptera > Achilidae > Catonia > Catonia carolina. The sequence goes on from JAQMRL010000033.1 coordinate 2,505,196, forward strand.
TACTGGATCAAACTAGCCTATCAGGCTACTTGGCACTCCCCCCCCTCCCCAAGTTAGGCACTTTTATTAGTATGAAACACTAATACGACTTTCTCTTTCTAATGTAAATAATAAAAATCTGGTGTGAAACACTCACACAACTTTCTCTTGCCAATGCAAATAATGACCAATGTATCCTAACATTAGTAATTAAAAATTAAAAATAAACAAAAAACTGACCTCAAAAAATACAACCTTATTTTAATCATGAGTGGAAAACGCAAAATTAAATTCAACCTCAGTTTGGCTTAAAAATTCGGAAAATCACTCTTTCACGCTAAACCAGGCACTGTAGAGAAAAATGCCCTAAACAAATAGAATAAGGCCAAAATCTTTAAAAAATCGATTTTTCACACATGTTCCAGAAAATCGCTAATTACCGCTAAACTGAGCGTTATCCAAGAAAATGTTTGAAATAAAAGTTGTAGAATTGTAAATTGTCTACAACTTTTATAATATAAGTTTTTGCGCCAAAATGCAAATTAAAGCCGTAATCTTAAAAAAAAACAATTGTTTTATGTGAAAACAGCCTCACCCAGAATTTCAGCAAACATAACGCCTACCCTATCTTGTAGAAAATAAAACATTTAGAAAATCAGGCGATTTTAAAAAAAATCGTAGGACCAGTTTTTGAGAAAATCGAAAAAAAGTAAAAAATTACACAAATAAACTACTACTTCCGGTTGACCGATTTTGATGAAAATGTTCGTGTCGGTTCCAGTAGTGGTATGTAACTTAAGTTTTAAGTTTCAAGTTTGTACGATGTTTCGTTCTTGAGATAATCTGTTCACACACACACGTGCGCGCGCACGCACACACACACACACACAGACCAATCGCTAAAAACATTTTTTTTGGATTCAGGGGGTCTAAAAACGTGTAGATCAGGTGAAGAGTGTATTTCTTAAAATCGACATGAAATCAATACTTTCCTTGCTATATACCTGTGTTCATATAGGCAAGAGAAAGTACTTAGTAATAAAAATACAACTTGTGGTTAGATCTAATCGATGTAAAATTGAAGACATAACCTACTTTTAATGACGCTAAACGAAAATGAACCTGTGTTCCGTTTGCAAATACAGACAATCACTAGTTGACGCTAAACTAGTCTACAAATAAATGCGTTTTCTATTCGTAACTCCAACTAATTACAATGAATGTTTGATGAGAATCCAGTATTTGCACAGTTATAGGCGTACCTTATTTCTAAATAAATAAATAGAACATTTTAATTTCGTCCAGATGGATGGTGAAAGGGCAGCGACTGAGAGATATGCGTTGTCATGACAACGTGCGTTTTTCTTCTTTCTGTATAACTATTATAACCAACCTGATTTATTAATTTAGCAAGTGCATGTTACTGTAATTTGTACGACAACATATTTAGTCTTTTGGGCAAACATTAACATTTAGGCGTACCGTACCGGTACGTTGTCTTTAAGTGGAGTGCGGCCAATAAGGTAAGGTGAATGAATAGAGAGTGTTTTGAAATAGGAGTTAAGATGATAACTTTTTTTTTTTTTTTTTTTGTTTAACGTCCGATTGCAGAACAGTCGGACGTTAAACAAAAAAAAAGAAAAAAAAGTTATCATCTTAACTCCTATTTCAAAACACTCTCTATTCATTCACCTTACCTTATTGGCCGCACTCCACTTAAAGACAACGTACCGGTACGGTACGCCTAAATGTTAATGTTTGCCCAAAACATTAACATTTATTTCATGATGAGAACTGACCTGGTCGCAGGCGTGTGAATATCTCATGAGAAGAGGAGCGACCACGTGATCCGAGTCGACGTTCAGTTCCTTCCTGAGCTGGGTGAACTGAAACAGAGCGTCCTTGTCGCACTCGACGCGTCGTTGGAGGATCGCCAGCAGAATGGCCAGAGACCTGTTGGCGATGGCCGGCTCCACCACGTTCAACAGCGTTTTGTTTTTGATCAGGCGTTCCTGGATGTCACTCTGACGCAACGACAACTGCCTCTGGTGGGACGCTTGCACCGGCGCCGGACCTTTAGAGACGCCGTCCCTTCGCCCCCCCGAAAGACTCAGTTCTTCTAATTTCTGCAGGGCCGTTTTGTAGGTGTCCGCGAGGCGTTGAAATTCCACTTTCAGCGCGTCGTGTAGATTGGTGAGGGTCTCGTCGCTGGTTCCGACCAGCCCGTGCTGGCCCAGCCCTTCCACCGCCTTATCCAAACACCTCCGCCGCAGCTGCAGAGCCTTCTTCAGCTTCGGTTCCGACAGCACTATCACTTTTAACAGCTTACGACTGCTCGCCAACCATCTTTCTGCGCTTCCTCCCGAAAACAATTTCACCAGCTGCATGAGCACGTTCTCGGGCCGTAATATTTTGACGCCGCAATCGGAGCTGAGGAAGACTTTGGCGTAGAGCGCCTCCAAAATGGAAACCGAATGAGGCATAGCTTCGATGAACACGTCGATCGGCAGCTGCGGAAGGATCGCTTTGAACGTGCCGTGACTCAGCCTGTTGACGAAGTTGGCCGCTTCTCTGTACTGAGCGTTTTCGTAAAGCAACAAGATCCTTTTGACGGCGAACCTCGGACTCACGTCGGCGATCGTCATCGAACTCACCATCTCCGGAAATCCATCGACCCAATGTGAGTTCCGCCACTGCAGCTTCTGCACGCTGACGCCGTGGCGGCTGCGCTCCGGTTTGATCCGCTCGCCGCCTCTCACCGGCTCCGAACTGTACGAAGTCCACGTGGCTGAAGGATCCGTCAAGGGGGGCGGCGGCAGGGTCAGAACTCCCGAACGGCGGGGATACGCCTCGTAATATCTGTTCATCTTTACACCGATCACCAAATCATCGCTCAACTACCGAATCGAAACGCAAACACTTGACACTTTCTTTGACGCGAAATAGCCTATACGACAAACACCTAAGTTACACCTTTACTTTCTACTATTTTACACTATCAGTTTTTACTTTGATCGCATAAATCGTCATGAAACGGACATGTATGTTTTTTAAAAATGAAATGCACACACATTTTATGCGGCGATACGAACAGCGACCGTCGGACGAACGTCATGCCGCAACGATTGTGAGAGAGGGAAGCGCCGCGCCGATATGCTACTCGATGAGAACCACCTGTGCCACTGACCGCCGCCGCCGCGACCAACACAAACATTCTTTCCCACCTGACACTCGCTCTTACTCACGCACATAACTTGATTCTCGAGCAGGATCACCCCACCACACAGCATATCGAAATTTTAGGTTCTTTATAAAAAAATTATTGGTATATAGAAAATTCGATAAAGAGGGTTTTTTTCTCAATAACCCTTTATAGGTGTTTGGTAAGTATACTTACCACTGGCAATAAGGTTGATTTTTTTTTTTTAATAATCTATGCAGTAGAACCCTATTGGCATTTTATTGTTTTATAGATGATCTCTGGTAAGTAGGTTATTCACATTTTGAAATTAGTGCGCAGCGACCATTTGCTTTGTGAGTTACACAAATGTGGTAAGGATTCATACCAGCGTACCCAACCGTGTGGTTTTGTTGTTACTTTTGTACAGTGATTTAAAAATTCGTGATTTTTTTTACGGAAAAGCAAGCATTCATGCTAATATAAAATTGAGATAAGTTATTGTACACATTTTTCTGTAATATAGGACTACAAGTTGTTTTAATAACTAAACATTTTGTGATTCCCATTTCAATAAACGTTCCTTGGTAAGTATACTTACCAGGGCTTGACATAAAAACAAAGAAATATCTTACTGTTGTTCTGGCACTAGAAGTAGGCTACATTATTCAATTGCCAATAAAACAACAAAATATAACATTTCACAAGATGCGCATATGCTGCCCCCTATGAAGGGTTAAAATTACTCAACCGTACCCGTATTGCCTAAAAAACAGTATTTGTTTACAAAAATAGTTTGTTTCATTGTACAATATTATAAGCATTATAAGTACGCAAACTTTATATTATAGCCTATTATAAACTATACTAATAATGGGCAGAATATATTATCTGCCCATAACAGACAGACAGACAGGTGGAGGAGTGTCACATTATTTACGCTCAATCTGTTAGTTGCAGGGCTAAAATAAATAGTTGTGTTTCTTATCACATGGTCACCCAATTAAATGACTGAATCATTTAAGAACAGAAGAGGTAGAGGTGTACTGTGACACTAATCACAGTTATCTCCCCCTCTGAAAGTAATGAATTTCATTATACAGTTGGATTGTGTGGTGAATGAAGTGAAGGTGTCGTTTGCAGAGTAGGCCCGGCATGCTGATAAGCGTACTTTTCCACTGAGTGAGTTGCGGCAATGGTCAACCACCTCACTCCTCCTAGTTGTTACTTGGTAAAACCTCTAGAGAGGTTCAAACCAGCCAACCAGGAGGCTGATAGCTGATCACCTAAACAACAACACCTTATAGTAGCCTATTATAAGTAGGACTTATGTATTTTGGTTAAAAATAATGAAATGAAACAGTAATGAAAAAATTTATTTGATATTGTGCTACAATAACTTCTTCTACCCTTAAAATGTCATTGAGTGAAATATGGTCGTTGATTGTGCCTGCCGACCCAACAATTCTCAATTTGCGGTCGTAGGCTATATTTACTTCTTCCACGACTGTTTTTTCACAAAAGCCGGCTTTTAAAAAAACAATTCTTTATCGTCGATTTTGCTACATAATTTTGCCGCACCTTTATTAATTCTGTTAATAACATTTTCAATAGGTTTGTCAATTTCCAGCGCAAGAATAAGTTTCTTGAAAATCCGTTTTCTATTAACACCTTGGTCCATAGATTGGATTGTAGTTTCAACGTAGTCTACTATTTGGAGGGAAAACAAACTTGGCGTTTATTAACTTTTTTGTGACAGAAGACGGATGTGGAAGGAAATTGTCCACAAAAAGAACAAAAAGAACTCTTAGACATGTTTTTATTTCGTAACATTTTTACCCACTTAAGAACCGCGTCGTCCACATCATCGGTATTTACAGTTGAGCCGTTGTTAGTTTGCTCCTCCTTCTGTCAACAAACAAAAGCCACCTACTACAGGGTGCACGCTACACTCCACCACTTTATGACTGTCGTATTCCTATTAAGTTAACTATTTTTACATTTAACAATACAAACATTTATTAATTTTAACAATACAAATTAAGAATTCGTATTAAAAGACAAACAGAAGTAAAAGAAAACATGAGCGACGGCCGTAGTATAAACGAAGCTAGGCCGACGCACCACTGACTAATGGTGGGGGGAGGGGGGTACTGACAGAGGCCGGCTCGCTGGCACTCCACTGCACTGGCTAGAGTTGTATGGTATCGCCGCCTCACAACCAGTCAGTCATTCATCTAATAGGTGAACGGGTGATCCAGTTCACAGTCGGGGTTACTGTACGGCGATAGAGAAGGCAGTGTTGCTGATCGGCGTAGAAATATGTATTCTATTTGGAGTGGGCTGCAACACACATACATAAATTACAGATACATTTTAAACCTGAAAAATTCCTTCCGAGAAAGGCATAACCAAACATCCTAGCAATCCATCACCGCCGCACTACCATCGCTCGCACGACTATCTCTTGCCAATGTACGGCTAATAGGCCTAATCCTTGTCGAGTGAAAATCAACCTCACTAAACTAAGCTCTCTAGAAAAAAACAAACATTGAGTTGCAGGTTCTATGACATAATTCATAATAATTATGTTTACTTTTGCCGTGAAATGCACATCGCCAATGCAATTTAAAAACTCTGGTGTGAAACACTCACAACTTTCTCTTGCCAATGTAAATAATTAACAATAAACCTAAATTTAATAATAAAACATTAGAAATAAATAAAACACTAACCTCAAAAACATAGCCTAATTTTAATCATTTATATGAAAGACGCAAAATGAAAATCGACCTGTTTGGCTTAATAATACGGAAAATCACTCTTTCACACTAAACTAGGATCTTAAGAGAAAAATGCTTTAAATAAAAGTTGTAGATCTTTTTATTGCCTATAAAATTAATTATATACACTTTAGTTGTAAAATGCATTCTAAGGCCGAAATCTTAAAAAAAATCGATTTTTCACACGTTTTCGTGAGAAAAAACAGAAAATCGCTAATTACCGCTAAACTAAGCGTTATACAAAAAAGTGTTATAAATAAAAGTTGTAAAATTTTAAATTCTCTACAACTTTTATTATATAAATTTTTGCGCTATAATACATATTTAAAGCCGTAATCTTAAAAAAACACTTTTTTTACGTAAAAACACCCTCACCAAGAATTTCAGTAAACATGGCGCCTACCCTATCTTGTAGAGAATAAAAAATTTAGTAAACTAGGTGATTTTAAAAAAAACGTAGGATCAGTTTTTGACAAAATTGCAGAAAAGTGAAAAATTACACGAATAAACTACTACTTCCGGTACACCGATTTTGATGAAAAAGTTCGCGTCGGGTCCGGTAGTGGTATGTAACTTAAGTTTCAAGTTTCAAGTTTGTACGATGTTCCGTTCTTGAGATATTTTGTATACACACATAGACACACACACACAGATCAATCGTTAAAAACATGTTTTTTGGGTTCAGGGGGTCTGAAAACGTATAGATCCGGTGAAAACTCGATTTCTTAAAATCGACATGAAAACAATACTTTCCTTCTTATATATTCATATAGGCAAGAGAAAGTAAAATACGATTTATTTGAGGAATTACGGAAATCACTAATTGACGCTGTAGAAAAATATTTGGATAAAAGTTGTCGGTTTTTTAATTGTGGATAACTTAACTTTAATTTTGTACGATTAGCCTATGCTCTACAATCCTAAAATAACATTTTTTACCACGACAGCTGCGACCCCTACAATTGGTGGGCCTAATTACCTATCGCGTAGAGCAAAGAAAAAATATATTATTAAATGAGGTGATTTCATACAAAACCGTAGGAGAAAGTACCAAAAAGTGAAAAGTTGCACGAATAAACTACTAGCTACTTCTGGTCGACCGATTTTAATGAAAATGTTCGTATCAGATTTACTTATTATACTTGACTTAAGTTTCAAGTTTCACACAACACACACACACACACACACACGCACACACACACACACACACACACACACTTCATTATTATTCTTCTATACAGCAGACATTTTACAATAATATGAATGTGAATATATTGTCGAAGGAAAAATTTTTTCTCATATCGAGTTTTGCGAATCGAGTTTTCCCGGAATACCCGTTGTCAGGACCCATGAATCTAAAAACCATGTTTTTACCGAATAGTATTTGTGTGTGTGTGTGTGTGCGTGTTTGCGTGCGCGCGCGCGTGTATTTTATTAGTAGCAGCAGCTTATTCGCCTCATTTTTCACTTTTTACCATTTTCTCTAAAACGCGCTGTGCTCTCGCTATATAAAAAATTGTTTTAAAGATTGCTGCGTATTCATATTATGACAAAACTGTCGATAGACTACAGATAAGCCGTTCTTAGTTTGCTCCTCCTTCTGTCAACAAACAAAAGCCACCTACTACAGGGTGCACGCTACACTCCACCACTTTATGGATGTCGTATTCCTATTAATTAACTATTTTTTAAATTATAAGTACTTAAAATACTAAAAACATCAGTCATGATATGATGTACGCCTAACAATTTCATTTATAAAAATACTTTTAAAAGTATTTTGTATTTAAATACTTTTGAAAGTATTTAGTTGTTACTTTTTAATCAGCGTATACACATTTTGATATAATGCGCATGCTCAGTGACTTCATTATTTGTTTACATTAGGAGCAAACTAAGAGAGGCTGGACTGTACATACCCTGGTTTGAAACAAATAAATTGCGTAAAGATGGATGGCAGGAACTACAACCAAAAAATTACAATCTTTTGGAATATTGCGACGTGGTGAATGGTTGGTAGAGGGCAGAGGGTAGGGTAGGCCGTGGTAATAACCATGGCTTTTGTTTTGTTGTTTACGTTAATATCACTGTGTGAATTGAGTTTCTTTTTATCTTATATTTTATAATCATTGCAATTTTGTAATATATTTTCCTTATATTTATCAACACTGCTTTTCGTGTCGTATTATTCCAAGATGCTTCATATAAAAATTTTATTATTATTATTATTATTCCTAATAATATGTGTACTATGCAATCTGTTCAATTGAGAACAATAAGCAACCCCATCACCCAATGAGATGAGGATGATTTATGTATGACGTGTAAATGAGACTGTGTAGTCTTCTACAGACACACTCACTGAGTATGGTTAATTGAACCCCAACCATCAAAGTACACCGGTAACCACTGTCTAGCATTCAAATCCGTATTAAAGTAACTACCTTTATTAGGATTTGAACCAGGAACCTTCGTCTCCGAAAAATCAGCTGTTAAACATCTGATTTTGGCAGCGACTTTACCTCTAGACCAACCCGGTGGATTGAAAAAAATTTTATTATCAAAATGGCCTTCGGGCCAGCCCAGTCAGTCAGCTGGTAGAAAGTCGCTATTATTTGTTAAGTAACACCGGTTGGGCAAGCGACTTTGTATGGTGACCAGTTGACAGCCATCCACGAACAAACTCTACTGGGGGTCCCTGTTCAAACTCATCTCTAATCTACTCAAAAAAATACAGCAAAAAGCAGCGATCAAATTGGGTAGTTGTCAACAATGTACAGTTCCCGATAACAAGTAAAAGCTAAAAAAAAAAAAAATTATCAAAATAATTTATTTATTAATAGGTAAATAAATTTTATTATTGAATTATTTCCGCAACTCATGCCTCCACCGGGTTGGTCTAGAGGTAAAGTCGTCGCCAAAATCAGCTGTTTAACAGCTGATTTTTCGGAGACGAAGGTTGCTGGTTCAAACCCTAGTAAAGGTAGTTACTTTTATTCGGATTTGAATACTAGACAGTGATTGTGGGTGTAGTTTGATGGTTGGGGTTCAATTAGCTATACTCTCTCAGGAGTGGTCGACCTGGATCTGTATAAGACTACACAGTCTCATTTACACGTCATACACATCATCCTCATCTGATTGGGTCATGGGTTTGCTTATTGTTCTCAATTGAACAGATTGCAACGTACACACATTAGGAATTTAAAAAAAAACTCACGCCTGCGCACAGGTGGTTTAACCTTTGCAGGCGTGATTTCCGGTAATTTTTGTAATGTAAGGCAGGAAGAGGGGGAGAAGAGGGGATCAGATTTTTATTACATATATAATTATATATATATATATATATATATATATATATTATTTTTGTTTGTTTTTCTCTCTCTTTTGTTTTCTTTTCTTTTTAATATATTTTTACTGTCATATTATTTTTTGTAAAATAATTATTGTAACTTTGTATGAGAAAATTAAATTAAATTTTAAATTTGAATGATCAGCCGAAAGCAGGCAAAGGCTTGTTTCAACCTGTACACGATTTATTTGTTGTTGTTTAGGTCATCAGCCTGTAGGGTGGTTTAAACCTGTAGAGGTTTTACTAAGTAAAACGAGGAGTCAGGTGGTTTACCGTTACCTTCCTCACTGAATGGAAAAGTATGCTTATCAGCATGCCGGGCCCTCTGAAAAGCACATATTTTCCACTCTGCAAATGACACCTTCACTTCATTCACCACACAATCCAACTGTATAATGAAATTCATTACTTTCAGACTAGATAACTCTGTTAAGTATCTTTTACACCTCTGCCTCTTCTGTTGTTAAATGATTCAGTCGTTTAATTGGCTGACCATGTGATAACAAACAGAACTATTTATTTTAGCCCTGCAACGAACAGATTGAGTGTAAATAATTTGACACTCCACCTGTCTGTTAAGGGCAGACGATTTATTTACTAAGTAAAAAGAGAAGGAGTGGGGTGGGGTGGGGTGGGGTGGGGTGGGGTGGTTTACCATTGCAGTGGAAAAGTATGGTCATCATTATGCGGGGCCCTCTCTCTCACTTCTCTCACCACAGGGTGGCTGTAAAATAATGAAATTCATCACTCTCATAATGGAAATAAGATAACCGTGACTAGTGTACGCCTACCTGTGCTCTTCTTGTTAAAAGTGCTTCACTCATAATATAATTGGGTGATCATGTATACACGTCATTCATACATCTACAGTCCAGCCTCTCTTAGTTTGCTCCTAATGTAAACAAATAATGACGTCACTGAGCATGCGCATTATATCAAAATGTGTACACGCTGATTAAAAAGTAACAACAAAATACTTTCAAAAGTATTTAAATAGAAAATACTTTTAAATGTATTTTTATAAATGAAATTGTTAGGCCTGCATCATATCATGACTGATGTTTTTAGTACTTTAAGTGCTTATAATTTATAAAATAGTTAACTTAATATTGGAATATGAGATCCGTAAAGTCGCGGACTCTAGCGTGCACCCTGTAGTAGGTGGCTTTTGTTTGTTGACAGACAGAAGGAGGAGCAAACTAACAACGGCTCAACTGTAGTATGAGATAACTGCCGCTCCCTCTCTCTCTCTCTCTCTCTCTCTCCCTCTCTCTCTCTCTCTCTCTCTCTCCCTCTCTCACACAGTACAAAGACGATGAAGAATCTTCATTCTGTCTTCGTTACCCACAAGAAAACGGCAAAAAATTCAATATTGGCAAAACAAACGTACGGAGGGAGGAAGATCCAAGCTAGGGAGCGCGCTTCAAAAACCATCTTGGAATCGACAATATTTTCCCGGAAAGAAAGTAAAACATCCAGAAGTAGAAACCGTTGTCGTGGAGTAATATAGGGGCCGATGGATAGTGTAGAACGTGTAGAAATGATGCCATTTGAAGATAGTAATATAGGCTAGCATAGGCCTACACGTAGATAGATAGTAACACGTCATATACATCATCCTCATATGCTGATTGGGTCATCTGATGGGGTTGCTTATTGTTCTCACACTGAACAGATTGCAACGTAGGCTACACATATTAGGAATAAAACAAAAAATGTAGCAGAAAGTATGAACATTTCTTGTGATGGTGCGGCTGGGCAACGACATAACTTGGTTATTCTGCGTTCGCTTTTCCTCAGGCAGGTAGTCTGCCTTAAATAAACTTTTCGTTTGTCATCTTAACAGAATAATTTCATTTTGTATGAAACTATTTCCTTTTTTACAAAAATATTTCAAATTTTCCCACCCTCCCCATCGATAAAAATGGTTGCCGAGTGAAAAACATTCATTTTAAAATTAATAACTTTGCTATAATTTGACCTATTGTAGCGAGTGCCTTAGGCTGTGCTCTTCAAACAGAACGGCTTCTGGCACAATCGTGGCACCCACCAACAACTGTTTGAAACACTTTTAAATTCGTCTTCTACTTTTTACTTTCTCTTGCCTATATGAATATATAGGAAGGAAAGTATTGTTTTCATGTCCATTTTAAGAAATCGAGTTTTCACCGGATCTACGCGTTTTCAGACCCCCTGAACCCACACAAACATGTTTTTAGCGATTGGTCTGTGGTCTGTGTGTATATATCTCAAGAACGGAACATTGTACGAACTTTAAACTTGAAACTTAAGTTACATACCACTACCGGACCCGACACGAACATTTTCATCAAAATCGGTCAACCGGAAGTAGTAGTTTATTCGTATAATTTTTCACTTTTTTGCGATTTTCTCAAAAACTGGTCCTACGATTTTTTTTAAAAATCGCCTGGTTTACTAAATTTTTTATTCTCTACAAGATAGGGTAGGCGCCATCTTGGCTAAAATTCTTGGTAAGGGTGTTTTCACGTAAAAACTTTATTTTTTTAAGATTACAGCTTTATAATGCATTTCAGCGCAAAAATGTAGGCCTATATAATAAAAGTTGTATACAATTTTAAAGCCTACAACTTTTATTTCTAACTTTTTTTGTATAAAGCTTAGTTTAACGGTAATTAGCGATTTTCTGTTTTTTTTTTCTCACGAAAACGTGTGAAAAATCGATTTTTCTAAGATTTAGGCCTTAGTATGCATTTTACGACAAAAGTGTACATAATTAAATTTATAGGAAATTAAAAGGTATACAACTTTTATTTCTAGCAATTTTCTCTACAGAGCCTAGTTTAGCGTGAAAGTGTGACTTTCCGGTTTTTTAAGCCAAACTGAGTTTGATTTTCATTTTGGGTCATTCACTCATGATTAAAATAAGGTTATGTTTATTGAGGTTAGTTTTTTGTTTATTTCTAATATTTTATTAATAATGTTAGGTTTATTGTTAATTATTTGCATTGGCAAGATAAAGTTGTGTGAGTGTTTCACACCAGATTTTTTTTTCTTGTAAGGCCCATTGGACCACTTTAGTCGAATAATATCAGTTCCTCGATTCCCTCCTAATCCTCTCCCAGTAGTTCTTCATTCTCTGGGAGGATCTAGCAGCCCGTTCAGCATCTGAAACAACTCTAGGGTTCTTTATTTTTCTAACCGTTTCTTTCAACCTGATATTTGTGTGTTTGATCGCTTTCAGGATATCGGATTTTTTTTCAAGGTCCTCCAATGTTAGGTTCAGCTCCACTAAGTCGTTCTTCACTTCACGAATCCAAGCCGGCCCCGACTTAAGGTCCCGCATATATTCTATTAGTTGTCTGAGGATTCTTGTTTGTGGAGTTCTTAAGATATGTCCAAGGAAAAAAATCCGTTTTTTTGTGCATTGTGTCTGTTACGGTTCAATGTCTCTGTAAACTTCTCTGGTTGGTAAAACCAGCCATATACCATCTCTGAACACCCGTTTTCCAATGCAGGTTCTTAGCATCCTTTTTTCCAGCATCTGAACTTTTCGAATCCTGTTTCTCTTAGTCAGTCCCGTCAGAGTTTCGCTGCAACAAGTGACCTCTGGTTGCACAACAGTTCTACTTTTATTATATAGCTACACTTTTGCGCTAAAGTGCATAGTAGGCTACAACTCGTATTAACAGGTTGACTCCCATGAGACACTTAGCCTATACGTCTCTCATGAGATCTGTAAAATTTACTTTTCAGAGACTGATCCATCCGTCTCTCCCGTAATAGTGTTTTTAATAGAATCGTGAGACGGATTGGATACTTATTTGCATTGAATCATATACTGAGCTGTTAGAAATGAGTTGAAAAAACATTTCCCCAGTCATGGTTCGTGATTTACTTGATCCGATCGAGTCAAAAGTAGTCTAAGTCAGTGAAACTTGACAGCTTATTATTAGGCTACTACTAGTACATAATATTGACTATTATTATAGTTGATTATTGCATTATTAATCATGTTTTAATTATATTATTATACAATGAAAAATCATTTTATCTTTTAATTTTTTTATGGTTTTCGTAATACAATATTTTTTGCGTTGTAAAAGTTGACTCTGGTCGGTGCCTCTGTGTAGACAACTGGTACTCAAGTTTACCACTCGCCCAACAACTTGACAGAGAGACAACATATCATCGATATTTATGTAGTTTTATTGAAAAATAATTGCCCGAATCAAATTATTTATAAAATACATTAATATTTTATAAAAATAAAAGTGAAATTTCAAAAATACACACATCAATCTTTCACAATAAATTTGATTTTGTTACTATTTAGTACCTAAGTAGTCTCTCACCTAAAAAACAGCGGCAAAAAATTTAAGCCTTACAATACTCTAGACTTGAAAGAAAATTAATTAAAAACCGGAAAGGAACCATAAAATAGGAATGGGTTTTTAAGCAAAATTGCAAAAATTACCTCGGGAGTCAACCTGTTATAGCCGCAATCTTAAAAAAAAACATTTTTTTCTACGAGAGCACAGCCTCCCCAAGAATTTCAGCAGACATGGCGCCTACCCTATCTTGTACAGCATACATAATTTAGTACCTACATAATGCGATTTTTAACAAAAATCGTAAAAGCCGTTTTTGATAAAATCGCAAAAAGTGAAAAATGACAAAAATAAACTACTACTTCCGGTTGACCGATTTTGATGAAAATGTTCGTGTCGGGTCCGGTAGCGGTGTCTAACTTAAGTTCCCAGTTTCAACTTCGTACAATGTTTCGTACTTGAGGTATTTTGTAACACACACACACACACACACACACACACACACACATACGCGCGCGCGCGCAGACCAATCGCTAAAAACATGTTTTGTTGGGTTGAGCGGGTCTGGAAACTTGTATAACTGGTGAAAACTTCGATTTCAAAAAATCGACATGAAAACAATACTTTCCTTCCTATTTAATTATTATAATCAAGACAAAGTAAAAATACCTTTCAGCGAATATAAAAACAGTTGCCACACATTAAGTTTTTAACTTTAGAGATATTATTTCAACCCGTATCGTTGCGGTTCGGTTTAAGAAATCCATTACAATTTGTTGTTGTTTCGGTCAACAGCCGAAAGGCTGGTTTGAACCTTTAGAGGTTTTACTAAGTAAAACGAAGAGTGAGGTGGTTTCCCATGCCTTCCTCACTGAGTGAAAAACTACGCTTATCAGCATGCCGGGCCCTCTGAAAAGCACATATTTTCCACTCTGCAAATGACACCTTCACTTCATTCACCACAGGGTCTGGCTGTAAAAATGAAATTCATTACTTTCAGAGGGGATAATCTCTGATTAGAATCTTTTACACCTCTGCCTCTTCTGTTGTTAAATGATTCAGTCATTTATTTGGCTGACCACGTGATAAGAAACAGAACTATTTATTTTAGCCCTGCAACTAACAGATTGAGTGTAAATAATTTAACACTCCACCTGTCTGTTATGGGCAGCCATTACAATTACTATTAGCCTAAGGGTAAAAAGGTAAGACTCGGCCGCCGGTAAACTGTAACATGTTGCCAACACCTATTCGCAATTGTGGATATTGGAAATGATGGTAGGGTATGGATGAGCGGGAATGCAGAGGTTATGTTATGTTGGCTAACCTGTTTACAAGTGGTACACCAACCAACAAAGGGAGTGAATGTGAAGGAAGGGAAGGGGAGGGAGGGGAGATCGGTACAAATAATATCGCATCACGATCTAATGTAATAGAAGGATAGTTAACTCTTAATGTTAGTTGTACAAACAGAATAGAAAATAGCTAGCAATGATATCGGGGTCATTTTTATGGCAGGCATACGACGAATACGAATTCCATTTTCCCGTTCTCATGAGATCCATCACCACCTTCATCGCATCACACGCCTCCCTCCCTCCCTGCCCTACCACCCTGCCTCTCTACACGACGGTCTTTTCATGTTTTTTAATGTCACTCGGCCTCGGTTTTCCTCAAGTCACACAGGAACAGTTGAGCCCGTTCTTAGTTTGCTCCTACTGTCAACAAACAAAAGGTACCTACTACAGGGTGCACGCTAGAGTCTCCCACTTTACGGATGTCCTATTTCTATTAAGTTAACTATCTTTTAAATTATAAGTACTTAAAGTACTAAAAACATCAGTCATTATATGATGTAGGCCTAACAATTTCATTTTAAAAAATACTTTTAAAAGTATTTTGTATTTAAATACTTTTGAAAGTATTTTGCTGTTACTTTTTAATGAGCGTGTACACATTTTGATATAATGCGCATGCTCAGTGATGTCATTATTTGTTTTCATTAGGAGCAAACTAACAGAGGCTGGACTTTAGGTCTATCTTATCCCTGAACATTATATTATTACCACGATAGTAAGCAGGGGCGGTTCAAGGGCTGATTTTCCGTTGGGGGGGGGGCTATCTTGTTTTTATGTAGCTCTTACTGTTTGTAATTGAGTCATTGAAAAGTCCTCTTTTATGCTGTATTGCTGTAACCACAATTTTAATTCATTGAGAAATTTTCGCTACGTCAAAGTCCTTGTAAATCAAGAAAATCTTGAAAAATGAAGGCGCTGACTGGATGCGAGTGGCTTTTCACTGCTGACACTGATTGTTATCTTAATTCTATTTAAAGATAGATGCTTTCTGTTTGACTCATTTTTATACTTAATAAACTCACTTTTATACTAAAATAATTATTGTTAATTGATAGGTACGAGTATTGGGATTCAGTTTTGTTAGAAATAATAGCTTATAGAAAATATTAAATTAAGTTTTCCTAGTATTTCGGGGGGGGGGGGGGGGCATGGCCCCATGGCCCCTTCCCTGAAACCGCTCCTGATATTAAGTCTCTGACTTTTCAAAATAAAAACTCCCTTTTCGAAAGTAAAATTTCCCTTATAATATTAATCTTTATTTTGTAATTTTTGAAAATCGTATGGAATTTTTGTCATAATAATTATTTTCTGGCGTTTGTTATTTTTGCATCAAAGTGTGATCACGTTAAAAATATTGAAAATGAATTATTCAAAATTAATTTTTTAATTTAGAAGATGACTCATGTTCTAGTGACAGCGCTCGACTTCTTCACTGTGATAAAATAAAAGAAAAATTCATTTATTGTTTAAGCTACTTTTCCGTGTGTGTTATTGGAAAAATCATTAATTTTTTCTTATCCATTATTAATTTATCTTTTAAAACGCTTTCATTCCATTCACTAACAGGGAAAGTAAAATCTGTTAACCCTTTATAGGGCAGTACTACAGGGAAAAATATAGGGCTACATGTTGTAAAATGTTAAATTTTGTTGTTTTATAGGGACTCGAATAATGTATTTCTAGTGCCAGAGCACTAACATATTTCTTTTTTTATGTTAAACCTTGGGAACCCACCGGGTTGGTCCAGAGGTAAAGTCGTCGCCAAAATCAGCTGTTTAACAGCTGATTTTCGGAGACGAAGGTTCCTGGTTCAAATCCTAGTAAAGGTAGTTACTTTTATACGGATTTGAATGCTGGACAGTGGCTACCGGTGTACTTTGATGGTTGGGGTTCAATTAACCATACTCTCTCAGGAATGGTCGGCCTGGGTCTGTACAAGACTACACCTCATTTACACGTCATACACATCATCCTCATCTGATTGGGTCATGGGGTTGCTTATTGTTCTCAATTGAACAGATTGCAACGTACACATATTAGGAATTAAAAAAAAAGTTATGAATTAAAAAAAAATGTTATGTAAGGTTAGTTACCAAGGAATGTTTATGGCAATGGGAATAACATAATGTTTGGTGGTAAGATTGCTTATTAAAACAACTTGTAGCCTTACATAACATAAAAATGTGTCAAATAACTTAACTTTATATTAGCATGAATGCTTGCTTTCCCGCAAAAAACTGGAATTTTCTAAGCATTGTACAAAAGTAACGACAAAACAACATGGTAGCGTACGCTGGTATGAATCCTTACCACATTCGTGTAACTCACAAAGCAAATGATTGCTGTGTGCTAATTTCAATATGTGGATAGCCTACTTACCAGAGAACATCTATAAAACCATAAAATGCCAATAGGGTTCAACTGCATAACTTATTCTTAAAAAAGTCGACCTTATTGCCAGTGGTAAGTATAGGCCTACCTATCACAGACGTATAAAGGGTTAAGTGGTAGCACAGACGAATGAGCACCCTCTGTGCTTTATTCCATTTAACTAATACTATCATCCTGTTTCGAATGGACCGTACTTATCTAGCCTTTACGGCCAAATCCTTACAAAATCTCCAATCGACAAGTTCGTTAGCCATATTTTGAAATACGAGTCACAAATAATTTAGTCGACTGTTAGTCCCAATTCATCGAAGGTTAAAGTGTATTTTTTTTTTGTAATTCCTAATTTGTGTACGTTGCAATCTGTTCAATTTAGAACAATAAGCAACCCCATCACCCAATGAGATGAGGATGATGTGCATGACAGGTAAATGAGGTGTAGTCTTGTACAGACTCAGGTCGACCATTCCTGGGAGAGTATGGTTAATTGAACCCCAACCATCAAAGTACACCGGTAACCACTGTTTAACATTCAAATCTGTATAAAAGTAACTACCTTTACTAGGATTTGAACCAGGAACCTTCGTCCCCGAAAATCGGCTGTTTAACAGCTGATTTTGGCGACGACTTTACCTCTAGACTAACCCGGTGGGGTAAAAAAACACGTTACTTTAACCCGGTGGTTAAAGTAACACGGTCAACTAAAAGCAATATAGGCCTACATGTATAGGCTAAATATCTTTTATTGCTAGGCCTATTTTCAAACAAACCTACCTGACTAGGTATTTCAGTTAATTGTAGACTAATATGTGACAGATTTAGTTGGCTGTGTAGGCGTCATGTGGTCCGGGCATTGCGGTGCTTGGAATGCGTGAATTGTTCTCGATAAAACATGTAGCCCGTAGGGCAAGGGGCTAGGCTATACGCCTGACATTTGTGACATTTCACTTGGCTCCAAGGCCCGTTTCGGGATCCGGGTAAAATAATAATTTACACACACTAAAATTAAGTTTAAAACTACAAGTTAAACTTACAACTCGGTTAAACTAAATACTACTTATAGCCTAAATGATACTAAACGTTAGAAAAATTTATTCACAGTAACGTTGATCTTCTCTAACGCACTGTTACGCAGTACGCAATTCGCTCACTGAATCACAGACAAATCGAAACTCGCTCAAAAACGCGCGTGCTCCTTTATATAGATGAGCTATGGAGATATCGAGAAGGACAGAGATTATCGATACAATAATAAAAATACAAAATCCTTCCGATAGCAACTGTAAACAAATTAGGATTGAATAAAAGGTGTTACAAAAAGGCCAATTATCTAAATAGGTACCCACCCGACTCTTTCACAATAGGCTGGCCTACCTGTACACTATAGGCCCCTACATGACCACATAATATTTCTAACTATTTCTGGAACCCTATTATCGAACCTAAACCCCCTGATCAAAGACACGGCCTTCAAACCGAACCTTACACGTTGAAAGCCGAATAACCGTAACGAATGGGCACCGCGACATGAGAAGGATGAACGACCAGTAGAAGGGAGAAGGGAGAAGGGTGAAGGGGAAGCGTAAAAGTAAAAAAGATTTCTTTACAAATAAATCTCCGATAATAGATTATTTTTACTTTCTCTTCTCCTACCTAAATAAAATACAGGTATAGGGAACCAACTATTGTTTCTACGTAGAATTTAATAAATGGAGTTATCATCGGAAACGCGCATTTTCAGATCGTCTAAACCCAGTCATGTTTTTTAACCAACTATCTTAACTGAAAGTGGTGTATCCAACAGTTTCATTAAAAACAATCGGTCTATCAGTCCGAAATTGGTCTATCGGTCATTCGTGCAATTTTCAACTTTTTTCAAATCGGGTGAAACTCATGGAGAGGTTTTGCTCAGGTGGTAAGAAATGGCACTGCTAAGATTGCAGTGCCGACGTGAATTCAGGGCAATAAAAAGCAGTTCTCTCTACAGAGATAAGTTTAGCGTGACGGCCCGACGACAGAGATCGATTTTCATTTAGCACTATCCGCTCAAGATTAAAATGAAGTTACATTGGCAACAGAAAGTCGCGAGAGTGTTTCATCAAATAGAATGCAGTGGTGAGAGTGAGAGGGAGGAAAGGATGGCGGATGTGACGGGAGTAGGGCACTGCACAAAGAGGTCGCTCTCTCTCTCTCTCTCTCTCTCTCTCTCTCTCTCTAGCCGTCGCCTGATCACTCTCATTCTTCTTCCGATGTGGTCAGCCGATACCAAATTATTATAAATTCGCCTATCCACCCTGAGGCTTATGCTTTCTAAACTCACCATGATGCTACCTATCCGCAGTGCTTCCACTCCAATGAATTTATGTTTTTCTTTGTGCGCGTCAACAACCTATAAGGCGACTACTTATACACAGACGTGTTAGGTAGTTAGGTAGGTGCCGGGGGCGATTCCAGGGCTGATTTTCCGTTGGGGGGGGGGGGCTATCTTGTTTTTATGTAGCTCTTACTGTTTGTAATTGAGTCATTGAAAAGTCCTCTTTTATGCTGTATCACTGTAACCACAATTTTAATTCATAGAGAAATTTTCAAGGTGGTGACTGGATGCGAGTGGCTTTTCACTACTCACACTGATTGTTATCTTAATACTATTTAAAAATAGATACTTTCTGTTTGACTCATTTTTATACTAAAATAATTATTGTTAATTGATAGGTACAAGTATTGGGATTCAGTTTTGTTAGAAATAATAGCTCATAGAAAATATTAAACTAAGTTTTCCCAGTATTTCGGGGGGGCCATGGCCCCCATGGCCCCTTCCCTGAAACCGCCCCTGGTAGGTAGTTGAATAGGCCTAATGACTCGGGAACAAGTGTGGAGTTAGCCTACCGGAACCGGAAGTAGATAAACTCAACATTTCCCTGTTTAGAGAGTTAAAACTAATCTGATCCATCAACCACCGACCGCCCAGCCCAATTGCTCCTATTTCTCTTTGTTTCTTTCGGCAGCAGAGGATAAAAGATAGCTTACCGACAGCCAAACAAACAAACCTCTCATCACGCGGTCTTGGGTTCGAATCCCACTCGGGCATGGCATTTTTTCATACATTACAAAAAATTCATTTCATCCTTCACCGTCTGCATTAGCAGCAATTTGCAAAACAGTCGGACGTTAAACCCCCCCTCCCCAAAAAAAAAGAAAAACAGCTCACGTCCAGTTTAGTTAAGATGAAAAAGTGTTCTCTTAGATTAGTCTGCTGTTTAACAAAAAATCAGCTGTTTAACAGCTGATTTTCGGAGACGAAGGTTCCTGGTTCAAATCCTAGTAAAGGTAGTTACTTTTATACGGATCTGAATACTAGACAGTGGTTACCGGTGTACTTTGATCGTTGGGGTTCAATTAACCATACTCTCTCAGGAATTATCGGCCTGGGTCTGTACAAGACTACATCTCATTTACATGTCATACACATCATCTTTATCTCATTGGGTCATGGGGTTGCTTATTGTTCTCAATTGAACAGATTGCAACATACACAAATTAGGAATAAAATAAAAAAAAGATTAGTCTATAGTCCAGCCTCTCTTAGTTTGCTCCTAATGTAAACAAATAATGACGTCACTGGGCATGCGCATTATATCAAAATGTGTACACACTGATTAAAAAGTAACATCAAAATACTTTCTAAAGTATTTAAATACAAAATACATTTAAAAGTATTTTTCTAAATGTAATTGTTAGACCTGCATCATATCATAACTGATGTTTTTAGTACTTTAATTGTATTAATAATATAAAAAATAGTTAAGTTAATATGAATAGGACATCCATAAAGTGGTGGAGTGTAGCGTGCACCCTGTAGGAAGTGGCTTTTGTTTGTTGACAGTAGGAGCAAACTAACAACGGCTCAACTGTACCTCGATTGAGGGTTATGTTAAACGGAACCCAATGGCTGTTATAGGCAGATGGAAAGAGAGAGAGAGATAGATTGCGGTTGCGATCGCTGTTGGAAAGTAAATTGTCTGACTCAACTGACGAAATGGACTGGTAGGCTAACCGGTAGGCTAAACATTCTCATTATAGGCCTACAACTTTCATAGGCGTAAGCTCTGCCCATAACAGACAGGTGGAGTGTCAAATTATTTACACTCAATCTGTTCGTTGCAGGGCTAAAATAAATAGTTCTGTTTCTTATCACATGGTCAGCCAATTAAATGACTGAATCATTTAAGAAGAGAAGAGGTAGAGGTGTACTGTGACACTAATCAGAGTTATCTCCTCTGAATGTAATGACTTTCATTGTACAGCCAGACCCTGTGGTGAATGAAGTGAAGGTAGCATTTGCAGAGTGGAAAATATGTGCTTTTCAGAGGGCCCGGCATGCTGATAAGCGTACTTTCCCACTCAGTGAGGAAGGCAATGGTAAACCACCTGACTCCTCGTTTTACTTAGTAAACCCTCTAGAGGTTCAAACCAGCCTTTCGGTTGATGACCTAAACAAACGACAGGCGTAAGCTAGAACAAAAAAATAATGTGATAACGACCGATCGATATGGCCACGCTCCACGCTCCACGCTCCACGCTCCACGCTCGACTAGCTGCAGCGGTTGCCTGGCATACGCTTATGTTGGCCACTCTCATCCATGAAACCATCAGGTATAGATACTGAAGTCACGAGTTTGCCTTTCGCGTACGGATGGGCTGTGAGAAAGGGAATTGAAAATACGCCAGTGCTGCCAACCTCAACAGTGAGGCACTACTTGTACATTTCACTACCGAGCAGTTTTTACATACATTTTGTAAGCTGTGGTTTATTCCGAGGAAATGTTTCATTCATAAACTTTATAAGAAATAAATGTGACGTGTAATATTGCGTATAGCTTAATTACATGTCTAGAAATGTTTAATTCCACTGGAACAAAATTTTCTACTGATAAATCGCCTTCTTTAGTATTGCTGTCTCTGTCGCCTACCTAACCGTTTCCTTTTTTTACTAGTTGTCAACAAAACTGTTGAATAATAGTTACTTGGCGTCTTTAATTTCCTTCTTTACTTTCGAATTGCCGAAAGAGAAACATGACAGTAGTTAGCCACTCGTACATGGCTTTTGTTAAAAGGCAGGGAAAGGCATTTTTGTTTAGTTTCAACTTCACAGCATGATTACACCGCATATATTAGATTTCGTTCAGCACTGTGAATAGTCTGCCCACGTTTTTGAGAAACTAATATTTGTTTTTGCGGTTGGTACAGTCAACCTAGAAAAGGTTCCGTCCGCGATATGCTGTACAATATGTTCTGGGTATAGTAGCTATACGTTGTTGTGTTGGTTGTAATGAAATTAAAGCAGTCGCGCATGCGCACTGATGCATTTTCCCCCTTTACCCCTCGTTGCAAACAATGGTAAACTCAATGGGTGACTCAAGTGACTGTACAGTTGAGCCGTTGTTAGTTAGCTCCTCCTCCTCCTTCTGTCTGTCAACAAACAAAAGCCACCTACTACAGGGTGCACGCTAGAGCCTGCGCCTTTATGGATGTCGTATTCCTATTAAGTTAACTATTTTTTAAATTATAAGTACTTAAAGTACTAATAACATCGTCATGATATTATGTAGGCCTAACAATTTCATTTATAAAAATACTTTTAAAAGTATTGTTGTATTTAAATACTTTTGAAAGTATTTTGTTGTTACTTTTTAATCAGCGTGTGCACATTTTGATATAATGCGCATGCTCAGTGACGTCATTATTTGTTTACATTTGGAGAAAACTATGAGAGGCTGGACTGTAACTGAGTCGTTGACATTCGACGTGGGCTATCTAGGCAACAGTGACAAGTTCAAGCTATTGCTTGAAATAATGTGAGCCAGTCGATTATCGTAACACGCAACAACAGGTTGTGTTTCATTATTTACATTGGCAAAAAAAAGTCGTACGAGCGTGTTTCACACTAGCGAGAGCGTCTAACTACCAGCTTCTGCTGTCCGAGTAGGCTATTAGGCTACCGGATTAAGTCACTTACAAGTCCAAAATTTACCCACTTAATGTCTATTTGAATTTTGTTTCCGTTGCGACAGGAACCATACGCTATTGCAATGTTTTTACCTCACGTTTGGTGGTCCAGGTCCACCTAGCACATCGTTTCATATAAAATGCAATACTACCGGGTGATTTTTTAATCCTGTTACCCAATTGTTAATGTCTGGTAATTTTTTTCTAAGAAAGGGTTTTTTGTTTTGTGACACAAAGTTAGTAGCCCTACTCAACCGGTACAGATACGACAGTTTGAGTTGATTCTCCTTGAGTTGTGTAAAATTTTGTGCTGTTTCCAGTTGTGTTACGAACAGAATGTCTTTTACCCTAGAACAACGGGTTTTCATTCTTGAACAATATTTTGCTACAAAATCAAGCAAGTGTAAAAGAATCATTTCAAATTAAATTTTTTAGTGTTCCTCCACTCTATTCTAGTCAATTTCTAGGCTAACTAACTGATTTTTAGAGGCAGGTATTGTTTGCAGCAGAAAAGGTAGTGGTCGACCAACTCTCTTGACAGATGACGTTAAGAGAATGTGAAAACAAGATTGCTCAATTTTCCATGGAAAAGTTTACAAAAACTTTGCTCGCATGTTGATTTGTCATGTTCGAGTGCTCAGAAAGCTACTAAAAAATTGAAATTGTATCCGTATCACATACGATTAGTTCTAGAGCTTCAGCCTCCAGATTTAAACAAGAGATTGTTTTAGGATAAAAGACATTCAGTTCGTAGCACGACCGGAAATGGCACAAAATTTTACACAGCTCAAGGAGAATCAACTCACACTGCCATATCCATACTGGTTAAGTAGGGCTACCAACTTAGTGTCACAAAACAAAATTTATGTTTTTTAGAAAAATATTACCAGCATTAACAATTGGGTAACAGGACTAAAAAATCACTCTGTATCTTGTGCCCTACGCCTATATAAATACTAGCATGGCCCGCGCGGCTTCGCACGCCAAACATCTGATACAACCAAATAATACTTTTTAAATAAATATATTACAGAATTTGTTAGCTGCTAGATCGACTGTATTAGGCCTACTCCAACGTACACACACACACCCACACACACACACAATTACCACGTTTTGATAAATTCCCTCGCGAACGTCTCTCGCCACATCTACTTCAGCAGCAATACATACTCACATGTACACACACACACGCGCGCGCGCGCACGTAGGCACACACTCACATACGTACATATTTATGAAAATCTTCAAATGGGGCCGTTTGGGTTATTATTATTAAAAATTTACAAATGAAATGTTGCTGTCAATAGCCTACAAATATGAACTTGCTTCAAAATTTCATGAAAATCCGTTGAGTAGTTTTGGAAATTATCCTGCACAAAAAACACGCTTTGTCTAAATAATATTAGTAGGCCTACATATATATATATATATGCAAGGAACAACCTGTTGTTTTCATATCAATTTTTTAAAATCGTGTTTTCAACGTAAATACACGTTTTCAGGTCCCATGAACTCAAACAAACATGTTTATCGATTGGTCCGTAGGTGCGGTTCTCTCACTCTCTCTCTCTGCCCCCTGTTTGTTTGTTTGTGTAAACAGAATATATCTGAAAAGCGAAACATCTACAACTACGAAGTTGAAACTTGAAACTTCAGTTGCGTATTATAAGGGAACCCGACTCGAACATTTTCATTGAAATGGGTCAACCTGAGGTAGTAGGTTTAACACATTCAATGGTGAGCAATTATGAGGTAGCCTATGTTTGCTAATAACAAAAGCACAAAATTCAATGTGTTTTTTTTAGGTTTACTTTCGCCTGTTATAATAAATGTATTTCTTGTTTGAATTTTGTTATTTACCGTTACAATTTACGCGTAATTTCTTATGTAATTTTAAACTACAAAAATATACTTTTAAAGTAAATCTAAAAGTGTAAGCTATTTTGAATCGATACCTGCAGAGATACTAAACTCACGGTTTCAATTTTACTCTGGAAACCCGTTAAAAATACTAAACGAGTAAACTATACGAGGGTAGAAGATCGTATGACGAAATTTCAAAAATAAACTGCACGGTTACAAAGAAAAAAACCTTTATGAGGGCTATATATATATAATGGCAACAAACTGATATCCGACAGGCGGTGCCATCGGGAGTTACTAAAATTATAACAAAAGAGAAGTGGCTAGGTGAGACGGCAGCCTAGCGGTAACATTACTCATTACTCATTACTCGCTAGGCGAGTCTCTACCACTCAATGTGTTAATCATGCAATTTTTCACTTTTTGCAATTTTCTTCAAAAACTATTAGGTATGTACTATTTTGTTTCAAATCGCCTGAGTTACAAAATTTTTTGTGCCCTTCGAGATAGAGTGAGTGGCATGTCTGCTAAAATTTGTGGGGGGGGAAGGGCTCTGCCTCTCGTGGCAAAGATTCCGGCCGTAATATGACTGTTAGGGCAAAATTGAAGAAAATGACAAAACCAAGATTGAGTTGAGGGGGTTTTCTGTGCAGAGCAGAGCTTAGTTAGTTTAGCGTGATGAGTGGTCCGGCACAGGTTCATTTTCAGTTGGGGTCATTCACTTACGATTGAATTTCAGTTTGGTTTCCCTTGTTTACATTGGCAAGAGAAAGTGGCGCGAGTATTTTGTAAAAGATATCAAAAGCGTTGCATTGAGGATTGGAAAGGTGGCCGCCGGGCCTATTAGGCGTAGGCCTACAGTTGGTGTGGTGGTCTCAAAGTATGATCTAATCGATGGACGTCTATCTATAGCCAGCCAGCCTCCTCAACCGACACGCTCCATTATTATGTACCGTGTTCAATGTTTATCCTCCGAACGGGCCTACATGAGAGAGAAAAACATAAATGGTTCCCACCCCGTCGTCACGTGTCATTGTCCGTCGATGATCCCGTTTTAGTGGCGTCTCTCACTGTTTCTTCTCTTTCTCTTTCTCTCTCTCACTGTCCCTCCTAAATAGCAAGCTACTTCAGTTATTGCTCTCTTTCATCCAATTAGCAAATAAAAGAAATAAACCGATCCGGTGTGAAACACCCACCCGGCTTTATCCTACCGATGTAAACCATAACCTAATTTTCATCGTAAATGTAAATCAACCTCTTTCGTCTTAAACGAACGGAAAAATCACTCACTCACGCTAAACTATGCAAAACAATAGGGCTAACATTAGAAGATTCAAGTTGTGTTTGAAATAAAAGTTTTAATTTAATGTTTTTTTTTTAATTTTCTACAACTTTGAGTAGGCCTACCTACTATGTAGCGGGTGAACTTTCAAATAGCCGTAAACATTTTTCACCACAAGAGCACAGCCCCCCTACGAATGTCAGCATACAACATGGCGCTTATCCTACCTTGTAGAGCACGAAAATGTAGCAAATAAAGCGATTTCAACGAAAATCGTAGAAGCTGTTTTGAAGAAATTCGCAAAAAGGGAAAAGTTGCATGAATAAATTTCTACTTCCGGTTGACCGACTTTGATGAAAATGTTCGTGTCGAGTCCCTTAAAGTTCCTAACTTGAGTTCCAATTTGCAACATCTTTCCGTTCGTCATTCCGTTCTTGAGATATTTTGTTGACGAACGCACACACAGGTCAAAACGGGTTGATTGGGCGGGGGGGGCTCCTGTTAAAATCGACATTATCACAATACTTTCCTTCCCTATAGTTTAGTGTGAGTAGGCCCACCTGCAGTCGAAAAACAAACATCATGCAAGTGGATGTCTAGCTAGCACATGTGCATGTGCGTATGCAAACTGTCAACTTTCTACCATTCTCACGTCTACTGTAAGGCCGTGTAACGTGAGCGAGCGTGGCGAACGAATTTTTTTGTTTTTGCGGTCGATCAGTGCCAATTATGAGCTCGAGTAAGTTACATCGTTCCCTGTTGCTAGCAGTTGCACTACTTTGAAATATATAGTTGTACAGAAGTACTGTAATATGAGACACGTATACACACAAAACACCCATACACACGTAAACTCACACAAAATTAAACACATTCACACACAAACGTAAACACACAACCCTTAACTTACACCTCAAAATAAAAACATATATCAGATGATTTACCACCTACAGATGTGAGAATAAAAAGAAAAAGATAAAATAAAAAGAAAATTTAACTCAAAATAATAAAAAGGGATTGTTGACCATTCAATTTTAAACCTTTTAAGAAACAAGACGTGTTTACAACTTTTAAATAAAAGGATTCAAATATATGAAATAATTTTTATCAAGAAATACTTTAACAATTTCAAGAAGATTCAATTCAAGAAGATTTCAACAGATTTTAAAAATTTTAAAAAAATTTTAAAGGTTTTAACAATTTTAAAAATTTTTAGATTTGTTTTTTTTTAAGAATTTCAAAATAAACAAACATTGAATTTTGAAACATTAAAACATTTGGATTTTTATTTACGAACCTTGGGTACAAAAATGGTGCCGTGACCAGGATACTTTCAATATAAAATTTCAACAGAAGATTTCAATAAATAAGTTCAACAATAAAATTGGGAAGGATATCAAAACAATAAAAAAGGACGAACCAGTGAAAAATCATCAAACAAAAATCATCAAACAACATCCAATAAAATAAGTCAAGACCGAGAAAAAAAAGGGAGAGAAATCCAAAATAAAATATAAATCTTCTAAAATTTACAAAAAACAAATTATAAACAACTCACATCTGACAGGTATACCGACGTCGACTGGTAAGTCATCTATTACATACACATAAATAATCATCATCAACAAACAAAACAAATAGAAACATGAATAGACAGGTAGCACCGATTCTTGATTCCACTAAACTAGACGAAACAAACCTTAACTTCCAACTTAGAATACGGAAAAGCACAACAACAGGAAACGTAAGACAAAAAAGGCAAAGATTACAAAAACTCTTAGATAACGGGCGACAAATCGATCTAACTACATTACATAGATTTGACATGGATAAACAACTGACAGAGTGTCAAAACTATTTAGTAAGGTTAAGAACAATAGAAAATTTAAATGAATTAGAAAAGTATAATGCCGAAATTTTTGATGATCGGCTTAACAAAATATTAACATTTATATTACCCAACAAACCAGATAAAGTCGTAGGCTTTCAAAATTTAAGAGAGGGATTTGATATTTGGAAGGCAAATGGGTTGCATAATTTCGAAGTTGGACCTAATTTCGAGCAAAACTTAAATCCTGAAGAGGCACATTTAGGGAATAATTTCTTACCTGATCAACAACAAGGAATTCTTAATTATGATCAAATTAATCTTATGCATAACCCAGAAATGCAAAATCCTGTTCTTAGAAACGAAACCCCTGACATATTAATACCAAATGCAATAGGTAACAATAATCCCGTGTGTTTCCAACGCGAATTGAACTTTAATTGGACAAAAATTGCAAATCCAATAGAAAACGAATTAAAACAATTAACTATTACTGATGGACGTGACATTGACACGTTAGTGCGAAATATCAAAATTATTAAACAGATACAGAAACGTTATGCAGTTGATTTACCCTTGGTGTTGTTAACTCCGTTTATGACCGGTTTCACAGAACAAATTTTTGAAAAATCTATTAGAAATAACCATAATTTCGATCAATTTCATAGAAATTTAGTAAATAAATTAATCACACCAAAAATGAAAGAAATATTAAAATTAAAATTATTATACCGAAACCAGTCACAAACGGAAACCCTTGCGGAATACATGAGAGAAATTTTAGAAAATCATGATGTATTAAGACTAGATTTAACAGAAGGTGAGTTAATTAATATAATTTTAACGGGTTTAAATGAAATATATGCCACACACATAGGTATAATCGGCAGACCCAATAACTTACAAGATTTTAATAAATTAGATGCCTATGTCTATGAAAGAGTTTATGCTAGAACTCTTAATGACATCGGTTTATCAAAAATGAATAATACAGGCGTCATAAACACTATAAATAACACAGTACCTACTCAAGGTAAACAAAACACATTAAAAGATGCAGCATGCAATAAAATCAGATCACAAATGTCAGCAACAACTTTGAAGTGTTTTTATTGTCATAAATTAGGTCATATCAAAAGAAATTGTAAACTTTTGCAGCAAAAAGGAAATAACCATGTTCCAAAAAACTGAATGAATACAAATGCGCACAACATAGTCATATGATGCGTATTTGTAAACATAACACATGTAAACATTTAAAGATAAGAGAACAAGGGTTAAACAGTAATTATACTTTGAAAGCTTTATCAATAAAAATCAAAAATGATATATTTAATGCCCTTATTGATTCCGGTTCCACACACAACATTATTAACCAACAAATGTATAAACTTTTAAAGGCTAAGAAGGCGATTATAAAAGAGGAAAATATTAAGGCAATCTGTCTTACAGCTGATAGGTTTCCTCTAGAAATTAATAAACAGATCTGGATTAAAATTAACCTACAAAATATATCATGGAAAATAAATTTTAAGGTATTAACAAACATACAGCACGAAATAATACTTGGAATGCATTTTCTACAAAAAACACGTGCGATATTTAACGCCACAAGGTCTGTGATAACTTTTGACTGGTTGAAAAATCAAAAATTTCATCTAATAAATTTATACCCAGATCAGATTAATAATGTGGAACAAACTGAGTATATTAAAAATAAAATTAATAATTTATGTAAGGAATTTCCTGACGTACTCACTACTAAATTAGGCTGTACCCATGTATTAACATATGATATTAAACTTAAAAATAGTGAAATTATAAAATCTAGACCCTATCCTTTAAATCCAATAAAAACACTTCAAATGAAACAACAAATTGATAAATTATTAAAAGATAAAGTAATTAGAGAAAGTGTTTCGCCTTATTCATCTCCAGCGTTTTTGATTCCAAAACCAAAAGGCACGAGTCGTTTAGTCGTAGACTATCGCTCAGTCAACTTAATAATTGACTCAGAGGCCCAACCTTTACCGAATATAAATCATGCTTTTCAATGGTTTTCCAATGCACGATGGTTCAGTACATTAGATTTAGCACAAGCGTACCATCAAATACCATTGACAGAAAAATCTCGTCAAATCACCGCGTTCTGTACCCCGGATGGATTGTACGAGTATGAGAGATTACCTTTCGGTTTGTCGACTGGCGCACAAGTTTTAACACGTCTTATGAATACAATATTCAAAAACATTAAATATAAATT
This sequence comes from Catonia carolina, assembly GCA_035578175.1. Lineage (NCBI taxonomy): Eukaryota > Metazoa > Arthropoda > Insecta > Hemiptera > Achilidae > Catonia > Catonia carolina. The sequence goes on from JAQMRL010000033.1 coordinate 2,535,789, forward strand.
TGTATTTAATTACATGGATGATATATTAATATATTCCAAAAGTTTTTCAGAGCATTTGAAACACATTAAAATAGTATTGTCAATTCTGCGGAAAGCTGGCATTACAGTTAATCCTGATAAGGTAACATTGGCCGTAAATGAGATACCGTTTCTTGGACACACATTATCGTACAAAGGAGTCTCTATAGATTCAACTAGGACACAAAAAATATTGGAGTACCCGGAACCCACGTCAGTGAAACAAGTACATCGATACTGTGGTATGATTAATTATTTTTCTAAATTTATCAAAAATTATGCTGATAGAATCGAACCCCTGAATAAACTGCGTCGTAAAAATACTCCGTTTGTCTGGGGTGACTCACAAAGAAACGCGTTTGAAGATCTTAAACAAGCAATTGCTAATCCCCCGGTACTATCCATACCTGACTTTTCTAAACAATTTATTTTACAAACAGATGCGTCGGATACAGGTCTAGGAGCTGTACTGCTTCAGGAACAAGAAGGGTCTAGACGACCCATAGCGTACGCTTCTAAGACGTTAACGACGGCCGAAAGGAAGTTTTCTGCGTATGAAAGGGAGTGTCTTGCGGTCGTTTTTGCAACAGATCATTTCAGGACCTATTTAGCACATCGTGAATTTCTTTTAGAAACCGATAATCAAGCCTTAGCCTGGCTTCTTTCCAGACCAAAACAGTTGGGTAGATTGGCTAGATGGTTAATTCGGTTATCTGTTTTTAAATTTAAAATTAATCACATCCGTGGTTCGGATAATAATGTGGCGGACGCATTATCGAGAATGTACGATTTAAATAATGAAGATATCTCAAAAGATATATCTTATATTAATACTTTATTATCGCAGTTCCCCCTATCTTTTACAGACATAAGACAACATCAGGAACAGGATACTTTTATCCTTCAACAAAAACAACAAATGGATAATAAATTTTGTTTATCCAAAGGAGTCCTATGTCTAAAAGATAAAAACAATAATCCGACCAAAATCGTTCTCCCCAATTCCTTAAAAGATTTAGTATTTACATATTTTCATCATTCGGAAATCGGTGGACATTTAGGTGTCGCTAAAACTATACACAAAATTACACGGTATTTTTATTGGCCGGCTGTATATCAAGAAATTCCTTTAAAAGCGAATGCTTGTACAACCTGCCAACGCAGCAAACCTGGCATGAATTATAAATGGGGAAATCTCAGTTCTAGAGTTCCGACAGCACCATTTGATACATTATTTATTGATACAGTGGGTAGTCTACCAAAAACCAACCAAGGGTACAAATATATTCTAGTGGTGGTAGACAGTTTTTCAAAATTTACATGGTTAGCTCCATTAAAAAACACTAATACATCCTCCATTATAGAGGAATTAAAACGTATTTTTCAAAATTACTCCATCCCGAGGTTAATCGTCACAGATAATGCCAAAAATTTTAATTCAATAATTTTTAAAAACTTTTGTTTCAATCTAGGCATAAAACGAACCACTCTCTCACCTTACCATCCACAACCTTCTCATGCCGAACGGTTAAACCGAAATCTTCGGTCTATTCTTATTGCATACCACGCAACTGCACAAACGACCTGGGATAAATCCCTCTTTTGATTTCAATTAGCTTTTAATATGGCACAACATACGGCCCACGGTGTATGTCCGTTTGACATATTACATAATTTTCCAGCTCAAACGCCCTTGGATAGAGCGTGGAATATCCAAGACATCCTTCATCGGAATCCTGTACGTTCGAGCAACGTGATGAGTACAATTAGACGACAACTAATTAAGTCTCATCATGATATGGCACGTAGATACAATGCTACGCGTCATCCAAATCCGTTTTCGGTGGGAGATAAAGTTTTGCTTAAAACTCACCCCGTAAGTTCGAAACGGAAAAATATTTGTGCAAAAATGGCATACCGATGGTCTGAACCATTTTATATCATCGGCTTCTCCACTCCAGTTACAGCCTTACTCCGTAAGACCGTTGGGGGGGGAAATAACCAAAGAACACATATCTAATCTTAAAAAAGTTACATAATTTACTAAGATTAGTAATATTATTAGGTGAAGTGCGTCACGACCCTCGAGCTTGGGATGATTGTACTAAAAGTGTATCTGATGTTTACTTGATGTGTGGATGTGTTGTAAAAGGGGCCCCGAATGAACGAACTTTACCGTCTCAGGCCGACAACTGCTACGTACTTGCCTTCCTTTTTCACATTTAAGCACCCACCCCTTATCCTTTTTACTTATGCATTTCCCCCGGGGGAGGGGAAGATTGTAATATGAGACACGTATACACACAAAACACCCATACACACGTAAACTCACACAAAATTAAACACATTCACACACAAACGTAAACACACAACCCTTAACTTACACCTCAAAATAAAAACATATATCAGATGATTTACCACCTACAGATGTGAGAATAAAAAGAAAAAGATAAAATAAAAAGAAAATTTAACTCAAAATAATAATAATTTCAAAATAAACAAACATTGAATTTTGAAACATTAAAACATTTGGATTTTTATTTACGAACCTTGGGTACAGTACTTTAATAAAAAACAAAACCGACGTCGGAAGAAAGTTAATTGCATATTCCGTGATAGGTTTACCTTTGGAGAATTCTATCATTTATGGAATCAGCTCTACAAAGACGAACAATTATTTATTCCTTATTCCATACACCAGAATGAAAATTGATTCTTTTGAGTATAGGCCTACAATATACTTAACATTGTTGGAGATGATACACCCTATTAGAGGACAAAGTACAAATTTTGGAGATCCAGTAGCCTACCACCCATCGAGAGACTTGTAATTAAGCATACTATGTATAAGTGCACTATCTATTTATTTATTTGTACTTACTTGTCATGGAAAATGAATTAGCCACTTCATCCAAACTTAATGTCATTCAAAGTTCGGTTTTTCTATTCATTGATAGATTTGTTCCACAAAACAGGGCGAGCTTGTATTTCACAAATAAATTGTTCCGTCGACATGACTGTGTACAGAAGAGCAATTTGCGTACGACTAAAAATAGAGCATGCTTTATCCTGAGACGCGCGCGCGCCAAAACCAGACGCAAGATGACGTCATCTTAGTCGCCGCACACACGATGAATAGTCGCCCGCATTATTCGCACGCAACGCACGCAAGTTTTAAAACATGCGTGCGAATTTTTATGTAGACGCGTGACCAAAAACGCGTCAGCAAGGACACACAATGCCATTCACTTTGTTTTATATTTTGCGTGCGGTGGCCGCTCGCGTTAGACGCGCCAGCTCACGTGACACGGCCTAAGAGTAGGCGTACTCCGCGCGAGACAAGCGTCGGCTTTGATGAGGTTGTAATCGAAAGTTTTACACAAGTTGGCGCGTATCTACTTCTCCGCCTAACAATTATCTTGCACTGCGTTCCATCATAAAAATATCTAGGCCTACATCCATCGAAAATAAACATTATCCTTTAAGCGTTTTTAATTATACCGTTCAGATTACTTGTAATAATTATTGCAGTTTCATAAAGAGACTCCTTAATTAATTATTTTAACCATTGCATTTAACAAAACAATTTTCTTCTACTTTTTAATGGTTACCGCTTTTTTTGTTTCAAAAACTCAACACATTCACTACCACGCATGTTAACAAAACACAGCTTACGAAACTTTTCAACTTCAGTCTACGAAGAAAATCGAAACGAACCGATACGATTCCAAAAGATAACTGATGAAACTAAAAATGAGTTGAACACGGACAAGTGCAAACAGTTGTATTAAACTAGTCAACAGTCATTAATTTTAATGATATGAAGTAAACAATCTGAAATGATGATTAACAACGAATCACTTGTGTTTTTACTCTCCTGTTATTCAAGCGCGTTAGTCTTATATTACTTGTGACCAAACATGAAACCGAGTCTATAATAAAAACCTACTAATCATAAATAATAATGTACCTAATAATAGTAAATAATGTAACGAAAAATAACAATGGAAGAGTAACAATAGTAAAAGTTTTAGTTACTAAAAACTAAAGTTAATAAGGTAAACTAATGTTAGATTTATGAAACATTTTCTAACCAATGAATCGGAACGTATTTTTATTATATTAAGCTTAGAGCAGGTAAATAGTGTTGTATGGAATTTTTTTTGATCATGCTCTGCATATTTTTACTTGATACGCATGCTCAGTTGTATTGGTGGTTGCCTACATCGGAGTAGGCCTACTCTTAGCGTAGACAGACTCTAGACTTTGATAGAACTTTATCCTGGGGTATTTGCATTAAAAAAATCTGGTGTGAAACACTCACACAACTTTCTCTTGCCAATGCAAATAATTAATAATAAACCTAACATTATTAATAAAAAAATCTGGTGTGAAACACTCACACAACTTTCTCTTGCCAATGCAAATAATTAACAATAAACCTAACATTAGTAATAAAACATTAGAAATAAACATAACCTAATTTTAATCATGAGTGAAAGACGCAAAATGAAAATCAACCTCAGTTTGGCTAAAAAATACGGAAAATCACGCTTTCACGCTAAACTAGGCTCTGTAGAGAAAAATGCTCTAAACAAAAGTTGTAGATCTTTTAATTTTCTATAACTTTTATTATATACACTTTTGTCGTAAAATGCATACTAAGACCGAAATGTTAAATCGATTTTTCTCACGTTTTCGTGAGAAAAAAAACAGAAAATCGCAAATTACCGCTAAACTAAGCGTTATACAAAAAAATGTTTGAAACAGAAGTTGTAGGTTTTTAAATTCTCTACAACTTTTATTATATAAGTTTTTGCGATAAAATTTATATTAAAGCCGTAATCTTAAAAAAACAACGTTTTTACGTGAAAACAGCCTCACCGAGAATTTCAGCAAACATGGCGCCTACCCTATCTTGTAGAGAATAAAAAATTGAGTAAAATAGGCGATTTTAAAAAAAATCGTAGGACCAGTTTTTGAGAAAATCGCAAAAAACTGAAAAATTATACGAATAAACTACTACTTCCGGTTGACCGATTTTGATGAAAATGTTCGTGTCGCGTCCGGTAGTGGTATGTAACTTAAGTTTCAAGTTTCAAGTTCGTACGATGTTCCGTTCTTGAGATATTCTGTTCACACACAGACACACAGACATACACACACACACACACACACACACACACACACACACACACACACACACACACACACACACACACAGACCAATCGCTAAAAACATGTTTTTTGGGTTCAGGGGGTCTGAAAACGTATAGATCCGGTGAAAACTCGATTTCGAAAAATCGACATGAAAACAATACTTTCCTTCCTATATATTCATATAGGCAAGAGAAAGTAATATTAGAAATAAACAAAAACTAACCTCAAAAACATAACCTTATTTTAATCAAGAGTGAATGACGCAAAATGAAAATCGAACTCAATTTGGCTTAAAAAAACGGAAAATCATACTTTCACGCTAAACTAGGCTCTGTAGAGAAAAATTCTCTAAATAAAAGTTGTAGATCTCTTAATTTTCTATAAATTTTATTATATACAATTTTGTCGTAAGTGCATACTAGGGCCGAAATCTTAAAAAAATTGATTTTTCACACGTTTTCGTGAGAAAAAACAGAAAATCGCTAATTACCGCTAAACTAAGCGTTATACAAAAAAATGCTTGAAATAAAAGTTGTAGGTTTTCAAATTCTCTACAACTTTTATTATATACATTTTTGCTCTAAAATTAATATTAAAGCCGTAATCTTAAAAAAACACTTTTTTTAGGTAAAAACACCCTCACCAAGAATTTCAGCAAACATGGCGCCTACCTTATCTTTTAGAGAATAAAAAATTGAGTAAATGAGGTGATTTTAAAAAAAATCGTATGACCAGTTTTTGAGAAAATCGCAAAAAAGTGAAAAATTATACGAATAAACTACTACTTCCGGTTGACCGATTTTGATGAAAATGTTCGTGTCGGGTCCGGTAGTGGTATGTAAATTCAAGTTTCAAGTTCGTACGATGTTCCGTTCTTGAGATATTCGTTTCACACACACACACACGCGCGCGCGCGCGCGCGCGCGCACGCACGCACACACACACACACACACACACACACACAGAGACCAATCGCTAAAAACATGTTTTTTGGGTTCAGGGGGTCTGAAAACGTAAAGATCCGGTGAAGAGTGGATTTGTTAAAATCGACATGAAAACAATACTTTCCTTCCTATATATTCATATAGGCAAGAGAAAGTAACAAATTGGTATCACCAGCTTTCCGTGGTTCAATTTTATCTAAAATCCGGAAGGTGAAATGAGTTTGGGCAGAATCATCATCTGTGATGATGGCACAGATCGGCTGTGAGTCATCTCCTCTTCCTCTTCCTCTTAGGCGTACACCTTCCAAACAACCATCCAGTGTACGCCTACCTAAAGAAAAATACATTTCAACACAATTTAAATGTCCACAACAAACATAATCGATTACTACGTTGCTAATCACAACAGGGGCGGTTTCAGGGAAGGGGCCATGGGGGCCATGGCCCCCCCCGAAATACTAGGAAAACTTAAGTTTAATATTTTCTATAAGCTATTATTTGTAACAAAACTGAATCCCAATACTCGTACCTATCAATTAACAATAATTGTTTTAGTATAAAAATGAGTCAAACAGAAAGTATCTATTTTTAAATAGTATTAAGATAACAATACGCCCTTAATAGACAGGTGGAGTTTCAATTTATTTACACTCAATCTGTCCGTTGCAGGGCTAAAATAAATAGTTCTGTTTCTTATCATATGGTCAGCCAATTAAATGACTGAATCATTTAAGAAGAGAAGAGGTAGAGGTGCAAAAGACACTAATCAGAGTTGTCTCCTCTGAAAGTAATGAATTTCATTATACAGCCAGACCCTGTGGTGAATGAAGTGAAGGTGTCACTTGCAGAGTGGAAAATATGTGCTTTTCAGAGGGCCTGGCATGCTTATAAGCGTACTTTTCCACTCAGTGAGGAAGGCAATGGTAAACCACCTCACTCCTCGTTTTACTTAGTAAAACCTCTAGAGGTTCAAACCGGCCTTTCGGCTGATGACCTAAACAACAACAAGATAACAATCAGTGTGAGTAGTGAAAAGCCACTCGCATCCAGTCACCACCTTGAAAATTTCTCTATGAATTAAAATTGTGGTTACACCAATACAGCATAAAAGAAAACTTTTCAATGACTCAATTATAGTTTGTGTCGTTTGTAGCCATTTAAAAAGATTGTGTCGGTCAAAAAATGGAATTGAGTCGTGAAAAGTTTCGTGCAATGATTTATTACGATTTCCGACGTGGATCAACTAGACAACTTAAGGGGAGTTCATTCCGAAAATTCGATTCCATAATCAATTTTTTTAATTTTATTCAATATTAGTCTAATATTTATAATTTTCTGTTTAATTTCGTATAACATGTATATGCATTTTTGTATAGTGGTTGAAAAGAGAAACGACAGTTTTTTCTGGTGTTATTTCCGTGTATATTATATCTGAATATTATTTATTTTAATTTGTAAACATCTTTTTTCTTACAAAAGACCCATTTTCTTAGAAACCATTAAACATAAAGTAATGAATTTGTTACCGTGTCTTTAGTAGGTTATAGTGGAACTGTGGATCATCTTTCAGCATTGTACATGTGAAATTTTATAAAAAAGTATTAAAAATAATTTGGCCCCGTCAAAAGAATTCATAACTTTTTTAAAAGTTGTTATATTTTAATGTGTGAGGATCGGTAGCCTCCTCTTGTATCCATAAATAATCCCTCAAAGTTACAGCTTTCAAATAATAATAGTTACTGAGATAATGGGTTTCACATTTTGGTGGGATACGCGATATGAACTGCCCTTAATTCCACTTTCGGTGATGAAGCGCATCCTTTGCCACTGTGAAACGCTGGCATAACGAGTTCAATCGTGGTCGTCGTTCTCTCATTGATGAAGGTCGTCCAAAGTCGGTTGTTGTTCCTGAAAGCATTGACGCTGTGCAAAATATGATCATCCAAGATCGTCATGTGACATATTGTGAGATTGAGACATCTTTAGGCATCAGTCCCACTAGCATACATAAAATATTGCACGAATATTTAGCTGTGAAAAAGGTGTGTTGTCGTTGGATCCCACACGGTTTGACAAAAGCCCAAAAAGATGCCCGTGTCGATTGGTGCAAAAAAATGATTAAAAAATTAAATGTTGGTGCTTCCAAAGAGGTATATAGGATTGTAACAGGTGACGAATCATGGATATATGCGTACGAGCCAGAACGAAAACAACAGTCGGCGGTAGCCTATCGGTGTTTCAAGACGAACCGAACCCAACAAAATGTGTTCCTGCTCGGAGCACTTCAAAACAATAATGGTCGCCTGTTTTTTTTTTTTCAGGAAAACTGGTCATTTGGCAACAGTACCTTTGGAGGAGCGTAAAACAGTAAATTCTGAATGGTATACAACCATTTGTTTGCCAGTAGTGTTTGATGAACAACAATTGTCGGATAAACCTCCATCAAGACAACGCAAGCTCCCACACATCTCGTGAAACAACCACCTTTTTCAACACTCAAAAGATCGAATTGATGGGTCATCCGCCTTACAGTCCAGATTTGGCACCGAATGATTTCTTTTTGTTCCCAACTATCAAGGATAAATTGCGAGGGTAACGATTTTTGTCGGCAGAAGAAACTGTTGAAGCATTCAAAAACCATGTTTTGGAGGTACCCAACGACGCAGACTGGAAAATATGCTATGAGAACTGGTTCCAACGCATGCAAAAGTGTATAAAAGTTAAAGGGGAATATTTTGAAAAGCAATAAAGCCACTTAACAACAAACAAAAAATAGTTTGTATATTTTATTGTTAGGCTCTGACCCTCTTATGTACGGTCGTTTGAGATGTTGTCATGGAATGGAACAATTGAGTTGAGAGCGACTTTCTCCCGGCCGACTTATCGGGCTGTCCCGGAGTCCCGATATCGGTTAATAAGTAAGTACGTGAAGCAGTCATGTAGAGGAGGTAGCCCGAGGCCCATCACGAGAAAAAGTAAAACAGAAAAAGAAGAAGAAGAAGAAGAAGAAAAGAAAGCGAAAGAATGCGAACCAGTCGTGATAGAGTGAGTTTCCGGATAGAGACCGGTTAGCATGTCCGGCTCCCACTCTCTCCGCCCCATTTGGGACTAGCAGCCGCAGTCGCATTCAAAATCATTGCCTGCCTGTTGCAGAATGCAGACAGTAACGAGGCCTCCGCCTCCGCCTAATTTAAGTAGGCCCGCACCCGCTTACTTCCTTTCTCACTTCCTCTCTTACTTTGTCCATTCAAGTACGTCACCGATATGATAAAATCTACCCAAAACTCTTCTTCACCGCGCAACTAGTTGCTATACTAGATAAATCTAGTGTGAAACGCTCGCAAGACTTTCTCTTGCCAGAGTAAATGACCTAATTAAACATATAACCCGTGTTTAATCTTATTGAAAACATAACCTAATTAATTTTAGTCTTGAATGAATGACGCAAACTGGAATTCGAATCTGGAGAAATTAAAAATACGGGCGATCACTAATTGACACGCTAAACTAAGCTCTGTAGAGAAAACCTAGAAGTTAAGTGTGTAGATTTTTTAAATAATTTTCTATAAATTTGATTATACACTTTTGTCGTAAAATTCATACTAAGGCTGCAATACTAAAAAACGTCATTTTTTACCGATTTTAATGAAAAATATACAGAAAATCACTAATTGACGTTAAATTAGCGTTGTAGAAACAAATTTTTGAAATAAAAGTGGCAAGTTTTTGAAAAACGGTGAAAAATTGCTCGAATGAATTACTACTTCAGGTTGGCCGATTTTAATGAAAATGTTTGTGTCGGTCTCCCCTCCTGGTACCTAACTTAAGTTTCTACTTAGCACGCTATTCCGCTGTTGAGATATTTTGTACACACACACACACACGGACCAATTGCTAAAAAAATGTTTTTTAGGTCGAGGGGGCCTGAAAACGTGGTTATCCGGTGAACAATATCGTTTCCTTCGGTAGACGCATAGGCGTGTAGGGCAAGTGGGCGTAGGGCGTAGGGCCTATCCTTGCGTGGTCGATTGGAACCCACCCTTTTCAATATTTTGCGACAGTAGCTGACGCCAGTCACCAGTTTAACAAGTGATTTTCGGAGATCAAGGTTCCTAGCAGAGGTAGTTACTTTTATGCGGATTTGAATAGTGGACAGTGGTACTTTGATGGTTGGGTTTCTCAGGAATGGTCGGCCTGGATCTGTACACGTTGTAGTCTACACATCATGCTCGTATCCTGATTGGGTGATAGGGGCTCAATTGAATCGAACAGATTGCAACGTTGGTATCAATCAGCTGTTAGTGTGATAGGCCTAATATTTAGTAAACAGCTGACCTCAATCGGGAGGGGTGCCTCTATTCCAACACCTTTTCTCTGCATACGCCTACACAATTTTAAAATGGTTTCCTTCATAACAATGTGCTTTGTTTCCAAATAGAACGCGTCTGTTCGTTGCAGGGCTAAAATAAATAGTTCTGTTTCTTATCACATGGTCACCCAATTAAATGACTGAACTATTTAAGAACAGAAGAGGTAGAGGTGTACTGTGACACTAGTCAGAGTTATCTTCTCTGAGAGTAATGAATTTCACTATGCAGCCAGACCCTGTGGTGAATGAAGTGAAGGTGTCATTTGCAGAGTGGAAAATATGTGCTTTTCAGAGGGCTCGGCATGCTGATAAGCGTACTTTTCTGTTCAGTGAGTTGTGGCAATGGTAAACCACCTCACTCCTCGTTTTACTTAGTAAAACCTCTAGAGGTTCAAACCAGCCTTTCGGTTATTAGTTGACCTAAACAACAGAACGCGTAGCCAGCAGCAAAAATAACTCTGAAAATTTAGCAAAGAAATTCAAATGTTCACTCACTATCTACTACTCAAGTGATTAGGATTAGTTGAGTGTGGTGGCCGCGTGGCAAAACATTTCCTTGTTCCTTGCTGCCTGCCATCACTCATTTCCAAGCCATTTATCTTCAAATATTCAACGATTTGTCCCGGCTAGTAGACTACGAATGGTGCCATTATTCTTATCATCGGTCTCGTCCGCTTATTTTCATAAGAATGGTAACTGAGACCATCCATCTTCATTTAGACCAGTGTTTCCCAACCGGTGGTCCGCGGATAGCCCAATGGTGGTCCACCCGTGATAGCCTTCGGGGTGGTCCGTCAGAGTCCCACCACTACTTATAAAAAGTAATATTTTCCCGTGATTAAATCAACGTTACGATTTTCATTGAACAAGATTAAGTAAATACGAGTACATTCAAGATTCAGATTAAGTAAAGGTAGAAGAGTTGTCGTGTAAGAAAGCCCTGCCTGCGCTTCCCCAACATTCGGCAAGTAGCTTTGCGGTATCTTATGATTTTTTTCAACCACTTATTTGAGTGAGCAGGGGTTCTCTAGTTTATTGTTAATTAAAAACAAACAACGAAATCGGCTAAGTGTAAGCAGTGATTTGAGAGTAGCTCTTAGCAACAGCCTAAAACCTAGAATTCCTCAGCTAATCAGAAAGATTCGTGCACAAAAGTCGCATTGAATTTTCATTTCATTTTTAATTTTCATTGTTATTTTCGACTAAGTAAATTCTATATTCCTTATTTTTTTAAAAGGCAATTTACATTTTAAATATTATTACTTTTTGTGACGTACAATGTACCCTACTTTCTGAAAATAACAATTATATGTTTGTAATAATAGTTCCTTAATTAATAATAATAGTTTGTTTCTGAATATTTGTTTTATATAATCACCTTTTAATTTGATTACAACTGATAAGATATATGCAATAACGTAGTAATGGGTGGTCCGTGGTAATTCACTTTCAGGCTGAGTGGTCCGCAGATCACTGCGGGTTGGCAACCACTGCTGTAGACCATCCATCCTGTATTCTATTCTATTGTTCACAATCTCTTCAATTCCCCGATAAAGTTTAATAGAGAAGCTGCCATTAGAAATCTGGGTACTGCTTACGTATTACGCGGAGGCCACTCTAATCGTTCAAAATGACTGACAGCAGCAGCTGGCTACGTCTATATTTCGGTCTATTAAAGTATAAATATAAATACGAGAGCCAGCTGGTTGATATCAAATATTCAAAATTATATTGTTTTAAATTTTTTTTTTTTAATTCCTAATATGTGTACGTTGCAATCTGTTTAATTGAGAACAATAAGCAACGCCATCACCCAATCAGATGAGGATGATGTGTATGACGTGTAAATGAGACTGTGTAGTCTTGTACAGACCCAGGCCGACCATTCCTGGGAGAGTATGGTTAATTGAAACCCCAACCATCAAAGTACACCGGTAACCACTGTCTAGTATTCAAATCCGTATAAAAGTAACTACCTTTACTAGGATTTGAACCAGGAACCTTAGTCTCCGAAAATGAGCTGTTGAACAGCTGACTTTACCTCTAGACCAACCCAATGGTGGGTTATTGTTTTACATAACAATATAATTTTACCTCTAACCCACCGGGTTGGTCTAGAGGTAAAGTCAGCTGTTCAACAGCTGATTTTCGGAGACGAAGGTTCCTGGTTCAAATCGTATTATTATTTTTTTTTTTTTGTTTAACGTCCGACTGTTCTGCAATTACTGCTAATGCAGACGGTAAAGGATGAAATGATTTTTTTGTAACGTATAAAAAGATGCCGTGCCTGAATGGGTTTCGAACCCAAGACCGCATGATGAGACGCGAGCACGTTAAAATCGTATTAAAGATAGTTGCTTTTATACGGATTTGAATGGTAGACAGTGGTTGTGGGTGTATTTTGATGGTGACCATACTCAGTGAGTGTGTCTGTATAAGACTACACAGTCTCATTTACACGTCATACACATCATCCTCATCTGATTGGGTGATGGCGTTGCTTATTGTTCTAAATTGAACAGATTGCAACGTAGGCTACACAAATTAGGAATAAAAAAAAAAATAATAATATTGTTTTACATTAATAAATTTAATTTAATCGAAACAAAATCTCGTTGCTAAGCAACTAAGAAAAAGAAAGGGAAGAAAATTGTAAAATATTGAGTCGCTTTTGGGACCTAAATGAGTGGAGACGTAAGAGTACATAGTTATATAAATTATAATTAATTAGCAACTTCACAAATGCATTAATGTATCGAGTGGTGAAACAAACATAAATATGTATAACTATCTTACACCACTATTGTACAGCGATTTTTTCTTACCGGGATCAAAAAAAGACAACATATTTATAAAAAATCTGGTGTGAAACACTCACACAACTTTCTCTTGCCAATATAAATAATTAACAAAAAACCTAATATTAGTAATAAAACATTAGAAATAAACAAAAAACTAACCTTAATAAACATAACCTAATTTTAATCATGAGTGAAAGACGCAAAATAAAAATCAACCTCAGTTTGGCTTAGAAATACGGAAAATCACTCTTTCTCTCTAAACTAGGCTCTGTAAAGAAAAATGCTCTAAATAAAAGTTGTAGATCTTTTAACTTTCTATCAATTCTACTTTATACACTTTTGTCATAAAATGCATACTAAGGCCGAAATCTTTAAAAAATCAATTTTTCACACGTTTTCGTGAGAAAAAATCAGAAAATCGCTAATTACTGCTGAACTAAGCGTTTTACAAAAAAATGTTTGAAATAAAAGTTGTGGAATTTTAAATTCTCTATATTTTTTATCATATAAATTTTTGCGCTAAAATGCATATTAAAGCCGCAATCTTAAAAAGAAAATGTTTTTACGTGAAAACAGCCTCACCAAGAATATCAGCACACATGACGCCTACCCTATCTTGTAGAGAATAAAAAATTGAGTAAACCAGGCGATTTTTAAAAAAATCGTAGGACCAGTTTTTGAGAAAATCACAAAAAAGTGAAAAATAACACGAATAAACTACTACTTCCGGTTGACCGATTTTGATGATAATGTTCGTGTCGGGTCCGATAGTGGTATGTAACTTAAGTTTCAAGTTCGTACGATGTTCCGTTCTTGCGATATTTTGTATACACACACACACAGACCAATCGCTAAAAACATGTTTGTGTGGGTTCAGGGGGTCTGAAAACGTATAGATCCGGTGAAAACTCGATTTCTTAAAATCGACATGAAAACAATACTTTCCTTCCTATATATTCATATAGGCAAGAGAAAGTAAAAAACAGACTTTATTTGAGTCGCTGTGAAAATTACATGTGATTACGACTAGCGGCGGTTCTTGATTTGTGCCTCCCAAAATGAAGCGATGTCAGCGAGAATGGAGTTGTTGAACGCCGCCACTCCCGACCGCCAAGTAGGAGGACTCAATATGAAGACCGCCAATTAGGAGGCCCTACCTCGATGTTTGTTGTTTCTTCATTTAGCACTTCCCCACATCCGTTCAACTCGTTATTGTATTTGCCCCGGTTTTTCGATCAACGAAATGATACTTTAGAAACCGCTGGCCGGTTTCTTGGCACAAAACGCCAAATATTCATTGTTGAGGCAACACTCTCCCAGGGGCGGTTTCAGGGAAGGGGCCATGGGGGCCATGGCCCCCCCCCCGAAATACTAGGAAAACTTAGTTAAATATTTTCTATAAGCTATTATTTGTAACAAAACTGAATCCCAATACTCGTACCTATCAATTAACAATAATTATCATTTTAGTAGGTATAAAAATGAGTCAAACAGAAAGTATCTATTTTTAAATAGTACTGTATTAAGATAACAGTCAGTGTCAGTAGTGAAAAGCCACTCGCATCCAGTCACCACCTTGAAAATTTCTCTATGAATTAAAATTGTGGTTACAGCGATACACCATAAAAGAGGACTTTTCAATGACTCAATTACAAACTATGTATTACAAATTATGTAGTAAGAGCTACATAAAAACAAGATAGCCCCCCCCCCCCCGAAAATCAGCCCTGGAACCGCCCCTGTCTGCCGGCAGGTCGCCATTGCTTTTGTAACCAAAGTTTACTTAAAATTAAACGTTTCAGAGTGATGCTCGTGTCTCAATTAATGAACATACTCGTCGTCTTTAAAAGATAACAAACAATTTTGTATAAATTAATATATACGATTTTTGCTCTCTCCATTAGGAATTAATTATTTCGATAAGATATAATTGCTGCTACTGGAACTCGTCTTGAAATAGGGACAAATGAATGACGGTTCGGTTAAGGGCTACCTGGAAAGCAATTCTTACACGCTGTAAAATGTTTCATTTATATTTTTCACGTTCACAACCAAACAGATTATGGCAGCGTTTTCAATCTTGTGTTAACTTAGTGATGTTGTCGGCGTGAAAAGGTATTTGCGTTTAGGCGTCCACTCTCAGTTTAGTTAGATAGGCTACAGAGAGTGATCTGTCGTTAGGCCTACTACACGGTGACGACGTGATGTGAGATAATTCGTGCGTGGCCAATCCACATGGGTCAATGTCCACGGCTTCTTTCTTTCTTCCTAGCTGCGGCGGCGGGAGGGAAGGGGCACCTACAACGGGAAACTAGACTGTACAGAGTGGCCTGCACGATCACCAATGACGCACACGCAGTGATGAATCCGATGAGGCAATTATGAACATGTTGCTTTCTCACCTCTTACACTGTTTACTGCTAGGCCTACTACTACAGAGGTGCTCTAAAAAAATTTCTCTACATTTTCACTTTCTTTTGCCCTGTATGAAATAGGTCTAGCGGACCCAATCTTCTAGAGCAGCGGTTCCCAACCCGAGGTACGCGTACCCCAAGGGGTACGCCGAAAATAAAGGGCAATGGCGGACGTTGTTTTTCTTAGTAACTTGGTGGGGTCATTCTACTGACAAGCTTAATGCAAGCCCCGATCTAACGCTTTATTTGTCTACATTTGAACCCGATTTCAAACAATTAAGTGCAACAAACCAGCCTCAAGGGTCACACTAAAAAAGAGTTCTGAAGACGTTTCCTGGACAAATAATTTAGTTTCAATACATCACAATTTTCATGTTAGATTTTGTATTTACACATTTCAAAAGCATTTTGTATTCGATGTGACTTTTTTTCAAAGTTTAAAACTAATCTGTCTTGTCTTAGATTAGAAATACTATAATTATTATAACTCTGTCATTAGCATTTTGATGTAAAATTAAGACCGTACAAGAAATGTTCAGTTTTCAATAAAATATATATTTAAATGCCGGTGTTAACTTTCCTTTTCTTCAGTTTAAATTTATATCTTAATTTGAACACATAATACAACTGACAATTGTAAGTTAACCAACGTATACTCACAGAATGATGATTATAAAAAAATAAATTTACATTACGCAAAATATTTGGAAGTAAATAAAAAAAATATGAAAATATGCAAATCGATTAGAGATTAGCTAGTGATTAAATAGCCCCTACTTAGTGAAGTATTGTAGTTAGAGTGATGTTACATTTTTGGGAGTACAATATTTTAGTTAAAGATTCACCATGGGATACGGGAAAGGAAAAAGGTTAGGAACCTTTTAGCTGTTCTAGAGCACAACAAATTTAGTAAATGAAGCGATTTTAAACAAAATCATTTCAGCCGTTTTTGAGAAAACAAGTTTTTTCGCAAAAAAATTTAAAAAAATGCACGAATAAACTACTACTTCCGGTTGACAGATTTTCATAAAAATGTTCGTGTCGGGTCCCTTCGTCGAACCTAACTTCCAAGTTTCAACTCGGTACAATATTCTGTTCTTGAGATCTCCGTTGGCGCGTGCGAACATTAGCCTGTTTGGCCAAGGTGGCAAACTTTGAGAGATGATTCAGTTCCTTAACCCGACGAGAACGGCGATTTTAACGATCACGCGGACTGTCATTTTACGCGTAATAAAAACTCTTTTATTTCATTCAGTTTCATTTATTTATAAAGAATTTGTTATTCGAATAACGTTTGAACCAAATTTTTCCGTTTTCATTTACGACCAGAATAAAAATTGAAAATTAAAAAAAAATATTTTCTTTTAGAAATATCAATTAACGTACGAAAAAGTGCCACGAAATCACTAAAAAATACAAAAAATATGTTTAGCTACATGCATAAATAAAGCAATTCATTGTAAAAATAACAACTTTTCGTTATTACAAATATTAACTTTTTTTTGTTGAAAAGTTATGGACGGAAACGTTCAGATTTTAGTAGGCTACTGGCTCGTCAAAAAAAGTTTCTTTCTTTCTTTCTTTCTTTCGCGTCGTCAATTTTAATTGTACTAATATGCAACATAGGCCTACATCAAATTAAAGAAAAGAAAATTTTCTATTCAATAAAACTAAACTTGTTAAAAAATAATGAATTGTTGCGGAGAAAATTGAGTTTAAAGAAAGGTGATGACGCATGCGTGATTTCTGGCTTCCAGGTTAGCAACGGTTAAACAAAAAGTTTTATATGAACTAACCTCACTTCATATGCAGTGTCGCCATTTTTCTTCTTTTTTTTTAGCTTTTATTTGTTATCAGGAATATTCCAAAGAATTCGATCACAGGGACCCCAGTAGAGTTTGTTCATGGATGGCTATCACCTGGTCACCATACAAAGTCGCTTGCCCAACCGGTGTTACTTAACAAATAATAGCGACTTACTACCAGGTGACTGACTGGGCTGGCCCACCCGGAGGCCATGTTTTTTTAAAAGAAAAATTATTTTCTTAGGAACGGTTGAAGATATTTTACTCAAATTTGGTATGCATAGACTATCAGTTAGAAGTAATTACGGAATGTGCAAAGACGAAGTTCATCTAATTGCTTTTAACACGCTAAATTTCAAAATGGTGGACGTTCAAACTTTTAAAAACCAAAATGTCTCACCAACCATGCTGTTTATTGATTTTACGCATTTTTTTGTGAACAGAATTAATTACACCTTCTTTGTTCAAATACAATTATTACAATTTTTTTTTTTTAGCTTTTATTTGTTATTATCGGGAACTGTACATTGTTGACAACTACCCAATTTGATCGCTGCTGCTTTTTGCTGTACTTTTTTTTTGACGTGGATTAGACATGAGTTTGAACAGGGACCCCCAGTACAGTTTGTTCATGGGTGGCTGTCAACTGGTCACCATACAAAGTCGCTTGCCCAACCGGTGTTACTTAACAATTAATAGCGACTTTCTACCAGCTGACTGACTGGGCTGGCCCGAAGGCCAATTAAGAGCGGAAAATATAACCCAAAATTTTTGCCTGTTTTCGCCTCTTCAAATGAGCCAGGGCATTTGTGTTAGAAATAGGCTACTGAAATTCTGTGTAAAAAGAAACTTTCTTCAGAATAAAATTTCATAACTCAAAGTCAAAAATTATTGATAATATTAGCTAGACTTATTTCAGTTGTACTTGTAAATTTTGCAACAGATGATGCAGTGAAAAGTTAATAAAAATAATAGTTTAGCAGTAATTAGCAATTTTCGGTTTTTCCTCACGAAAACGTGTAAAAAATCGATTTTTTTAAAGATTTCGGCCATATACATTTTATGACAAAAATGTAGGTATGTATAATTAAATTTGTAGAAAATTATGAGAACTACAACTTTTATTTAGTGCATTTTTCTCTACAGAGCCTAGGTTAGCGTGAACGAGTGATTTTCCGTATTTTTAAGCCAAACCGAGGTAGATTTTCATTTTGCGTCTTTCACTCATGATTAAAATTAGGTAGGTTAATTTTTCTGTTTGTTTCTAATGTTAGGTTTATTGTTTGCATTGGCAAGAGAAAGTTGTGCGAGTGTTTCACACCAGAACGGACCGGAGTTGAAGTGTCGTGTATGCCGGTGTAGCCTACATACAGGCGTAACGATTAGAAATAGCAAACAGGTTGAAGGAAGAGCAGAGCCAGGTCCGTCCGGTCAGAGTGCGAGTGTGAGTGAGTAAGAGTAACCGTGTCAGTGGGACACACACACCAAACAACCTGTCCGGCGGTTGCACTTTCTGTTGCCCCCCAGCCCTCACTACACCAAGCAACTTTAAATCGACTGCTGATGGGGCATTCTACAATGCGTTTCCCAAAATAAGGCGCTCTCCCACTGCCACTGGCATTTACTTTCTATTGGCCTACATGGATATAGGCAACCAGTCCAACAAAATACCTTCCGACGTTCAAACTTGAAACTTAAGTTAGCAACTACTAGAGGACCGGTCAACAAGTAGGCCTAGTGGTCTGATTTTCAACTTATCTCAAAATTAGCTTCTACGATTTTTTTAAAAATCGCCTCATTTTATAAATTGTATAATATGCTCTACCAGATAGGATAACAGTCAGGGGCGGTTCCAGGGCTGATTTTCGGGGGGGGCTATCTTGTTTTTATGTAGCTCTTACTGTTTGTAATTGAGTCATTGAAAAGTCCTCTTTTATCCTGTATTGCTGTAACCACAATTTTAATTCATAGAGAAATTTTCAAGGTGGTGACTGGATGCGAGTGGCTTTTCACTACTGACACTGATTGTTATCTTAATACTATTTAAAAATAGATACTTTCTAATTGACTCATTTTTATACTAAAATAATTATTGCTAATTGATAGGTACGAGTATTGGGATTCAGTTTTGTTACAAATAATAGCTCATAGAAAATATTAAACTAAGCTTTCCTAGTATTTCGGGGGGGGGGCATGGCCCCATGGCCCCTTCCCTGAAACCGCCCCTGATAACAGTCATGTCTGCACAGATTCTTGAGCAGTTGTACTCCCGTACAACTTTTTTCAACATTGCGGCCTTAATATGCTTCTAGGGCAAACCAGAGCAAAAGTGTAATAATAAAGTTGTAGAAAATTGAAAACCAACACTTTTATTTCAAACGATTTTTTTTTGAACAACGCTTAGTTTAGCGGCAATTTTTCGTTTCACCAAAATCTGTAAAAAATGGGATTTTTTACGACTGCGGCATTTTACGATAAAAGTGTTTATACAGTAATTAAAGTTCTTGGAAATAAAAAACTTACAATTTCTATTTTAAAAATATTTTTGCACAGGTCCTAGTTTAGCGTGAAAGAGTGATTTTCCGTATTTTTAAGCCAAACTGAAGTTGATTTTCATTTTGCGTCATTCACTCATGATGAAAATTAGGTTGTTTTTCTTGTTCTTTCTTTTAAAGTCGCATCAACAGTTTGGTCATTACCGATGTTAGGATGGGTATTGGCACGTAATAATAGCCGGGAACGAACCCGAGACCTCCGCTTAGGCTAGCGCGCTATCCACTGTGCCACCGAGACGACAATTTTTCATTTTTAAATTAATTTAGTTTTACTTAAAATTCGTGAAATTCGGGATGGTACGTTGTAACGAATTTCTCAGCCTACTTCCCCTCATCCACATTGTGATTACGAGTATCCTACGGGATTAGGGAGGAGGGAGGAAGGTGTTCATTCACAATGGCCAGCCTCTCTTAGTTTGCTCCTAATGTAAACAAATAATGACGTCACTGAGCATCCGCATTATATCAAAATGTGTACACGCTGATTAAAAAGTAATAACAAAATACTTTCAAAAGTATTTACAATACAAAATACTTTTAACAGTATTTTTATAAATGAAATTGTTAGTCCTACATCATATCATGACTGATGTTTTTAGTACTTTAAGTAGTTATAATTTAAAAAATAGTTAACTTAATAGGAATACGACATCTGTAAAGTGGCAGACTCTAGCATGCACCCTGTAGTAGGTGGCTTTTGTTTATTGACAGTAGGAGCAAACTAACAACGGCTCTATTGTAGCAGCCGGCCGCATTGGCGCAGTTGGTAACGTGCTCGCCTCTCACCATGCGGTCTTGGGTTCGAATCCTACTCAGGCATGGCATATTTTCATACGTTACAAAAAATCATTTCATCCTTCACCGTCTGCATTAGCAGTAATTGCAAAACATTCAGACGTTAAACCAAAAAAAAAAAAAAAAAAAAATCAACTGTAGCAAACAATGATGCAGCCATGGCAGCGTCCAAACCATTACATGCATACAAAAAAATCTGGTGTGAAACAATCGCACAACTTTCTCTTGCCAAAGCAAATAATGAAAAACATAACCTAATTCTAATCATGAGTGAATGAAGCAAAATGAAAAACAACCTTAGGTTGGCTTAATAATACGGAAAATCAATCTTTCAAACTGTGCTCTGTACAGAAAAAAGCTTAAAATAAAAGTTGTATATCTTTTGTCATAAAATCCATACTATGGCAGAAATGTTAAAAAAAAATATTTTTTTTTACGAGAGCACAGCCTCTCCAAGAATTTCAGCAGACATGGCACCTACCTTATCGTGTATTGCATAAAAAATGAAGTAAATAAGGCGATTTATAAAAAACCATAGTAGCCGTTTTTGAGAAAATCGCAAAAAACACGAATAAACTACTACTTTCAGTTGATTGATTTTGATGATAATGTTAGTGACGAGTCCTCTAGTGGTACCTAACTTAAGTTTCAACTTTGTACGATCTTCTGTCCTTGAGATATTTTGTTTACACACCACACACACACACACACAGACCAATCGCTACAAACATGTCTTGTTGGGTTAAGGGAGTCTGAAACGTGTACATCCTGTGAAAGCTCAATTTCTTAAAATTGACATAAAAACAATACTTGCTTTCCTATAAAGGCAAGAGAAAATAAAAATAATTCAACGTGATCCGGTCCAAAAAAAGTGGAAAAATTTAAAAATGTAAAAGAGACAAATAGATTTTATTATAGATGGTCTCCCTTACACCATTAGCCTATTATAAATGAACAGAGAGGGAGAATGAAATGTGAATAACACTAGCAGCACAGACACATCCTCATAGTGTTCTTTTAACATTGCAGGGCCACATACGGAGCGAATTGAGGAAGAGTGATGCCTGACAACTTTCCAAATGGACAGGTGACCACCATTTATTGTAAGATGCTAATGCACCTCAATCGAATGTTCTTTTCCATAACGCAAGCAACGGACATGTTGCTCATTTTCAACCCATTCCTCCTTATGCCAGCAAAACACACAAACCCTTGACACTGTTCATCCCTTCGTCTGGAATGTTGATCGGTCGGTCACTCAGACATCTTGACCACTTATCTACTATACAGACGCCAGCCGCATCGGCGTAGTTGGTAATGTACTCGCCTTTCATAATGCGGTCTTGGGTTCGAATCCCATTCAGGCACAGCATATTTTTCATACGTTACAAAAAATCATTTCACCCTTCACCGTCTGCATTACCAGTAATTGCGGAACAATCGGACATTAAACAAAAAATAGACAAGCCTATTTGGTTCACTATTTACAAAACTGAGAGGATGTTCAGGAAAGGACATGTTGAATTTTCAATAAAACGGACAAAAATATTTCATTTTTATTTATTCTTTGTTAAAATTCAGTAACGTTAACTAAATTTACATAAATAAAAAGATCTTGGTGTACGCTAAACAGAGAGTTGATACCCACTGAACAATTTCTGTAGAGGCACGAGAAAATACACAATTTCACCACTAACTATTTACAGTGAAACAGTAGACACACACACACACACAATCTGACCAATTTTTGTAAAAGTGGATAAAATTTTCTAACATTTTTGGCAGGCCAGAAAGCCCACTTTACATTTTTAAGTTACAGAGGTCATGAAAAAATTGGATGTTAGTCCAAATGAAAACTAAAAGAAAAAGACAAAACAAACAAACAGTGATCCCCCCCCCCCCCCGTCATACCAACATTCTTGTGCCGTACTCAATTGAAGTGTCAAGTGTCAACCGGATAAAATTAAACCTAATTATTAATACGGTGAATTGGAAACTAAAAAATTTAATAAATTAGCACAATATAATATATATATATATAAAATACAAACACAATTAAAATAAATAATATACAAATATGATACAAGTCGAAGAAATATACAAAGTGACATTTGTTTTCTTCTTTCTAATGGACTCAAGCCATCAGGTGGTGAGCCAAGGCAAATACCTGAAACAAACAAACAAAATCCCAACAATTAGTACCTGTATGGTCATTTCTCAACTGACACAATCACTAATGTGTGTGCAACACAAGAATCAACACAATCAACACAAGACAGAATCAGGCTGATAAAGCATGGTTACTTGAACCCAACCCATCAATGTGCACCAGTAACCACTGTCTAGTACAGTGTTTCCCAACCGGTGGTCCGTGAGAGTCCCACCGGTGACTACTTATAAAAAAGTAATATTTTCCCGTGATTAAATCAAAGTTACCATTTTCATTGAACAAGATTAAGTAAATACATTCAAGATTCAGATAAAGTAATGGTAGAAGAATTGTGGTGTAAGAAAGCCCTGGGCTTTCCCAAGATTCGGCAAGTAGCTTTGCGGTATCTTATGATTTTTTTCAACCACTTATTTGTGTGAGCAGGGGTTCTCTAGTTTATTGTTAATTAAAAACAAACAAAATCCTATAAAAATTAAAACTAAAAATAATTAAAAACAAACAAAATCCTATAAAAATAACACAATGGAAAGACTACTATAATAATCTTTTAACAGAGCAACGCACAGAATATCTGGAGACAGGCATTGAGGCGGAGGAAATAGTAGTAAGAGAAGCAGAGCCAATTAAATTAGAAGAAATAAAAATAGCACTGCGTAAAATGAAAAATAATAAAGCCCCAGGACCAGGTGATTTGCCTATCGAGTTAATTAAACACGCCACCATGACAGTGCTAGAACTGCTGTGTGAAAGTTTTAATAAGTGTTTAAAAGGAGATGTGATTCCTAAAGACTGGAAGATCTCATATATACATTCTATATACAAAAAGGGAAAACGAAGCGAATGTAATAATTATCGAGGTATTAGTGTTACATCATCCATTGGAAAGCTTTATGAAAGAGTTATAAAAAACAGAATAGAAAAGGAAATAACAGAAATAGAAGAGCAAAGTGGATTTCGACCAGGCCGTTCCTGTGTGGACAATTTATTCACCCTGAAACATCTAACAGAAAAGCGACAAGCAAGAGGTATGGAATTGCACGCCACTTTTATAGATCTGGGTAAAGCATTCGACTCTGTTCCATTACAGAAATTATGGCTTGCAATGAAAGATGCAGGCATAAATAATGTGTTTATAAATGCCGTGAAAGCATTGTACAAGGAAAATCGAGCAGTCATAAAAATTGGAAATGAAACCTCTGAGGCTTTTTCTCAAACAAAAGGGCTGAAACAGGGTTCCTGCCTCTCTCCAACCCTATTTAAAATATATCTGGGCAATGCTCTAAAGAAATGGACAAAAAAATGTAGCCCAATGGGAATAGAGCTGGAGGATGTTAAGATACATACATTCCTCTTTGCAGATGACCAGGTAGTTCTAGCAGAAGATCATCAGGACATGACCTACATGATAATAAAACTGATAGAGGAATACAGAAAATGGGGCTTGGAGGTTAATACAGATAAGACACAATACATGCAGTTAGGAGGCACAGGACAGGATATTGAAACGGAAAATGGCTTGATCATAAACGTTAAAAAATACAAATACCTCGGCGTTGTAATTAGTGAGGATGGAAAGGATAGAGTTGATAAGGAAGGGGAAAAATATGATTAGATCAGTACACCCAATCCTATGGAATAAAAACATAACTAAAAAAACAAAACAAAACAAAATATATACCAGGCAATGATTGAGCCTGTCGTGACGTATGGGTCGCAAGTGTGGAGTGTGGATAAAATTACACATCTCAAAAACTTCTCTCAACTGAAATGATGTACTGGAGGAGAAGCTTACGTTTAACGTTGCTGGACCGAATCAGAAATGAAACCATAAGGGAGAGGATGGGCGCAAAAAACACGATAATGGATGTCATCGGAGAGAAACAATTAAAATGGTATGGACATCTGCGCAGAATGAATGAGGAGAGAATACCGTTGAAGGTCTGGAACTGGATTCCTGCAAACAGAAATAAGCGTGGAAGACCGCGAAAGGAATAGATCTCCAACGTCCGCATTCAAATGGAAAGTAAAGGACTTTTTGAAGGAGACTGGATTGATAAGGAAAGATGGCGATTGGGATGCAAGAAGCGACACAACTGACGTTGCAAAAAACTCGCTATATATATATATATATATATATATATATATATATATATATATATAAAAAAACAAACAACGAAATCGGCTAAGTGTAAGCAGTGATTTGAGAGTAGCTCTTAGCAAGAGCCTAAAACCTAGAATTCCTCAGCTAGTCAGAAAGATTCGTGCACAAAAGTCGCATTGAAATTTTCATTTCATTTTTAATTCATTTTTTAATTTTCATTGTTATTTTCGACTAAGTAAATTCTGTATTCCTTATTTTATTAAAAGACAATTTACAATTAAAATATTATTACTTTTTGTGACGTACAATGTACCCTACTTTCTGAAAATAACAATTATATGTTACTAATAGTTCCTTAATTATAATAAAAGTTTGTTTCTGAATATTTGTTTTATATAATCACCTTTTAATTTGGTGATGAGCTGATAAGATATATGCAATAATGTAATGACTGGGTGGTCCGTGGTAGTTCACTTTCAGGCTGAGTGGTCCGCAGACTACTGCGGGTTGGCAACCACTGGTCTAGTATTCAAATCCCTATCAAAGTTCCTTAAAAGTGCCTTTACTAGGAACCACACAACCTTCGTTTATGAAATTCACGTGTTACACCCACCGCTCAGTTATTATACGAGAACGATGGATGAGGCTAACCCCCCCCCCCCTGTAAGATATTTCCAAAATTCTATGACGTACCTGGTCGTGTACTAACTGCGTAACGCTTGCAACCGACTCTGCATCTCTTCCAGTTCTTTCTCGTCTTCAATCTCCTCACTGGCACTGGCAGCTTCTTCCCTGGAACTGCCCGGTGGCAGATTGTCTGTGACGGCGGCCGGGGCTGTGCCAAGAGTGCCCGAAGTCAACTCCCACAACACCTTTCAAACAAAACAGATCAACATTATTTGCCATCGTCCACATCCATGAGTCAACTGCCACCGCCTCTAAAATTAAAAACCTAATTTTGATCACAAGTGGTCCCGACTCAAACTCAAACTCAACTTCTGTTCCACTTAAAAACAAATAAAATCACAAACCGTTGCTAAACTAAGCTCTGAAGAAAAAATGCTTGAAATAAAATTTCCAAGTATTTTCATTTTCTGTAACTTTAATTGTACATACCTCAGGCCGTACTAAGGCCACAATTTAAAAGAAAAACAATTTTTTACCGATTTCAATAATGAAAAACAAAAAATAACTAATTAATACTAAACTGAGGACAGTAAAAAAAATTGTAGGAATAAAAGTTGCAAGTTAGTCTTAACCCTTTCTTAACCAGTGAGGCATAGAAGTCACATTGGAGTGAAATAACAGACATAAAAACTTTAATTGTTAGCAACTACTTTTGATTAAAGAGCACTGGATGTGAAGTGTAATAATTTTCTGTACCCTAGCCAGGAATCGAACCTAAGACCTCCACTTTGCAGTGTAAGATGCTGACCACTACGCCACGGACGCGACCATTAGTTTCTTTTTAAAGTTAGTTTTAGTCTTAAATATTCGTGTTCATTTACTAAAATAAAGAAGCATTTCTTCAAGTATGTTGAATGTACGTACAAGTATATTTTTTAGGCTGTAAATACAGATTTTGTCCATTTTACCAATATTTTTGAATTGCAACCTTTTTTAAGTCTTAAATAATGCTTTGCTACAAATATAAGCAAGAGAATTTTGTTTAGGAAGCCTGCACATGATTTTTACTTATTCATATTGTTGGGAACTTTGATACCATCAAGCCCAATGTAATATATATATATATATATATCACACTTTTTTGTCACGCCATCAAAAAAAGGCCGAAGGTGTAAAAGTGATTTTATTTCACTTAAATCTCAGTATGAAACAATGTACACAAATTTGGGATTGAAAGGGTTAATAGAGTATGGATATATAAATATAATATCACAATATTTTAAATATTGTTGAGACCAAATGGTCTCACTTGCTCTCAATCGGTGGACTAGAGTTAGCGGGTGACAAAAACAACCAAACATGATTAGGGGCGTAACTTGTGCCAGTCATACGGGTGGTAAATGGAGCTCACCTGCTGGTCACATTTCATTATGAGCAATTCAAATGAGTCGAGGTGCACAGGCTAAAAGAGGAAATCTTAAAAATTGCAGTGGGAAAACGAATAATTGTGGTATTGCAGGCAGAGGGCCATTACAGAAAAATAACATTACTCATAATAATTGTCAGTTATTTATAAATTTGATACAAAACAAAGAAATACTGTAAAGGAATTGATTAGTTAACCCTTTCAGTGCCAAAGTTTGGAAAACAGGACGTCCATCTATTTTACGTATAGTCTGTCTACTGTAAGAGTACTCTGCGTGAGGCAAGCGCCTCGCCTCGCTTTGTTGTAAACGAAAGTGTAAACACTAGTTAACGCGTATCTACCTCTCCCCCTGACAATATTATCTTGCACTACGTTCCATCATTAATATAGTATCTACATCCAGCTAAAATAAACATTATCCTGTAAGCGTTTTCAATAATACCATTCAGGTTACTTGTAATTATTGTAGTTTTATAAAGAGACTCCTTAATTAATTATTTTAACCGTTACATTTAACAAAACTATTTTTGTCTACTTTTTAATGTTTACCGCTTTTATGTTTCAAAAACTCAACACATTCACTATCGCGCATGTTAACAAAACACAGCTTACAAAACTTTTCAACTTCAGTCTACAAAGAAAATCAAAACGAACCGATACAATACCAAAAGATAACTGATGACACTAAAAATGAGTTTAACACGAGCAAGTGCAAACAGTTGTATTAAACTAGTCGCAGACGTTAATTTCAATGATATGAAATAAACAATCTGAAATGATAAACAACGAATCACTGGAATTGTTTACTCTCCTGTTATAATTGAAGCGTATTAGTCTTATATTATTACTTGTGACCAAAAATAAAACTGAGTCTATAATAAAAACCCACTAATCATAAATAATAATGTACCTAATAATAGTAAATAATATAATGAAAAATAACAATGTAAGAGTTAACAATAGTAAAAGTTTTAGTTATTAATGGTAAACTAATGTTCGATTTATAAAACAATTTCTAACAAATGAATTGCATGAGTTTTTATTATACTATTAAGTTCAGAGCGAATAATTTGGTGTTGTATGGAATTGTTGTTTATGATCGTGCTGTGTGCATCTTTAATTAATACACATGCTCACTTGTATTGGTGGTTGCCTACGTCGGAGTAGGCCTACTCTTAGTGGCGTAGACAGACTATAGTTATACCATCCAGTTTACCGGACGGCCGTAAGTTTGGCATAATGTGCCAACGTTCGGATAACCGAATATTTCCAAAAAGAAACTTTTAAACAAAAATTAATAGAATAACGTATTTTGAAACCGCCTCCGTGGTGTAGTGACTAGTGCTCTAGCCTACAAAGCGAAAGGACCCGGGTTCAATTCCCCGCTAGGGTGTGAAAATTTTAACACATTAAAACCACCATTAAGGTACCAAAACCCTTACCCTTAGTAGTTGCTGTTGAGCGACTTTAAATAAACTAAAAACAACTATTTTGAATATTTTTAGTGTTACAACGATTCCTGGTTTTATGAACACAATAAAAATTAATTTTTAACAGCAAGTTTTATTTTTCTGTAACGTTGAAATTTTAGTCGGCAATGGCAGGCTAAGGGCTGCCACTTTTTGTACACTCTTGTTCAAATTAAATGGCACTTAAGATCAAACATTTAAATATTGTTTCGCCACTGAAAGTGTTAAATAACATTCGCATCAAAGTTATTAACAAATTTGTTATGAAAAGTATTTCTATTTCATATAATGAATTAATATAATAATTTCACCAACCTTCTTTTTAAACTGCACTGTCACCTTTATTTTTATTCTTACTTACACGTGTTTCGGTGGATCCACCATCATCAAAGTAAATAAACAAATTGAAACTAAAAAATTTTTATCCCACTAATTTAAAATTTACAGAAGATGATACATCTTCAGTCATTTGTATAAAACTCTTTTAAAAAACATTTTATACAAATGACTGAAGATGTATCATCTTCTGTAAATTTTAAATAAGTGAGATAAAAATTTTTTAGTTTCAATTTTTTTATTTACTTTGATGATGGTGGATCCACCGAAACACGTGTAAGTAAGAATAAAAATAAAGGTGACACAGTTTAAAAAGAAGGTTGGTGAAATTATTATATTAATTCATTATATGAAATAGAAATAATTCCAAACTGCAGGATGCATAATAAAGATTTATTTTTAAAAGTGAATAATATACTTTAACATAGTTGATAAGCGAGCAATTATTTCCAAGCGAAAATTATCAATAAAATAATTGTTAATTTATAAAGAATGGTCATTACGATTTTTACTCTCCCATGCCCTCTATGAATGTATAGGGAAGGAAAGTATTGTTTTCATGTTGTTCTTTCTAAATCGAGTTTTCACAGGATATACATATTTTCAGACCCCCTATAGTGTGTGTGTGTGAACAAAATATTTCAAAAATTAAATATAGCATTGAGTTGAAACTTAGAACTTAAGTTAAAAACCACTAATGGACCCGAGATGAACATTTTCATTAAAAACTGTCAACCGGACGTAGTACTTTATTCATACAATTTTTCAATTTTTTTGCAATTTTCTCAAAAATGGAACCTACAATTTTGTTCAAAATGCCTCATTACATACTCTACATGATAGGGTAAACAGCATGTCTGCTGAAAATCTTCAGGAGGCTGTGCTCTTGTGGTAAAAAATGTTTCTTTTTAAGACTGTGGCCTTAATATGCATTTTAGGACAAAAGTGTAGATAATCAAAGTTGTAGAACATTAAAAAATATAGATTTATTTCCAACATTTGTATTTTTTTCAGTACAGTAATCCCTCGTTATCCGCAGCGGTTACGTTCCGGACGGTTACCGCGGTTAGTAAAACCGCGGGATAATAACACCTTTTATGAACGAAAAGATGGGGGTTAGGCTCTAAAGGTAAAGTCCTGTAGTCATTTTAAGTGTTTAATAGTTTTATGAACATTTTACCATTATTATAATCTATGAATATTTTATAAATACAGTAATGTACACATAAAAAATTTAAGTTGTTTTAAAATAGTTACTTATAGCTGTTTGCTTCTTCTTCTTTTCAAACTCCTTGTGGACTTCTTCGTATGGTATCATCAGCTCCTGAGTCCTCTTTTGAATTGAAGGGCCTTTTCCATGACTGGATCCGTCTCCAACACGTGGTCAGCCAATGCATTGCCATGCTGAGGATCTCGTTGATGGTTTGTGAAGAAATGCTTGGCTTTGTTTCAGGATCGTCGGACATACACAGAACTGTACGTACGTACAAAAAAGTTAGACTGACACGTAAAGGAAAACGTACAAAGAAATTACAGTATGGTGCCTGGGCGTACATATGGCGGTGAGGGTTGGGTGTTACTGGCAGGCCCGGTACCCGGTGACTGGCTCACTACGTACATTACGCGGAAATCTAGTTTGGCTCATGGCGGCCATCGCCATACTAGTGTGTGACTCAACATGATACGAATGCCAAAACATTTATTCAAACACATGTTTGAAACAAAGCCAAGCATTTCTTCACAAACCATCAACGAGATCCTCAGCATGGCAACGCATTGGCTGACCACGTGTTGGAGACGGATCCAGTCATGGAAAAGGCCCTTCAATTCAAAAGAGGACTCAGGAGCTGATGATACCATACGAAGAAGTCCACAAGGAGTTTGAAAAGAAGAAGAAGCAAACAGCTGTAAGTAACTATTTTAAAACAACTTAAATTTTTTATGCGTACATTACTGTATTTATAAAATATTCATAGATTATAATAATGGTAAAATGTTTGTAAAACTATTAAACACTTAAAATGACTACAGGACTTTACCTTTAGAACGTAACCCCCCCCCCCCATCTTTTCGTTCATAAAAGGTATTATTATCTGCGGTAACCCTCCGGAACGGATAATGAGGGATTACTGTACTACTTTCAGATAAGCGATTTAAAAGAAAATGTTTTTGTTCGGTCCCCTTCTAGTACCCTACTGCATATGCTATTCCATTTACACACTCAGGCCGATGAGTAAAAACATGTTCTTGGGTTCAGGGGACCAGAAAACGGTACCTCCTTCCCTATATTTCATACAGTACAAGAGAAAGTAACACGAAAACAAAACTTTTTCATTATGAGGGTTTCAAAAGAGTTATTGGCATATTTTTTGTTAAATACAAGAAAAAAAGAAGTTGTAACAGATTGAACACAGCTTGCAATCAGTTGAATGTTGTTGACATCATTTTAGTCACCCATCAGAGAATACTATTCTCTCATTTTTTATTTCGGGTACCGCAGTCCAGTCAAGCCTCATCAAAAATTACAATTCAATGACACCTTCATGTATTAGCAATACAATTTTACTTCCTCTTGCCCCATGTGAAATATTGGGAAAGAGAGTAAGGTTTTCATAACAATTTTTACAAATCCAGTTTTCACCAGAAATATGTACATGTTTTCAGGGCCCCTCAACCCAAAACCATGTTTTACCGATTGGTGTGTGTCAACAAAATGTCGTACCCTACAAAGTTGAAATTTGGAACTTAAGTTACGTATTCATAAAGGTGAGGGGCAATACGAACATTTTCATCAAAATTGGTCAACCAAAATAGTAATTTATTCGGTTGTTAACATGATTTCGATTAAAATTTGTCTTATTTACTAGATTCATTTAGCCTCCACATGATGGGGTAAGCGACTACAAGAGGGTTTTCTTTTATATTGTGATGTTAATACACAATTAAATTTACATAAAATTAAAAACCTCCAACCTTTACTTTAAGAGCTCAGCTTAGCACTAACCGCTAATTTTCCATATTTTAAGCCAAACAGAGAGGTTGATTTTCATTTACCGTTATTCACTCATGATAGGTTATGTTTTTCATTATTTACACTGGCAAGACATGTACATTTTTTCACAAGTCATTTCTCTATGTTGAGAGGTGATTCGTTAACGTACTTCCACCCCATATACACCTGTGTTATGTCACCACATCTATTAAAACATAAACTAAAATATCATATAATATCGATCCGTGAGCAAGAACTTGAGAAACTTTTCCAGGTCTTAAAATAACTGTTTTATTAGTTTTTAATTTTGTCTTTGCGACAGTTTAACTGTCTCTTTATGTTCATTTATTGAATTAATTTCGTATAAAGTTAAAATATTTACGCTGTGTTAGTTAAAATATATTAATGTAAAGTAGTTATAGTTATAAAATGAAAATGATAATATAGCGACTACCAGTAGTAATTGTGATAGTAGTTATAAGAAGTATTTAAGTGAATTAATGTTTTTGTTCTGTTCATATCTACTCCTATGCACGGACAGAACTCTTTGTGAAGAAGAGTTTTCGCGTATAAGTATATTTAGTTTAAAATATTGTATATAGCTTAGTATAGTCATGAATTGTAATTTTAATGTAGCTTTATTTTACTAAATAAGATAGTTATTGTGATTGATGATAAGTGCAGCAAATGGTTACAACTGAAATAACAAGAACCTTGTCAACTTCCTCTTGCGCTTCTTCTTCCATTTCTTCAGCGTCTTCCATGGAGCTCATCGTCTCCTCCAGCATCTCCTCGATAATGCCCGCCTGCAACACAACATATCAGCTATCTGTAACAACAAATATACGAGGGCAAGCCCCAAAGTAACACACGTTTTGGCCTGGCGCGGCAGTCGGCGAGCTAGCGCCGCCATCTTGGCGTCAGAGTGTTTCTACATTCAGTACGCAACCGAGCGTGGTAGCTAGAGCATCGTGTGTATATTACTTTTTATACAGTGGAGTTTTAAAATGAGTGCTGCGATTGAAAATTCCGCCGGTTGTGAAGTGCGTGGTGTGATACGGTTTTTCTTGGCGAAAAATTACAAACCGATTGAAATTTATCGCCGGATTTGTGACGTGTTGTACGGCAAAGGAATAATGAGTGAAAGCCGAGTGAGGCAGTGGCAGATGGAGTGGGGTCACATGCATTCCCCCAAGAAACCGCGGAAGGGTCTGCAGACGCTATCAGCACGAAAAATCATGGCTACTGTGTTTTGGGACGCTCATGGAGTGATTTTCGTTGATTTTCTTGAACAAGGCCAAACAATCAATTCAGACCAAACAAGTAATTCAGAGAGGAGTGTCAAATAATTTACACCCAATCTGTTAGTTGCAGGGCTAAAATAAATAGTTCTGTTTCTTATCGCATGGTCAGCCAATTAAATGACTGAATCATTTAAGAACAGAAGAGGTAGAGGTGTACTGTGACACTAATCAGAGTTATCTCCTCTCAAACACTGTGGTGAATGAAGTGAAGGTGTCATTTGCAGAGTGGAAAATATGTGCTTTTCAGAGGGCTCGGCGTGCTGATAAGCGTACTTTTCCACTCAGTGAGGAAGGCCTGGTAAACCACCTCACTCCTCGTTTTACTTAGTACAGCCTCTAGAGGTTCAAACCAGCTTTTCGGCTGATGACCTAAACAACCTGTTATTCTGATAAGATGGTACAGTCACTTGAGTCACCCATTGAGTTTGCCCTTGAAAGGCAACGAGGGAGGGGTAAAGGGGGAACACCATCAGTGCGCATGCGCGACTGCTTTAATTTCACTACGACAAACATAACAACTTATACTATACCCACAGCATACACAGTATATTGCGGAACCTTTTGTAGTTTAACTGTACGAATATAACCGTTTGTTACCGTAAACACAAATGTCGGTTTCTCGAAAATGTGGTCGAACTATTCACAGTGCTGAATGCAATGTAATAAAATGTTGTGAAGTTGAAGCTAAATAAAAATGCCAATCCGTGCCTCTTAACAAAAACCGTGAGCGAGCGGCTAACTACTGTGATGTTTCTCTTTTTACAATTTGAAAAATAAAAAAGGAAATTAAGGACGTGAAGAAGCTATTCTTTAACAGTTCTGTTGACACATGGTATAAAAAGAAAACGGTTAGGTAGATACTAGAGAGACTGATAATGAAGACGCTGATGACAGCAATTGTAAAGAAGGCGATTCATTTGTAATTACAGTAAATGAAACATTTCTAATCATGTAATTAAGCTATAGGCAATATTACAGGTCATATTTATTTCTTATAATAAAGTTTATGAAGAAAACATTTTCTCGAAATAAACCGCAGCTTACAAAATGTATCTAGAAACTGCACGGCAGTGAAATGTACAAGTAGTGTCTCACTGTTGAGGTTGGCAGCGATGCAAATATTTCACTTCCCTTCCACACGCAAAAGGCAATCTCATGACTTCAGTATCTATATTAACCAACTGTGATGGCCACGTGGAGTGTCCCTATCACATGACATGGTCACCCAGTTATGTGACTCAAGCATTTAACCCTTTCTTACCCAGTGTGGTGGCATACAGGTAGAAGCCACATTGGAGTGAAATAACAGACATAAAAACTTTAATTGTTAGCGACTACTTTTGATTAAAGAGCGCTGGATGTAAAGTGTAATAATTTTCTGTACCCTAGCCACGAATCGAACCTGAGACCTCCGCTTTGCAGTGTAAGATGCTGGCCACTACGCCACGAACGCGACCATTAGTTTCTTTTTAAAGTTAATTTTAATTTTAAATATTCGTGTTCATTTACTAAAATAAAGAAGCATTTCTTCAAGTATGTTGAATGTACGTACAAGTATATTTTTTAGGCTGTAAATACTGATTTTGTCTATTTTACCAATATTTTTGAATTGCAACCTTTTTAAGTCTTAAATAATGCTTTGCTACAAATCTAAGCAAGAGAATTTTGTTTAGGAAGCCTGCACATGTTTTTACTTATTTATATTGTTGGGAACTTTGATACTGTTAGCGCTTGTAAGAGCGTTGAATAAATACAATAAAGCGAAATCGAAATGAATAATTCTAACGTAATTAATACACGATTAATTGATTTAACCAGAGGACCAGGCAGGTTTTTAAGTAGTTGCCAGCCACAACTATACCGACTGAGAGAATAAACGAAATGATTAAATAGACAATTAAGCAAAATGACGAAACAGAAAGGAACGAATTGACAGGACATGAAAAACATAGGAACGCACACCATTGATCAACAATTCATAACAAATAAAAAACGCACTTACCTTTAATCCAGGAATGACATCAAACTTGTAGAAATGCACGCGGTGCAGCACTAATAAACATCACAAGTAACAAACGCAACAGTTCACAATACAAATAACATGAGCAATTGAATATAATAATTCACACAAAGCAAATAGCAATAAACGACTTAAGTTCAACGCAAACGAATGAATATACGAACGAGACAAGATTGCAGACGCAGGATGAGAGGGTGGCGACACCAAGCCACGCGCTACGCGCCGATGGTAAGCGTGCTTCCATTCATCATGAAAGCTGAAACAATAGTGTACATAATGAAGAAGACGGATATGTAAGGAAGTGGAAGGGAGAAAAAATGACGTGATCAGTGAGGTCACACGGAAACAAGCAAATTGGAAATATTAGAACAGCGGGAGAATATGATTTACTTAACCCGGGTAAGACTGGCGTTAACAGATACCATTAAGCCCAATGTGACGTATGTGTCACACTTTTTTGTCCCGCCATCAAAAAGGCTGAAGGTGTAAAAGTGATTTTATTTCACTTAAATGTCAGTAAAAAGTATGAAACAATGTACACACATTTGTTTGTGCATAGTTAAAAAATTTGGGATTGAAAGGGTTAACAACAGAACAGGTAGACACTAGAATGCTTTACACGGTTGGGTTGATGAGCTCTGTGTTTAGACCAATCACAATGTTTACCAACGTTGTCAGATTGTACAAACGGTTTTAATTGTTATTGAAAGACCAAAACAAAGGCAAAGGCTGACGAAATTTATATGACAGAGGGGTAGGAGAGCAAGTATTCGAGAGCAAGTCACTGGCTAGCTATGACATGGGTCATGGGTCATGGGTCATAGCAGGGAGCAAAGGCTGACGAAATGTATGACAGAGGTAGGAGAGCAAGTATTCGAGAGCAAGTCACTGGCTAGCTATGACATGGGTCATGGGTCATGGGTCATAGCAGGGAGCAAAGGCTGACGAAATATATGACAGAGGGGTAGGAGAGCAAGTATTCGAGAGCAAGTCACTGGCTAGCAATGACATGGGTCATGGGTCATGGGTCATAGCAGGGAGCAAAGGCTGACGAAATGTATGACAGAGGTAGGAGAGCAAGTATTCGAGAGCAAGTCACTGGCTAGCTATGACATGGGTCATGGGTCATAGCAGGGAGCAAAGGCTGACGAAATATATGACAGAGGGGTAGGAGAGCAAGTATTTGAGAGCAAGTCACTGGCTAGCTATGACATGGGTCATGGGTCATGGGTCATAGCAGGGAGCAAAGGCTGACGAAATGTATGACAGAGGTAGGAGAGCAAGTATTCGAGAGCAAGTCACTGGCTAGCTATGACATGGGTCATGGGTCATGGGTCATAGCAGGGAGCAAAGGCTGATGAAATATATGACAGAGGGGTAGAAGAGCAAGTATTCGAGAGCAAGTCACTGGCTAGCTATGACATGGGTCATGGGTCATGGGTCATAGCAGGGAGCAATGCAATGCATCCACCCTGGAAAATAGTACAGTCACAGTAATCTCCTATTTCATTATACAGTTGGATGTCATTTGTCATGAATGAAGTGAAGATGTCAAGTGATTTGCAGGGTGGAAAGTAGATGTTTCACTTTCCTTCCTCATATGCAAAAGGCAATCTCGTGACTTCAGTATCTATAGTAGCAGTTTGTGATACAAGAAAAAAGTCCCGGTGAAATTAATAGCTAATTCAGCAGCAGGTGTTAGTAGATTTAATGTTGCGGGCGGGCCAATTGTGTTTTGTCGCTTGGAGAAGGGAGATAGGGAAAGAGACATACCCTCATCATTTCTTTGGACATTTCTCGCATGGTGGCTGCAACTTCAGGCACTCTGACTAGTCTCTGCATGGCTTGCATCACTTCAGTCGACTTCTGGAGGGACCCGGCAACTCTGAGTGTGGCTGAAACAGACAACAGATACACTGTCACTCTCCTCACCTCTCTAATTACAACAGGCAAAAATTGGACGCTTTTAATAAACATTCATATTATTTTGTAAACGTGTAACATTGTACAGAGGTAATAAACTGTGTATTCAACGACAATAGACGACTGCCATCAACTACACCAATTCTCACTAAACTACCACTTATTTTTAATTTCTCTTGCCTATATCAATATAGGCGACTTATTTTGCCAACGGGTAAAATCAGTTATTTTCATACTAACATCTCAAGTCAGCAATCGCTACTCACAGTTTAATGAACAAAGTTACAACAAACAAGTAAAAAAACATGGCAAAAAGTTTAGATTGTTAAATGCAAAACACTGCTTGGTCATTCGTAAATCAAGAAATTTAAACTCGGCAATACGGCAAACAATAAATATGAATTAAAACACATAATATAATGCAAGGGAAAACAGAGGATGTCTTTATACTAGAACGTATGCAAAGAGAGAAGGTTTTACTAGTGTCACCAGATACAACCAGATACAACTGGGGTATTTGGATTAAAACAAATTGCTAACACCAGCTTATAACTTTAACCAACTACGGTGGCATGCGGGCCACACATGCGCAGTAAGTAGCTCCCCCACCACAGCATCAACTAAAGATACAGGCTGCCTCTAAAGTAGTACTCACTACTCATTGTGTTCTGTTCATGCGGTTATCGTTTTGACATTTCTGTCGCTGTCGAAATTAGTTGCGCGCGTACAAAATACAGGGAAAAATGTCTGCGATTAATTTTGGGGTTATAGGCAATAAGTTTTTTCTAAATGATGTACCTATCATAAGTTTTGATAGGCCCGAAAGAGAGGTACATCATACCCTCATTCTGTTATATTACTATACAGTTCTTTTTGTTAAAATTTCATACAACTGATATTGTGCGTGTGTAGTTGATTTCTAAAAATTGACGAATGTTTGGTATAAAGTTCACAACTATTAAAAATGATTCAGCTTCTTGGAATACTAACAGGAAGGAGACACCAGACACGATGATCTATCTCTGATTTCCCTTCAAAAAGTGATTTTTTTTAAGCTCATTTATTATTTCTATTTCTGCCCTACGTATATCAAATTATAGATAAATTTTATATTTTATAACAAAATAATAAAACGCGTATTATGTCGTCCTGGAAAAGAAGTTACATTAGCCTACGTGATACACAAAAAATACGATGAGATTTAAACGTCTAACTTTGTACGAGCGTATCTTATATAAATATCAGAGTATAATAATAACATTTATAGTGTAATAAAATAAGATTCATTTGGAAGCGAAAGTAATTTTTTTAGAATTTTTTGGTGAAAAATGAGCTGGTTAGAGTGTAGTGAACGAAACTGGCCGGCAGAGTACCCTACCGTACCGTGTATTGTCACTATTGTGCTTGAACACCCTCCACTGATTGAAATGAGTTGAGGGGAACGGCGGACGCAACACATTCTCTCTCTGTCTCGCTACCCTCCCTACATGCCGCCGTAATTGGCGAACAGTATACTATTCTTTAATTTTATCTCATATCCGGCAGGCTATATTAGTTTGAGGTAAATTCATGACGGAGCAACATGGAGGGAGTATCACTTAAGAGGGTAGTCAACCCAGAAAATGAAAATCAAAACTACTGGCTATAATTTATCATTATATATTTTTAATAAAAGAGTAATTTACTAGTAATGATCTACCATTATTTGAACCAAGCCAAAAAATTAATTACAGCCCCTAATATAAGGGTTGGGGTGGAAAAGTGGGTTTTTACGGGGAATCGAATATCTTAGGAACCAAGAAAGACATCAACATGTTTCTTATACTAAAAATACAGAAAATTGCTGTCTATTATTCTGTTGTATTTTTTCTTACAAGAAATTAATTGAAGAAAAACCATATTTTCAAAAACATTTATTTTAAATATTCAAAAATTATTTTATAACAAATTCCCTATTAAGTTTTTTGTAATAACCATTCGACAGATATTAGAGCACGAAATTATGAACATTTGAAAAAATAATTCATCCAAATATCTCCAATACAAACCGAAATATTTAATTCCTAAGAATGTACAATCATGCAAAAACACATTTCCAGAAAACTTAAAAGTTAAAGGAATAATTTCACTTGCCTTGCTAGTGAGCTTTGTTTTAAACAGACGTTTTTATAACTTTTTGTCAATGTACAGACACAGTAAACACATGGTACGATTCAGAAAATTTTAAACTTCAAAAAAGTGATAATTTTGTAATTTTAAAAAAATCATCTTTTTGAATTGACTACCCTCTTAACCTCATCCATGATTAAATAATTATTTGGGCAGCAGCCGCTTCAATTGCAGTTACAGTTTCTTCCAAGTGATAGGCCTAATCTATGTAAAGCAAAATACATTAAATGTCCACAACAAACGTAATCGATCACTACGTTGCTAATCACAACACTAAATTGTTTCAACAAGTAGGCCTACATCGATAAATTGGCCCAAGCTTTAAAAAGTTTGAATAAAAAAAAATTAAAAACGTACTACTTGATCAATGAAACATTTGTAAATAGTTAATTAGAAGAAGCAAGTAGTGTATTGGAGTTAGTGGCAGCGGTACGTAATGAGTTCAACATACGCCTGCCTGCCTCTTCATGTCATACTCCTTTACTCTCTCACTCCCCCCTAGATGCAATTATTAAAGAAAGCCTACCATTAGGGATAGGGTATAGGGTATAGGTGGTCATAGTAATCTTTCCACCTAGCCAATTGAGTGGGTGTTTGGAAAGTCGCTGTGCACTTAAATTATCCGAATGAAATGACAAAACTTTCTTAAGAAATAATTACTTTAATCACTACTTCAATATACATTATTATTTTTATTATTATTATTATTATGTCATTATTGGACTGTTTATAAAATGTGTTGGAAAGGCAAAGGCCTCCTTCCTTTGGCATTCCACTCGTTTCAATTTGTGTTCAAACACTTCACCCAACTCCCAAACAGTGATTCCTCGACTGTTTATGGTTATCGTGGTTTTAGTCGGTCTATCGTGTGTGGCCTGTTACGATTAAACTATTTGTTTCATAAAAATCTGGTGTGACACACTCACACAACTTTCTCTTGCCAATGCAAGTAATTAATAATAAACCTAACATTATTAATAAAATATTAGAAATAAACAAAAACTAACCACAAAAACATAACCTTATTTTAATCATGAGTGAATGACGCAAAATGAAAATCGAACCTAATTTGGCTTAAAAAAAACGGAAAATCACACTTTCACGCTAAACTAGGCTCTGTAGAGAAAAATTTTTTAAATAAAAGTTATAGATCTCTTAATTTTCTATAAATTTTATTATATACACTTTTGTCGTGAAGTGCATACTAAAGCTGAAATCTTAAAAAATCGATTTTTCACACATTTTCGTGAGGAAAAACAGTTACCACATGGTAACTTTCCCGTCTCTCTGTACTTTATATTTTCTGTATACCCTTCTTTTTATTAGTTGGGAGATCCTTCTATTTCTCATTTCTAGAATAATCTATTCTTTTATTATATGTTTACTAGATTTCAAAAGAATGTTTTTAAAAATTTTTCTGACAATGTAAAGCGAGTATGATTGGTGTGTTATACCGGGTGTCCATTAAGTCTGGAAACGGCTTAATTACAGAAAAGTGAGCGTGACTAGGTGACCAGAATGACTTTACTTGCTTGTTGCACGAAAAAAACTATTCTGGGTGATATTTGAAATTTTTGTCCGCCATCTTGGATCCGCCATATTGGATTTAACTTTCTTAATTTAAATAGGATGATGGTCATATGATACATGATTTCGATCTAAAATTTCAAAATAAATTCAATGGCGAAAACCGGAATTCGATATTTTTTTTCGTTTTTGAGATATTACCATTCAACTATCCAGATCGGGGCAGAACGGTCATTCCTCCCTCCTCCGTCTTTGAGCCTACATAGACATAGGTAGCAAGTGAACGACTACACATAAGATTATTGAAAATAAAATATTTTTAATACCTCCACTCGTTCATAAATAGGAAATTATTGTCATTAAGAAATACGGAAAAACAATTTAACGGCTGATTTATTGCATTATAAAACTACAGTATTTAATTTGTTACCAGTTCGTTCTTATTGTTATTTTTGTAAATGTTAGTGTTTATAAGGAACTAATTGTGGAAATGAGTTACAAAATTGAAAAAAAAAAATACCAAATGTTTCTTGACTCAGAGTAGTGGTTCAAAGTGGCCTCCTCCTACTTGTTGACGATATTATGTACGTGCGTAAAAGCAGTTAAAGCATTACGAATGAATTCCCTTGGGATTCCAGCAGATTCATTTACAATTCTTTGTTTGAGTTCATGCAGAGACTGTTAGGTTTCGTTCTGTAAACTTTGTTTTTTAAGTATCCCCAAAAGAAGTAGTCTAATGGACTCAAATCAGGTGATCTCGGAGGCCATTCAATTGCTTCTCTCCTACCAATCCAGCTTTCTGGGCAAATATCATTCAACAAAACACGAACTTGAAGAGAAAAATGGGCAGGGCTCCATCTTGTTGAAACCAACAGTTGTTAACATCTTGTCCGAAATAGACTACTTCTTTTGGGGATACTTAAAAAACAAAGTTTACAGAACGAAACCAAACAGTCTGCATGAACTCAAACAAAGAATTCTAAATGAATCTGCTGGAATCCCAAGGGAATTCATTCGTAATGCTGTAACTGCTTTTACGCACGTACATCATATTGTCAATAAGTAGGAGGAGGCCACTTTGAACCACTACTCTGAGTCAAGAAACATTTGGTATTTTTTTTTTCAATTTTGTAACTCATTTCCACAATTAGTTCCTTATAAACACTAACATTTACAAAAATAACAATAAGTAGTAACTGGTAACAAATTAAATACTGTAGTTTTATAATGCAATAAATCAGCCGTTAAATTGTTTTTCCGTATTTCTTAATGACAATAATTTCCTATTTATGAACGAGTGGAGGTATTAAAAATATTTTATTTTCAATAATCTTATGTGTAGTCGTTCACTTGCTACCTATGTCTATGTAGGCTCAAAGACGGAGGAGGGAGGAATGACCGTTCTGCCCCGATCTGGATAGTTGAATGGTAGTATCTCAAAAACGAAAAAAGATATCGATTTCCGGTTTTCGCCATTGAATTTATTTTGAAATTTTAGATCGAAATCATGTATCATATGACCATCATCCTATTTAAATTAAGAAAGTTAAATCCAAGATGGCGGACAAAAATTTCAAATATCACCCAGAATAGTTTTTTTGGTGCAACAAGCAACTAACGTCATTCTGGTCAACTAGTCACGCTCACTTTTCTGTAATTAAGCCGTTTCCAGACTTAATGGACACCCGGTATATTAAACCGGTTGGTACACGAGAGCGGTTCTCCTTTACACAAAGTTGAGTACAATTATTTAATTACAAGTTCCCGTATTTTGTCCACAGTTATGTTTATAATCGACTGAATTGTAATTCGTTAATAGACTAAGCGTTTAATGAACAGACTTTCGTCTTGACCGGCCTGAAATGGAACACATTATAAATGTCTTACTCACCCAACTGGTTTTTCATCTGCATCTGAATAGAATTTAAGTGTGCCTTCGAAGTGTGAATTTTGTTTACCGTTTTCCGAGCTCTGATCACTTCCTTCGCCAAAACAGTACAGACCGCTTTATCGCCTTTCTTAGCTGCTTCTTTGAGTGATCGCTTCACTTTTTCTTCTTCTCTTTGAATAGCTGCAATGCGAAAAGCAAAATCTTCACTTTCTCATTTCATAAGACAGAGCAACAAAGTGTTCAAGGGACGGAGGGAGGGAGGGAGGAGTATGCGTTCCATCCAACAAAAATTATTTTTTCATCGAGCACAATTTGCTCAACAAAAACGTACAATCATTGTAGGCGTTTCATTTCCTAAATATTGATAAATAGAAAACAAAAGCAGTGCATGGGGACTACCAGTCATGTATTTGTATAAAAAAATTGTTCTTTTCAAACTTCAATATCAATGAAGTTTAATAAAGCACGATACGCTTGTATCACCAACACGTTCTGCCTCTCCACAATCCTAACTAACTAATTATTTCTGCTTGTACGTAGCTTTTACATCTTTTGCTTTTTACTGTCTTTTACAATCTTTAAAAATTATAACTTTTCATGAATTAACCTTCATTGATAAATTGTTTTTTACTTTCTCTTGCCTATATGAATATATAGGAAGGAAAGTATTGTTTTCATGTCAATTTTTCAAAATTGAGTTTTCACCGGATCTATATGTTTTCAGACCCCCTAAACCCAAAAAATATGTTTTTAGCGATTGGTCTGTGTGTGTGTGTGTGTGTGTGTGTGTGTGTGTGTGTGTGTGTGTGTGTGTGTGTGTGTGTGTGTGTGTGTATGTGTGTGTGTGTGTGTGTGTGTGCGTGCGCGCGTGTGTGCGAACAGAATATCTCAAGAATGGAACATCGTACGAGCTTGAAACTTGAGTTACATACCACTACCGGACCCAACACGAACATTTTCATCAAAATCGGTCAACCAGAAGTGGTAGTTTATTCGTGTAATTTTTCACTTTTTTGCGATTTTCTCAAAAACTGGTCCTACCATTTTTTTTTTAAATCGCCTGGTTTACTCAATTTTTTATTCTCTACAAGATAGGGTAGGCGTCATGTTTACTGAAATTCTGGGCGAGGCTGTTTTCACGTAAAAACATGTTTTTTTAAGATTACGGCTTTAATATGCAATTTAGCGCAAAAATTTATATAAAAAAAGTTGTAGAGAAATTAATATACTACAACTTTTATTTCAAACATTTTTTTATATAACGCTTAGTTTAGCAGTAATTAGCGATTTTCTGATTTTTTTCTCATGAAAACGTGTGAAAAATCGATTTTTTTAAGATTTCGGCCTTAGAATGCATTTTACGACAAAAGTGTATATAATAAATTTTATAGGAAATAAAAAGATCTACAACTTTTAATTAAAGCATTTTTCACTACAGAGCCTAGTTTAGCGTGAAAGAGTG
Organism: Catonia carolina; assembly: GCA_035578175.1. Taxonomy (NCBI): domain Eukaryota; kingdom Metazoa; phylum Arthropoda; class Insecta; order Hemiptera; family Achilidae; genus Catonia; species Catonia carolina. The sequence continues at coordinate 2,580,067 of JAQMRL010000033.1, forward strand.
ATTTTCTGTATTTTTAAGCCGAACTGAGTTCGATTTTCATTTTGCGTCTTTCAGTCATGATTAAAATAAGGTTATTTTTTGTGGTTAGTTTTTTGTTTGTTTCTAATGTTTTATTACTAATGTTAGGTTCATTGTTAATTATTTGCACTGGCAAGAGAAAGTTGTGCGAGTGTTTCACACCAGATTTTTTATAATGCTCAGAATTTTCTCTACATCTCTAGAATCATTTCAAGTATTTTCAAAAATTACAATCTCTATTTCAAACCGGTTTAGTTGTTTTAAATAGTAATTGTGCCCACGAGAATTTTCTCTTTCAAGTGAATATTGTAACAGGATGGGACTTGCCGCCAGAAGGGAGGGAGAGTGTCAAATTGTTTGTCCTGTTACCTGTACGTTGATGACAAATAATTGTTTATCATCAGTTGTTGTTCTGTAAATAGTGTTTATAATGAACTAGCTGCTAAAATACTCGTTCTTCCAATGTTCCCTTGGTCCTGTGGACGGTCTGATATTCTTCAATCATTCATTCTTATCTACCCCCTTTCTTTTAATAGATACATTTTTGCGCTAAAATGCATATTAAAGTTGCAATCTTAAAAAAACAATTTTTTTACAAAAAAAACAGCCTCACCAGAATTTCAGCAGACATGGCACCTACCCTATCTTGTAGAGCATAAAAATGTAGTAAATGAGGCGATTATTAAAAAAATCATAAGAGCTGTTTTTGAGGAAATCGCAAAAAAGTGAAAAATGACACGAAAACTACTACTTCCTGTTGACAGATTTTGATAAAAATGTTTCTGTTGGATCCTCTAGTGGTATCTAACTTAAGTTTCAAGTTTCAAGTTTGTACGATGTTCCGTTCTTGAGATATTCTGTTCACACACACACACACAGAACAATCGCTAAAAACATGTTTGTGTGGGTTCAGGGGGTCTGAAAACGTATAGATCCGGTGAAAACTCGATTTCTTAAAATCGACATGAAAACAATACTTTCCTTTCTATATATTCATATAGGCAAGAGAAAGTAATAAATTGAACTCTGGAAAAAAATATACACGTACTGAAGTATTACATTTTTTTTTCAAAAAATTAGGTCAATTTCATTACGAAATCATAAGTTATTCTGTAGCCTATCCCAGTTACCAAAAAACAATCTTAAGCTTGAGATGCTTGAGATACATTTATGTTTCCAATTTAGAAACAAGAGTATTATAAAATAGCCAAGATGTAAACATAGTACGGAATTGTTACAAATCATATTCGTTACAATAGGTCAAATTATTACTGTTTTTTAAAAAAATCATGTTTTTCATTCGGCAACCCATTTTACCAATGGGGAGGGTGGGAAAATTTGAAATTTTTGCATAAAAAAGGAACTTTTCATACAAAATGAAATTATTCTATTAAGATGATGTACGAAAAGTTGATTTAAGGCAGACTACACCTTAAGCCTTAAGCCTATGCGACTGTAAATTTCAGACTACTCATAAAAACCTCTAGACCCAATCTCTAGCATTTGCACTATACGTGCACGCCTACATTTCTGGTTTGAAATGCATCCTAGGAATCTCATTGTGAGAGAAACCATTAGTAATAGGGCCTACATGCATTACACAGCTAAATTTAGCAATGGACAAGACAATTTAGCATTTCTTCGGTTTGGTTTTTCTTATTTTATATTCTTTGTAATACGGTCACTCTACACTGCAGACAGAAAGGAAGATAAACTGAAAAAGAAACTCACATCTTATCTGCCTGTCAAGCTGATAACCTTCTTTCCTAATTTTGTGGCACCACTCGTTCACCTGAAAAACAAAAATATCTCTTTTACCGTTGAACAGACTACAATTCATAAGCAAATTGCCAATAACCAGACATCTAAAGACAAGAGAAAAAGGTTATACAACTAGATATCTAGGGGATAACATCGGAGAAAAGCACACACCAACCAATATAACAATTATCCTTTGATGAGCCGAATAAATAAAAACAAGTGTTGTCTTGCTTAACAATCACTGAATAAAAGTAACACCTCACTGGGCTTTCAGTGTTTACGTGATGAATTCACTACATTTTACATGTGAACATTTATTTCTAAGCTAATTAACAATCACTGAATAAAAGTGACACTTCGCTGGGCTTTCAGTGTTTACGTGATGAATTCACTACATTTTACATGTGAACATTTATTCCTACGCTAACTAGCTAGCTTTAGAATGTAATAAATAAAGTTATGCATTTCCATTGACCAAATGAATGTAAGGCAGATCTTACATGTAAAACCACTTTTACCAGTTAAATTATTACTGTTGCTAGCAGGTAGATAGACGTTTTACAAATTCAGCAAAACCAATTCTTATTTTGCACATCTTCTATCGCAGAATAGAAAATGTACTTTTATTTATTCAGTTAACTATAATAGAAACGTCAATGTGTAGGAAGAACCAGCTACATGAACTACCTTAAAAGGTTATGTTTATCGACAGCTTAAGGCAAGACTGAACACCAATTGATTTTATTAGAATTGAACGTGTTATTTCATAATTTACCTGTTCCTTTGGATCCGAGTGACTTGATTTTCCAAATAAGCCCATCGCTAGAATGTATATTTATATTTTATCAATGTTACTTAACTTCTGTTGATTTTCAAAAACAAATGCTCATCACAAACCCAGTTCCAAAAAAAAATACCAAAACATGAAGATTATTACCTGACGATCACTTTACCGTAAATAATTTATAAGCCATTTAAAACATCTTGTACGCACTTGAAATAAAGAATTATGGAACGGTTACCTGCGTAATCAAATTAACCCACTGTCAGGAGAGTGTGTCATATGGAATTCAAGGTTCGGTTGACAAGGCTGCCAACAGGCAAACGAAAAATATTCCACTCAGCTTTTAGAACGCTAAATAATTGTTTTCTATCCTTCATTTTAAATTTAGATCTGTACAACTACTAAATGATTAAAGCTAAGAAAACAAATATGACATGAATTCATGAATAAAAATAATCAATTCGCAGCATTCTTAAATTGAAAATCTATATCTATGGTGCAGGCAAATAATTGGTCTTAAGACACAGTAACACTGTTTCTGTATGATTTAAAGTGATTGTATTACTTGCTTTGAGGTCAGATTATAGTAGATGGACAATACAGTTCACGACTTTATGAGGTCGAGAAGAATGTACAAGGAAAATGAACGATTAGAAAAACAAGTTAAAATGGATGACAACCGGTTAACAAAACAAATTTTTTGATACTAAACAGTAGACTTAAGGTGTCGGATAAATGATTCAAAGAAGTCAGAAAGGATATTGAGAACAGAAAACCGAAATAACCCGAGAAAACTTAATGAACCGAACCATATTAAGATAACTAATTACGGGCTTTAAAGGCTTCCGTGAATAGCAAAAACAGAACATGGGGTGGACAGGAGAAAAATACTGTGAACGAATGCTGAGAATGTGGGCTGCATAAAGAGTTTCGAGAAATGTCTGCAGTCACTTCACGAGGTCTAAAATTGCCCGGGGTTTTATCTTTGCGTCCACAAGCAGTATTGTACGGCAAGCCAACTTCTGTAACGTAGATGTACAGTGAGCAATGAACTCCCGTCACAACAAAACTAGGCTAATTCATAATACTACCATTGCTCTTAAAAAAACCAAAACCATTCAATAAAATTACATTCAGAAACAAGCAAAATGCTGAAACTGGGAAGGAGTTACACTCTAGAGAAGATCGTTCGTTCTTTAACAGTGAAGGCAAATCACCGTTGGGAACAGATAAGTAACAAAACGTGGTTGGGAAGTTTACTGTTGTATTGTAATCACGGTTTTTTTAAAATAGAGAGGGAACTGGCAGAGTGAAAATGTAATACTGTTTTTTGTCGTCTGCTAGTTGTTTCATGATTCGTCAATAGAGTATGTATTGGCGTGACAGTCACTTTAAAAGTTGAATCCTAGGTTTTTTTTTTTTTGGTTTAACGTCCGACTGTTTTGCAAATTGCTGCTAATGCAGACGGTGAAGGATGAAATGAATTTTTTGTATGAAGAGATGCCATGCCTGAGTGGGATTCGAACCCAAGACCGCGTGATGAGAGGCGATTGAATCCTAGGTGTAATGCAGAGAGAGTGTTGGGAGAGCAAGTAGTGCGTTACATTCGTAATGACGAATGAGACCGCGGTCGTTTGGACACTTTTTATATTTTATTTACAATGAAATTTTGTATGGTAAAAAAATATTTTCTCGCAGAGGTATACGGAATGTAATTTCTTCCAAGAGACGAAAACCTGTAGGTATTAATATACCAAATTTACGCGTGTATAAGCCGCACCCTGCTTGGAAGCTAGTAAATTAGGTAAAATATGTTTTTCCAATCATGGATAGCAAGACCCATTTGAATGCTGAATTGGGATCCACCTGGAAGAAGAAGAAGAGGAAGACCGCCCGAACTGTGGAACAAGCAGGTGTATTCCGATATGAGGAATAGAAATCTTGTGGAGGGGGACTGGATGAACCGAGAGAGATGGCAGATGGGATGCGAGAAGCGGCTGGAGCTGTAGATCAAACTCGCTTATATATATGGGTAGCAGGAACTACAACCAACAAAAGTACCTATATAGCCTTTTCAAATACCGGTATTGTGTCGCAATGAAATTCTTGGTAGAGAGTATTGCAATCGAAGGAAACATACTAATGAATGGTAAAACCCATCCATAAATCACCCAATACAATGAATGTCATTCATACCTACATCTATCTATACAATCCAACCCATTTCCTCTTTTTATGCTTTCCGTTACTTTCCTGTGTCCCTCCCTATCCCACTCTACAAAAACTACGAAAGTAGCCCTTCTCTCCATTCGATCTTCGTCATAACGTGAGTTGAATTTGTCGGTGCAACATGGGCCGAGAACGAGTTGGCTACAATGCAAAATTCAAGCTTCTTTTTTGGGTTTAACGTCCGACTGTTCTGCAATTACTGCTAATGCAGACGGTGAATGATGAAAATGATTTTTTGTGACGTATGAAGAGATGCCGTGCCTGAATGGGATTCGAACCCAAGACCTCATGATGAGAGGCGAGCACGTTACCAACTTCGCCAATGCGGCCGGCAAAAAAAGGCAAAAAATTCAAGCTGCAAGTGGTGCGTTACGCACAAGAAAACGGGAATCGTGCGGCAGAGAGAAAATTCGATGTTCACGAAAAAACGTACGGAGGTGGATCCAAGCAAAGGTCGCGCTTCAAAAAACATCAAAAATTGACAATTATAACGCGGAAAGAAGGCAAAATATCCTGAAATAGAGACCGTTCTCTTGGATTATGTGCGTAACATACGAGCTAACGGATTTGCTGTGTCTATAGAAATATTGCAGTTTGAAGGCCAAAAGATAGCAGAAAGCATAAACATTTCTCGTGATGACTTCAAGGGAAGCTACGGCTGGGCAAGAAGATTTATGGCACGACATGACTTGGTTATTCAAAGACGGACCACATTGGCGCAATGGCTTCCTGATACATACCAAGAAAAACTTTTCGAGTTTCAAAGGCATGTTCTGGAGCTAAGAAAGGTGAACGATTATATAAAAATGTATATGATATATGACTATGTATGGGGCGATTGGAAATTGTAATGAAACTCCAGTATTTTTTGACACGGCGAATGAAACAACAGTGAATGCTTCAGGTGAAAAAACAGTGTTAGTGCGAACTGCTGGGGCAGAAAAGCAGCGATGTACTGTGATGTTGAGCATCTCTGCAGATCGACGTAAACTACCACCTTACGTGGTGTTTAAGCGCAAAACAGTTTCTAAAGAAAAGCTGCCTTCAGGAATTTTAGTGAGAGCACAGGAAAAGGGATGGATGACGGAAGAACTTTATATGGACCGGTTAAACTCTGTATGGTTTCGACGTCCGTATACCATACCTCTGTATGGTCTCTGTATGATTTCGAAGTGTGACATGGTTGTTATACCAGGAGGAATGACGGGCATCTTACAACCCCTTGATGTATCGATCAGTCGCCCATTCAAAGTACATTTGCGGAGTTTATATGAGGCCTGGAGAAACAGATCTACAGAAATGACACCGACCGGACGATTGAAGAAACCTTCATTATCTCAAATATGCGAATGGATTGTGGCTGCCTGGAAACTCATTCCCTCAGAAAAAGTGTCCAAGACCTTCAAAGTAACGTCAATTACAAATGCGATGGACGGGACCGAAGATGATGCGGTGCGGCAACAATCATCTGATAGGTAGGCCTACTATACAGGGTGATTCACGAAGATATGCAGAAACTTTGGGAGCCCATTGTACATGTAAAAACAATGAAAAAAGTTTATATAAACATGGGTCCGAAAATGCTTCGTTTCCGAGTTACGGCTAGCGAAAGTTTCGCCTGGATTTCAGCTCACCAGGTGAATAGTTTTTGAGAAAACCAGTGTCAAATGCAAAAAATGGAGTGAAAAAAACACATTTTCTCATCTTAGTTTTTCCGGTTAATTTTATTTTGTACTCTTATGAATAAAAATTCATTTAATCAAACATCTATTCGCTCTCTGTGTACCTACTTAATTTACACCGGTTTGTTCAGAATAAAATTTTCTATATGTTTTATTCAAAAATTTTAACTATTTCTTAGTGACATAACAAAGTTATTCTTGCCCAAAGATAAAAAATACGTTTTTCACTCCATTTTTTGCATTTGACACTGGTTTTCTTAAAAACTATTTAACTTACAGTTCTTGGACCTGTTTTATTCAATTTATCAGATCAAAAACCATAAGAAATGATTGAATTCGCCCCTTAATCTACCTTACCAGAATTCCAGGAAGACCTCATTTCACCTGGTGAACTGAAATCCAGGCGAAACTTTCGCTAGCCGTAACTCGGAAACGAAGCATTTCCGGACCCATGTTTATACAAACTTTTTTCATTATTTTTACATGTACAATGAGCTCCTAAAGTTTCTGCATATCTTCGTGAATCACCTGTATCAGACAAACTTAAGCACCAGATGGTGTAACATTTTTAAAATTTGATAATTTGCATTCGTTCAAAAAAACCTGAAAAATTACTTGATCGGTGAAACTTTTTCTAGCGTGCAAGAATTTCTTTCTTGGTAGTAGTGATGATACATTGTGTGATTCTTTATGTATTTTAGGTGTTACAACTGATATGTCCTGTACTCCCATGGACGCAAAACAATGTACAATAGTTTAAAAAAGGAAGCAATTCATACATTTAATGCTTACTCAATCCGTTAACCTAAAAACATACAAGATTTATTTTGGCCTACACATTTTTACTTATCATATTAATACATACAGGTTTTCGCTTTCAGATAACAGAAGAAATCACGTTCCATAACCCTCTGCGAAAAAAACACTTCATTAAGTAAAAAAAATTCATTTCATTAATTATTATAACTAGTCTCAACCCATTGTTTCATGACCCACCGTATCCGCTAATAACCGAACTGTCGATGCTACTTTAAATAAAAAAATTAAAAATTAGTTACCAAAAATTTCAATTATAAAACAAAAAATAATATGAAATTAACAAAATATTCCATTGGGTAATAAGCCACTTCATTTCCCTCGTATGTGCTACTAGCGCATTCTACAGGAGTAAACACCAACAAAGTTGCAGACAAACGATTTATACATTAGTGTGGAGTTCCAACTCTATTCTTACTTCTCCGTGTAAGTATTACAGTAATGTGCGGTCTTATATATTATCTATGGGTGCACGTGTGTCTGTTAAAATGTCTAATTCTGTAATATGAACCTGCAAAATATTCAGTATTTTTTAGCAATTTTGTTTGAATCAAAAAATAATTCTATACATAATAATAAGAAGTAAATTTTTGTTTGTTATTTTCGTTCAATTGGTTTCTAGAATATTTAGTAGGGTCTCTGATTACAGAGAGTGTGCATCATGACTTCATGTGAAACATATTTTCCACGTGGCTCGGTTAAAATATCAAGTTCTGAAGCCGGAAAAAGAAAAGTAGATAGGAAACGAGAACGTTTTAATGACAAACCTTTGACGGTAAGTGAAATTTTACAGACCTGTTAATCTTTTTTTTGTAACTGATGATTTTTGGGTATGTTTACATAACCTCAATGATGCTCGTTTATAAAATTATATTGTATTGTATTGTATAATAATTTATTGTGTATGCTTACAACTCAACAAGTTCTGCAGAATGTGCTGTTAAAACTTAAAACTTACTTGGATTCGCTGAATCAATAGATATATAAGCTGGCTTTATTAATATTTGGCCAAACCAAACTCAAACTTTGTTTTATCATCAGTTGATACCGTTTGTAATGTAAAGTGTAATTGAATGTACACAACAGCTAGACTGATAAATTACATCGATTGGAGAATGAAGAAACTGTCACAGAAATGTTAACAGGTTAGTTAAGTATAAAATTGTATGAATGAAACTTTAGAAAGGATATTTGTATGATGACAGGGGGCTTCCCAACTTTTGAACATAAGGCATACTGGCCAAGTGTTTATAAATTGAAACACATATCAATAAATTATGTGGACCTTTTCCGTTAGTATTTCACATCACGAAAATATCGTGTGAATGCACCTTTACTGTTCGACCCAGCCACTGCCTCCATGTTTTATTAACAGTTAATGGGAAAAAGTATCAGTACTTGCAGTTTAAAAATAAACTTAACGTTAAAGAAAGTAGAGAAGTGGGTGTATTTATTCATAATAATTGTTTAGAGCACGTAGAAACAGTGAAGTTCCTGGGCGTATCTCTAGATAGATCTTTGTCTTGGCACTTCTATACCGATCAAGTTTGTAGTAAAATATCATCTGGGGTATTTGCACTAAAACAAATTGCCAGATTAAATGATAAAAAATTACTAATGGCAGCTTATCATGGCCTCATTCTGTCTCATATCCGTTATGGTATTTTAGTATGGGGTAATTCTAGCTTGGGTAATATGAATAGGGTTTTTAAAATTCAAAAGAAAGCTATTAGGTGTATGGTGGGAGCTAACCACCTAACCTCATCCACACCACTATTTAAGGAGCTTAAATTGCTTACAGTTCCCTCCCTCTACGTTTTTGAGGTGATTACGTATGTTAGGCAAAATAATTTTATGCAGAATTTCAATGTTCACAATCATAACACAAGAAACAGGAATAATTATTATGTGGCTAATCACTCCACAAAATTGTTTGAACAAAAACCTACTTATGCAGGGAGAAAATTCATGAATAAATTATCCCAATCTTTAAAGTGTTGTGAGGATTTGAATTCCTTTCAAAAAAATCTGAAAAATTACTTGATCGGTGAAACTTTTTATAGCGTACAAGAATTTCTTTGTTGATAGTAGTGATACATTGTGTGATTCTTATATGTATTTCAGGTGTTGTAACTGACGACATGTCCTATACTCCCCCTGGAGTCTCCAGGGCGCAAAAAAAGTGGTTCTTGTCTGTTCAATTAGCAATCACTTGATTCTTTAATTTTCGGTTGTTTTCATTTTCATTATATTTTTGGTTGTTTTTCCTTCATTCTTTTACAAATTTCACAAATTAATTAATTGTGTCGCTTCTTAGAGGTTTACTTATTCTGCATATTGCTTTATTACACACCCAATGATCCTGGCCAATGGTTTTGAGTTTCATATCGTATCCATTTAAATAAATGCATGGATTATGCAATATTCGTTTCTCTTGAAGGAACATATAGCTCTTTCCTTAGTAGAAATAATAGGAGCCAATTCTAAAAGATTTATTATGTATTGAAGAGAACACGTTCAAAGCAAACAACCAACTGATGTGTTTTAATAAACATGCTAATAATATGTACAATATTAATTATAGTGAGTGGGAGTCATCAGTCATAACAATGAAGATGCGTTTACACCATAGTCCATCTACTGTAAGAGTACTCCGCCCGAGGCAAGAGCCTATACGTTGTAAACGAAAGTTTTACACTAGGTGGCGCGTATCTACCTCTCCCCCTGACAATATTATCTTGCACTACATTCCATCAGAAAAATATCTACATCCAGCTCAAATAAACATTATCCATTAAGCATGTTCAAATATACTGTTCAGATTACTTGTATTGTAGTTTTATAAAAATTCCTTAATTAATTATTTTAACCATTAAATTTAACAAAACAATTTTTGTCTACTTTTTAATGTTTACCGCTTTTATGTTTCAAAAACTCAACACATTCACTATCACGCATGTTAACAAAACACAGCTTACAAAACTTTTCAACTTCAGTCTACCAAGAAAATTGAAACGAACTGATACAATACCAAAATATAACTGATTACTCTAAAAATGAGTTAAACACGGGCAAGTGCAAACAGTTCTATTAAACTAGTCACAGAAATTAATTTTAATGATACAAAATAAACGATCTGAAATGATAAACAACGAATCTTTGGAATTGTTTACTCTCCTGTTATAATTCAAGCGCGTTAGTCTTATATTACTTGTGACCAAACATAAAACCGAGTCTATAATAAAAACCTACTAATCATAAATAATAATGTACCTAATAATAAATAATGTAACGAAAAATAATAATCTAAGAGTAACAATAGTAAAAGTTTTAGTTATTAATCGCAAACTAATGTTCAATTTATAAAACATTGTCTAACAAATGATTTGAACATATTTTTGTTATATTAAGCTTAGAGTGAATAATAATTAGTGTTGTATGGAATTGTTGTTTTTGATCATGCTGTGCGTATTTTTAATTAATGCGCATGCTCAGTTGTATTGCTGGTTGCCTACGTCGGAGTACTCTTAGCTTAGACAGACTATAGGCAACTTTAAGGTTACAGATGCTGTGATGTGAAATAACAAAAAAGGTCCAATTATGTCATCAATACCTACAAATTTATTGCCCATATTAAATTATAAAAAAAAATTTGTAGCCCTATATTTTGTGAAATTTGCATTAAGGAACTGACTATGAAAACCATAATTATCCGTTAAACTAACAACAAATACAGAACTTAATCATTTATCAAATGATACGACCATGGAAAGTTAACATACAAAAATAACTTTGTTATACCGATCGATGTATCTATTAGAAAATAATAATAACTTTCTTAATTCTTAATAATTCTTCATTTTTACTTTCTCTTGCCTATATGAATATATAGGAAGGAAAGTATTGTTTTCATGTCCATTTTAAGAAATCGAGTTTTCACCGGATCTATACATTTTCAGACCCCCTGAACCCAAAAAACATGTTTTTAGCGATTGGTCTGTGTGTGTGTGTGTGTGTGTATACAAAATATCTCAAGAACGGAACATCTTACGAACTTGAAACTTGAAATTTAAGTTACATACCACTACCGGACCCGACACAAACATTTTCATCAAAATCGGTCAACCAAAAGTAGTAGTTTATTCGTGTAATTTTTCACTTTTTTGTGATTTTCTCAAAAACTGGTCCTACAATTTTCTTTTTAAATCGCCTGGTTTACTCATTATTTTCTGCTCTACACGATAGGGTAGGCGCCATGTTTGCTGAAATCCTCGGTGAGGCTGTTTTCACGTAAAGAAATAGTTTTTTTAAGATTACGGCTTCATTATAAATTTTAGCGCAAAAACTTATACCATAAAAGTTGTAGAGAATTTAAAAACCTACAACTCTTATTTCTAACATTTTTTTGTATAACGCTTAGTTTAATAGTAATTAGCGATTTTCTGTTTTTTTCTCACGAAAACTTGTAAAAATTTATTTTTTTAAGATTTCGGCCTTAGTATGCATTTTACGACAAAAGTGTATATAATTAATTTTATAGAAAATAAAAAGATCTACAACTTTTATTTAAAGCATTTTTCTCTACAGAGCCTAGTTTAGCGTGAAAGAGTGATTTTCCGTATTTTTAAGTCAAACTGAGCTTGATTTTCATTTTGCGTCTTTCACTCATGATTAAAATTAGGTTATGTTATTAAAGTTAGTTTTTGGTTTATTTCTAATGTTATATTAATAATGTTAGCTTTATTGTTAATTATTTGCATTGGCAAGAGAAAGTTGTGTGAGTGTTTCACACCAGATTTTTAAACTAATTATTAGTTTATAGATTCACATACGAGGTATTTTTGAATCTCTCGACATTAAAGATTACATTACTTAAAAAACAGAAAAAGTTGATGAAAAGCTGTTGGGCTTAACAATGCTTTCAAAATTATTAGTATGAATAGCAATATTAAAAAATCTGGTGTGAAATACTCACACAACTTTCTCTTGCCAATGCAAATAATTAACAATAAACCTAACATTATTAATAAAATATTAGAAATAAACAAAAAACTAACCTCAATAAACATAACCTAATTTTAATCATATATGAAAGACGCAAAATGAAAATCGATCTCAGTTTGCCTTAAAAATACGGAAAATCACTCTTTCTTGCTAAACTAGGCTCTGTAGAGAATACTCTAAATAAAAGTTGTAGATCTCTTAATGTTCTATAAATTTTATTATACACACTTTTGTCGTAAAATGCGTACTAAAGCCGAAATATTAAAAAAATCGATTTTTCACACGTTTTCGTGAGAAAAAACAGAAAATTGCTAATTACTGCTAAACTAAGCGTTATACAAACAAATGTTTGAAATAAAAGTTGTCGAATTTTAAATTCTCTATATTTTTTATTACATAAATTTTTGCGCTAAAATGCATATTAAAGCCATAATCTTAAAAAAAACTATTTCTTTACGAGGAAACAGCCTTACCAAGAATTTCAGCAAACATGGCGCCTACCCTATCTTGTAGAGCTTAAAAAATTTAGCAAATCAGGTGATTTTAAAAAAAATCGTAGGACCAGTTTTTGAGAAAATCCCAAAAAAGTTAAAAATTACACGAATAAACTATTACTTCCGGTTGACCGATTTTAATGAAAATGTTCGTGTCGGGTCCGGTAGTGGTATGTAACTTAAGTTTCAAGTTCGTATGATGTTCCGTTCTTGAGATATTTTGTATACACACACACAGACCAATCGCTAAAAACATGTTTTGTTGGGTTCAAGGGGTCTGAAAATATATAGATCCGGTGAAGAGTGTATTTGTTAAGATCGACATGAAAACAATACTTTCCTTCCTATATATTCATATAGGCAAGAGTAAGTAAAAAAGGGGCGATTCTGTTGTCACACTTTCTAATTATTTTACTCCTTGTTAATTGGGTCATACGATTGCGAGTGTCCATAGAGCAGCCGTTATTGCCAAATTTACGAAAGCATTGCTCTGTGGGAGATTAAGCGATAATAATATTACGTCATTGGTATTTAGTTATGAATTTAGTAGTGTGTTGTGATTGGCGTTACTTCTCCTTTAATAACCGGTGGTTTGTTTTGTGACGTTACAGTTGTTCAGGACGAGTAATCGTACAGATGTGAGGAAGGTGAACAAGAAGAAGGACCACCATGAAAAGGAAAGTAGAGAAGAAACGTCGGCCGTCAGATTGACGCATGTGACACCTTTGTTGTATCAGGTAGGCTTACGCAACTGACGTAATGCTTTTGCCATTTCCACATTTCCACCTGGATTAAACTCACTTGTTGATGGTGTTTGGGACTAATCACATTTTATGTTTGGTTCAATTCATCAATTTATTTTTGTGTTCTATTCTAAGATATCATTTATTGGTCTCAACCAATGAGGGTTGATTTCTACCTGCACATGTTGTTGTTTAGGTCATCAGCCGAAAGGCTGGTTTGAACCTCTTAGAGGTTTTACTAAGTAAAACAAGGAGTGAGGTGGTTTACCCTGTCTTCCTCACTAAGTGAAAAATTACACTTATCAGCATGCCAGGCCCTCTGAAAAGCACAGATTTTCCACTCTGCAAATGACACCTTCACTTCATTCACCACAGGGTCTGGCTGTATAATGAAATTCATTACTTTCAGAGGAGACAACTCTGATTAGTGTCACAGTACACCTCTACCTCTTCTGTTCTTAAATGATTCAGTCATTTAATTGGCTGACCATCTGATAAGAAACAGAACTATTTATTTTAGCCCTGCAACGGACAGATTGAGTGTAAATAAATTGATACTCCACCTGTCTGTTAAGGGCAGACCCACATTGTATGTGCAGACCTGCACATACAAACAGTTTTTTACTGAACTGGACACAGTCGTCCGCTAACTCGCAACGCAAAAAAACGCTATCTTGTTGTTAACGCTTTTCCATCCGGTCTTATCCGCGATCGCTGACGCTATACTTTGAAAACCGCAATAATACTAATATTCCGCTACACAGATTGATATTAAATTCACGCATTGCTACGTATTTACCGGTGGAGACACTCGAGGAAACCGACCACGCTAAATACTTATTCAACACTTATTCAAGATCTTTGGCAGCTCAACACTCATCAGAAAGCCACTGGTACCAGCTGGTAAGTCGCACAACTTGCAAGGTGAGTGGAATAAAAACTTATTTATCGACAGTAAGCTGCTGTACGCTTTGCCACTCACCCTACCAGATGGTTTAGTGTTTAAGTGCACATGACTTTATAGTTTTGTGATCTGTGATAAATGTATTTTTTTTAAGTGCATGATATTAAAATGAGAGTTTTTTTTTTTCAAATGAGAGTTTTTTTTTTCAACCTCCGATGGGCGTAAATAAAAGACGAGTGAATAAAAAAAATTATTTTATTACCAAAATTTAACTACACTTATGTTTACTTGTCGACATAATCACACGTTGAAGATTGAGGAGGCATTTGTCATACCTGTCGGGAAGCTATCCAATGCCCTCTTCATAAAATGTTGCCGCCCGTCACTTGAAATGAGTCTTGACCAAGTGTTAAAGTTCCTCAGTAGTTGGAAAGTGCTGACCTCGAAGCCATTTCTTAAGTTGAGGAAAAAGATGGAAGTCGCTGAGTGCTAGGCCGGTACTGTATGGCGGGTGGACACTGTGAGGGCAGGCATTATCATGCAGCAGCATGCCTCTTCTTTTGTTCTGAATGGATCGCCGCAAACGTTGTAAGGTTTGTCAATAAACAGCTCGATTGAGCTGTTTTAAACAAAAAGTGTATCTCCCGCAACACCAAGTTAAGACACTTAAACACGGTGGTCCTCCCACAGGTTTTGTACGCAGCTGAGACTCTGATATGTTACAGAAAGGGAGAACTTTCAAAGCTGGACAAGGTACACAGAAGATTTGCCCAGACAATATTAGGAACAGTCTATGACCCGGACACTAACGTACATAAAAAACGATCAAACGAAGTAATAATGAATTTTCTGGGGGAATCCTTGGCAACAAAGTGTTGGAAAAGATGACTGCAATATTACGGACATCTAATGAGGTTTAGGGATATAGAAAATGAGACCTACAAGTTGATCAGAAGCCAGGAAGGACTTAAAACCAGAGACAGATGGTTGAAGGAGTGGAGGAAGACCTCATAACGTTGGACATCTCGGGCAACGACATTATGAACAGAGACATTTTTAGGCTCAAAATTGAGACTTTCGGGAATTTCCATTCTGCTGAGTCCAAGACTAGAATGTGGAGAGAGGAGGAGAGACAGGTGGTGAGTAGGAGGATGAGGGAGTACCACGCAAGGAGGCGACAGCTCCCAAAACAGCTTAAGGGAAAATGAATTTAATTACATAACTAGTGCGCTCTTAAAAGGGCTATACAATTAAAAAAAAAAAAAAAAACAGCTCGATTAATCGTCGTCCCCGGCTGCACAAACTCCACAAGCGATAAACCTTTTTGGTCCCAAAAGACTGTAGCCATAACCTTTCGGTTGTTGTTGAAAGTTGTATAACAATAGGGTAAAGAGCAGATGTTGAACCGTCTGGAAATTTCAAAGATAAAGCACTTATTGCGAGTCTAACCACTTTGTCAGCTCGTTGAACAAGGCCGCGCCGCCTGTAGTGACAGACTTGCGCCCTTCACCTCCTTCATCATGTATGTCCGTTTGGCCGTCTTTAAACTTTCAACACAATCGCTGATAATATTTTCTTTGTAAACACGGCACATTCTCTGGTGGGTTTCTGCTGCACTATTCCCTTCTGCTTGCAGGAAACGAATAACACTCCTCAATTCACATTTGGCGGGAGAATTAATAAAGGCGGGTGTGTTTATGCGACTGCAGTTGAGCACAAACTGGCTGTAGTCCATCTACTGTAAGAGTACTCCGCCCGAGGCAAGCATTTGCCTATACGCTTTTGTAAACGAAAGTTTTACACTCACTATTTGGCTGGCGCGTATCTACCTCTCCCCTGGACAATCAATTATCTTGCATTACGTTCCATCATAAAAATATCCACATCCAGCTAAAATTAAAATTATCCTTTAAGCGTTTTCAACTATACTGTTCAGATTGCTTGTAATTATTGTAGTTTCATAAAGACTCCTTAATTAATTATTCTAACCATTAGCCTACATTTGCAAAATAATTTTTTTTTACTTTTTAATGTTTACCGCTTTCATGTTTCAAAAACTCAACACATTCGCTACCACGCATGTTAATAAAACACATCTTACAAAACTTTTCTACTTTAGTCTCAGTTCAGTCTTGTTCAGTTATCTACGAAGAAAATTGAAACGAACCGATACAATTCCAAAAGATAACTGATGGAACTAAAAATGAGTTAAACACGGGCAAGTGCAAACAGTTATATTAAATTAGATGCAGACATGAATTATTTTAATGATATAAAATAAATAATCTGAAATGATAAACAACGATTCACTGGAATTGTTTACTCTCCTTTTTATAATTCAAACGCTTTAGTCTTAAATTACTACTTGTGACCAAAAATGAAATAAAACTGAGACTATAGTAAACATGATAGTACATAATGTAACGAAAAATAACAATGTAAGTGTAACAATAGTAAAAGTTACAGTAATTAATGATAAACTAATGTTTGATTTATAAAACATTTTCTAACAAATGAATTGAACGTGTTTTAACCCTCTTGCAGCGGACTGTTTCGCGTAAAACAGTAAAACCGGTTTCGTGTAACCGCGACCTTATTTAAAATGTTTTATCTAGCGTCATTACTAACGAAAAATTATGAAAAAATTACAGCTAATTCATATAAAACGTACGCACATTTTGAATATAATAACATAAAAATCGCTTTATTATTCTTTGCGTTTAGAGCGAGCGAAATGTTCACCCGCGAAAATTTGGTGTTTACTTTAGATTTTTTACAATAACGGGCTTAAATTTCAGTTTAACAAAAATTTGTATAAAACATGTTTTGCAGGTAAGAGTTTACTGAATAAATTGGTATTTTTCATTTTATTTTCCGTAAATATTTCACAGAGTTACAGAGTTTTCAAATTATTAACTAGATCAAGAATTGAACGTGCGAGCAGTAAACATATATTTCACAACTTTTGAAGTGACATCACAGAAACAACATTATCTTTAGGGTGCAGCTATTATATAAGATATATATATAGGAAATTGTTTTATCTACAAAAACCTGTTTTCAAAACGTTTGTAACGTGCCAGACAAGGAAGAACATACAATTTACTTTTTCTCTGTTTTTTGTTCCTGGAACTGAAAAACCCCTCCACATTGACCTCTCCGTCTGTCAGAAAGAGCAAGGTTCTATTCAGAAATGCCCTTCAACAAGCCAGACCAATCAGAATTCATCTACGTTCAATTTGTTATGTACACCACATGAATGAGTCGAAAAAGGGAAATTCTATAACCTTGGCTCTTAACATCGCAATGTACAGGGAATAAAAATTTCCCTTTTATGATATCCTTATTCTGAAACGCGTATCACACGCTTTAAGAAATCTACTACCAATTTCATACCATATTTTTTGTTCTATGATGTATACTGACTGTGATGTCATGCATTTAGTGAATGACTGCGCAATTCAACCGGTTTGCCACAAATGTGGCTTTGCGGTGTATAAGGGTTAATTATATTGAGGTTAGAGCGAATCAGTGTTGTATGGAATTGTTGTTTGTTGATGATGCATGGTGTGCGTATTTTTAATTAATGCGCATGCTCACTTGTATTGGTGGTTGCCTACATCGGAGTACTGTTAGCGTAGACAGACTCTACAGTGACGAAATAATGTTGTAACCTGCCACTTGTCTGGCTATCATGGAGTGAACCCTCATACTTTCTTTTGTCACATGAGCTACTATGGAGAGTTTTTAAAAGATTGCAACGTTAGTATGCATTTTACGACAACCGTGTATTTAATGAAAGTTATACGAAATTAGAAACTCTACAACTTTTATTTGCAACATCTCTACAGAGTCTAGTTTAGAGGCGATTCCTGATTTTCCTTTAGTATATTTTAAGGTAGAAAAGAGGTTGATTTCCATTTTGTGTCTTCAAAATAAGGTTATGTGTTTGATTTCATTATTTATTTAGATTGGCTAGATAAAGTGGTGTAATTGTTTGTTTCAGACATTAGAGGAGGGGTTTGTGGTGGTCGGGTGTGTCCAAGAGATTTTCTCTACGATGATTACGGTGAATCTGCCCAACCATTTGATAGGACAAGTGAGAATAAACAACGTATCCAATCCGTACAGCCAACTGCTTTTGTCATACACCAAAGGAGAAGGAGGTCTCCTCCCTCAGGTCTCTATTTTTACTTTCTCTTGCCTATATCAATATATTATACAAAGAAAAGTATTGTTTTCATGTCCATTTTAACAAATCGAGTTTTCACCGGATCTATACGTTTTCTGACTCCCTGAACCCAAAAAACATGTTTTTAGCGATTGGTCTGTGTGTATGTGTGTGTGTGTGTGTACAAAATATCTTAAGAATGGAACATTGTATGAACTTTAAACTTCAAACTTAAGTTACATACCATTACCGGACCCCACACGAACATTTTCATCAACATCGGTCAACCGGAAGTAGTAGTTTATTCGTATAATTTTTCACTTTTTTGCGATTTTCTCAAAAACTGGTCCTACGATGTTTTTTAAAATCGCCTGGTTTACTAAATTTTTTATGCTTTACAAGATAGGGTAGACGCCATCTTGGCTGAAATTCTTGGTAAGGGTGTTTTCACGTAAAAACTTTATTTTTTTAAGATTACAGCTTTATAATGCATTTCAGCGCAAAAATGTATATATTAAAAGTTGTAGACAATTTTAAAGCCTACAACTTTTATTTCAAACATTTTTTTGTATAACGCTTAGTTTTGCGGTAATTATCGATTTTTCTGTTTTTTCTCACGAAAACATGTGAAAAATCGATTTATTTTAATATTTCGGCTTTAGTATGCATTTTACGACAAAAGTGTTATAATAAATTTTATAGAAAATTAAGAGATCTACATTTTTTATTTATAGAATTTTTCTCTACAGAGCCTAGTTTAGCGTGAAAGTGTGATTTTCCGTTTTTTTAAGCCAAACTGAGTTTGATTTTCATTTTGCGTCATTCACTCATGATTAAAATAAGGTTATATTTTTGAGGTTAGTTTTTTGTTTATTTCTAATATTTTATTAATAATGTTAGGTTTATTGTTAATTATTTGCATCGGCAAGAGAAAGTTGTGTGAGTGTTTCACACCAGATTTTTATACATGCCGGCACAATCTAATCTGTCCCTCTGCCCCTCTGCTCTCTGCTGTCCTGTGTCTTACAATAAATCGACTGTTCTCCGATTATTTAAGTTACCAGCAGAATCCATATTAATGTTTTGTTTTTTTTTTGTATTTACCTTGTACTGCTTCTTGTACTTTCTTCCTTAGAAGCACTTACATGGTGTGCACCACTTCTTCAGGTAATAATAATAATAATAATAATAATAATAATAATAATAATAATAATAATAGTTTCTTAGTATGAAGTATTGTATTGTAGTGTAGTACGAGGGTCATTCGTAAAGTAAGGTTCCCTAAGCTGCCGAGACAGAATGCGATGTGCTGGGAGAAACCTGGCAACACTGTCTTACTCATCAGCTCTCCCTCTCTTTTTCCACACCACTCCAGCCTCGCTACGTCGATCAGTGCCGGCCTAGCAGCCTTCCAAGATGAAGTTCCCTATCGCTGTTACCGCCAGATGCGAAATTCGCGCTGTGATATGTTTTTTAAATGCAAAACGGATTTCACGTATTGACATTCATCATGGAACAACAGTAAACTCTGACAGATATTGCAACACATTAAGAAAACTGAGACGCGCGATCCAGAACCGCCAGAGAGGTGTGAGGCTTCTCCATGACAACGCTCGACCTCATGTCTCACATCAAACTTGAGAACTGCTGACAGATTTTGGCTGGACTGTTGTGCCCCCTCCCCCTACAGCCCGGACCTAGCCCCAAGTAATTATCACTTATTCCCAAAATTAAAGGAACACTTGGGTGGGTGGCCTACGCTTTAGTACCGATGATGAAGTTAATGAAGAGGTTACTCGATTCCTTAAAGGATTGGCGGCAGAATTCTACAACATGGGGATAGAAAAGTTGGAGCATCGTCTGCAAAAGTTTTCGGACAGAAACGGCGATTATGTAGAAAAATAGCGTAAGTTTTAAGCTTTAAATTGATGTATAACACTAAGATAAAAAATATAGCTGTCTATTTTTAAAAATCATGGGAACCTTATTTTACGAAAGACCCTCATAGATAGGCCTACTACTATTGTATTGTATTGTTTTGTCATTATATAGCAATAAATTTTATATCGGTGTGACCTCTAGATCATTCAAAAAACGATATGAAGAACATGTTCACGCTTATAATGTGGAAAACAAAAATCTAATTGTGCACAACATGTTCAAATAAATTACCACATATTTTCTAAATTAGAATACGTTTCTGTTGTGGATAGAAAAGATGCATAAATTAAAAAATATTAATAATAATAATAATAATGGAAGGCTTAAAGAAGGAAGAAAGAAAAATAATTAGGAAATTCTTGGATCTAGATGGACCGAAAACGGGTACATGAGGAAAAGACGCCTTCAATTTTATGGCCACATTATGAGGCTTCCTGACAATAGACTCACAAAGAGAATAGTAAAATATGTATCATCACTTGTTAATGGGGGGGGGGGGAATGGATACAAAGTGTTAAAAAAGATTTAGAATTGGCCAAAATCACCAAAGAAGAAATTCTCATAAGAGGCAGTTTTAGAACAAAAGTTAAAAAATGGGAGGTTAAACCAGAGACAAAAGCTCCAAGAACCGGAACAAAGTGGAGTGAACAGAGAAAAGCTGAATTCTGACAAAGAATGAAAAACTGGTGGGCGGATAAAAAGGACAAGAAATGCCAAAAACAAACCAGATTTACTTAGCGTCTTCCACTTCGGCAGCTTTACAACTAATAATAATAATAATAATAATAATCATTGTAATAATTTGGATAGTGATACTTGGTTAAAATTTAGTTGCAATTTATAACACAGATAGCAATAGCAGGAGATGTTTCCATTTTATAATATTATTAGTTTGATTGAAACCATTGATAAAGGAGGATACAATCTTTGAAGCTGTTATTGTTACGTGAAGAAGCAGTGCGCACCGCAAAAGTGCTTCTAAGAAAGAAAGTAGGCTACAGGGTGGTAAATATAGAAAACAAAACATTAATAAAACCAGACCCATTGTCTGTTTGCTTGTTCAGTTGTGTGACACGTTCAGTGTTCAGTGTTGTTTAAAATATTTCCATCTACATTAAGTGGATGGAGGTAGAAAAGGAAGAAGATAAAGACAGGAAAAGCTGTAGCTTACATTACTGACTTGACCGGTTCCAGCGGTTGGATCAACCGATTAAAAATGTGTCACGAAATCAATCGTTTATCATGAGATATAAGGGATGAAAGGCAACTCACTGCTAAAGAATTATCAAGCGACGTTTTAAAGCGGATGAGTTTGACTTTCTTTTAATTCTTGCTAAATAAAACACCGGTTTATAAACTATATTAAAAATGATGCACTACGTGAAATTTTTGAACCGTGCAGGCATACTTATACGATCTCTCATTGATGAAACTATTCTGCTTGTCCAGCCTCTCTTAGTTTGCTTCTAATGTAAACAAATAATGACATCACTGAGCATTGCGCATTATAACAAAATGTGTACACGCTGATTATAAAGTAACGACAAAATACTTTTAAAAGTATTTTTTTAATGAAATTGTTAGGCCTACATCATATCATGACTGATGTTTTTAGTACTTAAAGTGCTTATAATTTAAAAAATTAGATAACTTAATAGGATTACGACATCCGTAAAGTGGAGGACTCTAGCGTGCACCCTATAGTAGGTGGTTTTTGTTTGTTGACAGAAGGAGGAGCAAACTAACAACGGCTCAACTGTAGGTACATTGTGGTTAGTGGTCCCTTAAAAATGGTATAAGCAGATTTTACTGTTAATGCACTAGGCCTAAAAGGAAAGTTGGAACAAGCAAAAATCTGGCATATCGAGATTAACATTTAGGGTGTAATTTTCTCCTCCACAAACATAATTAAAATTAAAATTTTAAATTTGTTATTCGCTTTTATTGTATGTTACATTTCATTGTTGACGTATTGATTACTTTTTCTTGTCTTTTTGAATATATAGGAAGGAAAGTATTGTGTTTGTGTCGATTTTAAGAAATTCACTCTTCACTGAACATACATATGGCCCCTTGAACCCAGTAAAACATGTTTTTAATGATTGTTCTGTGTGTGTGTGTGTGTGTGTGCGTGCGTGCGTGCGTGCGTGTATGTTAGAACAAAATATCTCAAAAATGGAACATCGTATGTAGTTAAAACTTAAGTTAGGTACTACTAGAGGACCCGACACGAAAATTTTCATAAAAATCGGTCAACCGGTAGTAATAGTTAATTCATGTCATTTTTCACTTTTTTGCGATTTTCTCAAAAACGGCTCTTACAATTTTTTTAAATATTGTTTCATTTACTACATTTTTTTGCTCTACAAGATAGGGTGGACACCATGTCTGCTGAAATTCTTGGGGAGGCTGTGGTCTCATAAAAATTTTTTTTTTTTTTAAGATTGCGGCCTTAATATGCATTTTAGCGCAAAAGTGTATGTAATCAAAGTTGTAGAACATTAAAAAACCTACAACTTTTATTTCAATTATTTCTTTGTGTAACGCTTAGTTTAGTGGTAATTAGTGATTTTTTTGTTTTTTTTCATGAAAATATGTAAAAAATAGATTTTTTTAAAGATTTCGGCCTTTGTACACATTTTATGACAAAAGTGTATGTAATGAAATTTAAAGTTGTAGGCTACAATGTTTGTTTCAAGCATTTTTCTCTACAGAGCCTAGTTTAGTGTGAATGAGTGGTTTTACATATTATTAAGCCAATGTAAGGTTAGTTTATATTTTGCATCATTCACTCATGATTAAAATAAGGTTATGTTTTTGAGGTTAGTTTTTTGTTTATTTCTAATGTTAGGTTTTATTGTTCATTATTGACATTGACAAGAGAAAGTTGTGTGAGTGTGTCACACCAGATTATTTTTTACCATGCTTGCGTATTCCCCTTTCCTTCAAGTAGCCTGCATGATTGTTTATTTTATTTTTCTTGTGACGTGCACTTGCATCCTCATTTGGTGGTATGTTATCTTATCGGTGAAATCTCGTCCGCTCGTGTAAATTTCTGTTTAAATATTTTATTTATGACCCGTTCTTGTGCAGCACATGTCAAATTGCATTCTATGGAGTTGTATATCACTTTTTACTCTCTTGTGCTGGGTATGAAATATAAGGGAAGGAAAGTATTGTTATCGTGTCGATTTTTCAAAATCAAGTTTTTACTGGTAATACATGTTTCAGGGCCCCTGAACCCAATAAAACATGTTTTTAGTTTGTGTGTGAACAAAATGGAAAGTTGAAACTTGGAAGCTGAGGGGACCTGACACAAATCACGGTTTATTCGTGCAATTTTTCACTTTCTTGTGATTTTCTCATAAACGCCTCGTACGATTTTCTTCAAAATCTTGTCGTTTGTTATATTTTTTGAGCTTTCAAAGGTAGGGTAAGGTGCATGTCAGCTGAAATTTGTGGGGCTGTGCTCTTGTTGTAAAAAATGGGATTTTTTAGATGGAGGCCTTCAGATGAAGCAAAAGTGTTATATATAAGTAAAGTTGTAGAAAATTAAAAACTTACAATTTGTAATTATTTTAAATAATAATAATTATAAAACCTAATTATTTATTTCAAATATTTTTTCTTAGCTTAATAATGAGCTTAATGATTTTCTGTATTTTCTCATTGAAATGTGTTATAAATTAGGTTTTTTTTAAAGATTTTGGCCATGTTATTCATTTGATGATGAAAGTAGTTAGAGAAAATTAACAAACGTACAACTTTTATTTTAAACATTCTCTGTACAATGCTTAGTTGATCTACATTTAGTGATTGCATTAAAATCGGTAAAAAAATGATATTTTTAATATTATTACTGCCTTAGTATTTTAAATTTTACAATAAAAATGTATATACTTAACATTAAATAAAACAATCTACAACTTTCATTTCATGCATTTTCCGGCTTCTTTAGCGGTTGTCCGTATTTTTAAGTTGAAATGAGGTCGATTTTCAGTTTGTCATTCACTACTCATGATTTATAGTTATAGGTTTCATATTTTATTATTTACTTGGCCAAGAGAAAGTCATGTGAGTGTTTCACTGCAGATTTTCTAACTTACATTACCGTGAGAAGAACACAAACACTTTGAAAAGCCCCCCCGAAAAAAAAACATGCTTTCCTTTCTTTTGCGCCTTGCTGGGTCCTTTAAGAGTGCATTAGTGATATTCCAAAGAGAAGCTTTGCTTTAATCTTGTGTCGAAATATTTCCCCCCGAATATTAGTCTTGAAGGTGAGTTTGACTGCGAATAGCAAACTACAATAAAATTAAGGGCTTTAAAAACTTTTGTTTGGGTAATTCAATGTACAACAAGTAAATGAGGAGACTGCCCCTTTCTCCTTCTCCCTCTTCTTCTGCACATTCATTTTTTTGTTTATTGCAGAATTAAATGCCTATACCATGTGATAGATTTGAAAGCTGTTAGGTGTATGGTGCGAGCTAACCTCATGCAGGCCATTATTTAAGGAGCTTAAATTGCTTACAGTTCCCTCCCTCTACATTTTTGAGGTGATTACATATGTTAGGCAAAATAATTTTATGCAGAATTTCAATGTTCACAATCATAACACGAGAAACAGGAATGATTATTATGTGGCTAATCACTCCACAAAATTGTTTCAACAAAAACATACTTATGCAGGGAGAAAATTAATAAATAAATTATCCCAATTTTTAAAAAGTTGTGAGAATTTGAATTCCTTTAAAAAAATCTGAAAAATTATTTGATCGGTGAAACTTTTTATAGCGTACAAGAATTTCTTTGTTGATAGTAGTGATACATTGTGTGATTCTTATATGTATTTCAGGTGTTACATCTGACGACATGTCCTATACTCCCCCTGGAGTCTCCAGGGCGCAAAAAAAAAAAAAAAAAAAATTCCAATATTTCACTTAATAACCTATTAATAAAACCGGTTACTAATGCTGAAATAAAGTACAACAAAATGAAACACGGACATTGACCATATGCCGATCCGCAATGCAAATCTCAGCGTTATGAAAATGTTCGACTTGTAGTTGCACGAGTCACAAGTTTGCCTTTGGGGGGAAGGGGGAAGGCATCAGTTCACCACCACAACCACGTAAACTATACTTAGAGGACATACAGTACATTGCGGAACCTTTTCTATGTTAACTGTACGAGTATTACTGTTGTTTGTTAACGTAAACGGAAATGTTAGTTTCTCGAAAACGCTGTCAAACTGCTCGCATCGTGGAATGAAATCTAATGTGCAGTGTAATAAAATGCTGTGAAGTTGAAGCTAAACGGAAATACCTTTCCGTGCCTGTTAGGAAATAAAAGCCTTGAGTTATCGGCTAACTTCTGTGATGTTTCTCTTTCCGTAATCCAGAATATAAAGAAGGAAATCAAAGATAAAGAAGAAAGTAATTCTTCTCAATCAACAGTTTTTTGACACCTGGTAAAAAAAGGAAACGGTTATATCAATAAGAAAGTAATGCCGGCATGTAAAAAGTTTTGAAAGAAAGGGTAAATTTTAGTTGGAAATTAAGTTAAGAAAAATTTTAAAGGAAATGGGGTTAAAGTGGAAAAAGTGGTCAGTCGCAACGAAATATAGTAATTGAAACATGTGGTGGTATTGAACGGTAGTAAAATATAGTGTCTGACTGTTGAGGTTGGCAGCACTGTCAGATTTCTCTTCCGTTCCGTTCATACGCAAAAGGCGTTCTCATGACTACTCACCACTATCTATAATATTTGTTTGTGATACGAGTTGTTTGTCAGAGCCGTTCTAAGTTCAGCCGTTCTAAGTTTGCTCCTACTGTCAACAAACCAAAACCAGCTACTACAAGGTGCATGATAGACTCCACGACTTTATGGATGTTGTATTC
This sequence comes from Catonia carolina, assembly GCA_035578175.1. Lineage (NCBI taxonomy): Eukaryota > Metazoa > Arthropoda > Insecta > Hemiptera > Achilidae > Catonia > Catonia carolina. The sequence goes on from JAQMRL010000033.1 coordinate 2,606,511, forward strand.
CTATTAAGATAACTATTTTTTTGAATTATAACTACTTAAAGTACTAAAAACATCAGTCATGATATGATGGCCTAACAATTTCATTTAGAAAATACAGTAGAGTACCCATTTTCCGTGGATCGTTTAACCGGGGTTTGGATTAACCGTGCGATCACTAGAAATTTTTTTTTTTTTTGGTTTAACGTGCGACTGTTTTGCAAATTGCTGCTAATGCAGACGGTGAAGGATGAAATAAATTTTTTGTAACGTTTGAAAAATGCCATGCTCGAGTGGGATTCGAACCCAAGACCACGTGGTGATAGGCGAGCACGTTACCAACATCGCCAACGCGGCCGGCTAGAAAAATTAATTATGTATGTACTGTATAACTTTTGCAAATTAAAACTTTTCAACTCCCGACATTTTTGTCATCGTAATTATCACAATTATTGTGATTTAGTACGATAATATTGTTCGATTACGACAACAATGAGTAGGCACATTAATGTAGACATAAACTAATTTCGTATCTTAGTATCCTTGTTTCGTATCGAAACAAAGTAAAATAATAGATTTTTTGTGATTTATTTTGTTACGTAGTTTAAGGTAAAATTTATATAAATTTATGTAGTAAATATTTTTATTTCAATACAATTTGTTTATTTATTTCCGATATCCGATAGTATTAACATGTATTACGAGTATTAATCAGTAGAATAAAACATACGCGTAACTGGTGGTTTTGTTTATGACGTAGGTGGTCTCGACCGATTGGGTTGTATTATTCGTGTTTTCCGGTTATCCGGTATAGTTATCCCCCCAATTACCACGGATAATCGGTATTATACTGTACTTTTAAAAGTATTTTGTATTTAAATACTTTTGAAAGTATTTTGTTGTTACTTTTTAATGAGCGTGTACACATTTTGATATAATGCGGATGCTCAGTGACGTCATTATTTGTTTACATTATGTTGTGTTGGGTTGATGACAGTTTTAATTCATTGTTTCATGTTTCAGGATGTTCCCACTTTGAATGACTTATTTAACGTGGGTGAGTTGGTGACGTGCTGCGTGGAGCGTTCGTCAGAGAATGACAACAGCAAACACAAAGTGTTTCTCACCTTAAATCCGGCGCACATAAACAGAGATAAAAGTATGACAGCCATCAAAGAACATGTCGTGCTGGTCGGAGCTATCAAAAGCATAGAGGACCACGGTTATTCTGTCGACCTGGGAATCGAACATGTCACTTCATTTTTACCTTTCAAAAATACGCAGTCGTATTTAAAGTCACAATACATTGCAAGTTTACGTGAGTGTCATAAATAGTTTTAGCTTTCTAAGTTTTAAGAGAATGTTGTAACAGTCTTCTCACTTTAGTAAATTTAAATTGTTAATTTTTAATTAAATAAATTTTGGATGGTATAGGGTCTATGTTAATACCCAGTATGCTGCGACTTATTTTCCAAAGGTGGTATGGTATGTGTGTCCAACGAAAACCTGTGTCTGTGGATAAAAAGGATCTCTCAACATAAAAATGACACAAAATATATTATTAACAAATATTTATTGAAATAAAACAGCATGCAAAATTATTAATTATTAAATTTATAAAGTTCTTGGGACTGATGATGTTATCTAATGTCAATTTAAATATGATTTTATTTATTAACCTTACGGTATCCGAAGAAAAAGGCTGCGGATCTTCTGTCTACAACTGTTTCGATGTTCTATTAAATTCAGCATTATTTAGTGTTTAGTTCTCAGCACACCATAACTATTTTATGTCCACAACCAAAAAAGATGTTTAAAATAAGCGGCTGTATTGATTGTTGTTTATGTATGAGAGTCCGAATCCAATCTGACACACAACTGTCCGTATAACACTCTCATGTACACTCCTCTCTTCAAGACCGTGTCACCATTCTTGCCCGCATTAATCCGCCCAATCTTACAGTTATTTTTCAACGCTCTATTTTTTATGATAATCTGGATATGTTTATATGTTACGATCTTCAACTCCCCGCTTTCTTACGCATCAGTCCCATTTAGTTAATTTTAAAAATCTATCTTTAAAATTTACACAATTAGTAAGATATTAATAAATATTAAGATGCTTGAGAGGCGTTCACCTCTAAACGTACTGTGGTTTATCCGATGGTATTATTGGTTTTGTTTTGTTGTTAACAGCCGTTGGAAAAGTGATGATGGTCAGTGTGAAGAAGATAGTGAGTGCAAGTAGAGGTGGCAGTGCGGTCGAATTGAGTGTGGAGCCTGAGGTGTTGTCAAAATCGGTCGCTAAAGCGGGATTCAGTGCCAACCGATTGACTCCCGGTGCCAATGTGGATGTGTCGATCAAACAGGTATACCTGCATCTGCTTGGTGTTTTGGTTTTTCATCTACAGTCCAGCCTCTCTTAGTTTGCTCCTAATGTAAACAAATAATGACGTCACTGGGCATGTGCTTTATATCAAAATATGTACACGTTGATTAAAAAGTAACAGCAAATACTTTTAAAAGTATTTAAATACAATATACATTTAAAAGTATTTTTACAAATGAAATTGTTAGGCCTACATCATATCATGACTGATGTTTTAAGTACTTATAATTTAAAAAATAGTTAACTTAATAGGAATACGATATCCGTAAAGTCACAGACTCTAGCGTGCACCCTGTAGTTGGTGTCTTTTGTTTGTTGACAGTAGGAGCAAACTAACAACGGCTCAACTGTAGACTTATTGAGGAGCAGTTGTACCCGTCCTGCCATACGCCAAACGGTTGTACCAATTGGTACGCACAAAACTATGACTGATGCAATTATTTCGTTTAAATACGCTGTCGTATTTAATCGTTATCTGTTTATAAACAAGAGATTGCTCGTTCACATTAGGCTAGGAATATAAAACAAATTACTCGTTTGTCTGATTTAGTTATTACGCTTCTACAAGTAAGATGTATTTCGGACTTCATATCCTAGTTTATTCTTGGTGTGGTGCGGTTAAACCTCTCCCCATGTGTTTAGTGGTTTCTGTCTGTTTTACGATGGTTATCCAGAAAATAACCTCCATTTTGAAATAAAAAGTAAACGAGTGAAGATACAAAAACTTTATTATATACATATTAAACCTACAGATTTTCTCTATTTTTCGACATAGTCGCCAAACAGATTCAAGCACTTGTCGTACCTTGGAACAGTCTTTGAAATACCCTCTGCATAAAAATCTGCCGCCTGTGAATGTAGCCAACCATTCATGGCGTTTTGAAGCTCTTCGTCATTGGCGAACCGCTGAGATGCAAGCCACCGCTTCATGTTCAGGAACAGGTGAAAGTCACTAGGAGCCAAGTCCGGGCTGTATGGGGGATGATCGAAAACGTCCCATTTAAACTTGGCCAAAAGTTCATTTGTTCTTCGAGCTGTATGAGGGCGAGCGTTGTCATGCAACTTTTGGCTAAGTTTAAATGTGACGTTTTCGATAATTTGATTAAACAAATATTGTCTACTATTTGATACGAAGGGGTTCATGACAAGCCTACTCGGTTAAGTAGTAGCAGGGAAAAATAATTATTGGTAAGTCATGAATTTATCATTGTGTTTGATTTTTTTTTTATTTTCATTTTGTGATATTTGATGCGATGGGGTTCACGACAAGCCTACTGAAGTTGTTGTTGTTTAGGTCATCAGCCGAAAGGCTGGTTTTACTAAGTAAAATGAGGAGTGAGGTGGTTTACCATTGCCTTCCTCACTGAATGGAAAAGTACGCTTATCAGCATGCCAGGCCCTCTGAAAAGCACATATTTTCCAGTCTGCAAATGACACCTTCACTTCATTCACCACAGGGTCCAACTGTATAATAAAATTCATTACTTTCAGAGGAGATAACTGTGATTAGTGTCACAGTACACCTCTACCTCTTCTCTTATTAAATGATTCACTCATTTAATTGGGTGACCATGTGATAGGAAACACAACTATTTATTTTAGCCCTGCAATGAACAGATTGAGTGTAGTACTACCTGCTGAAGTAAGCGGTAGCAAAAACAATTTTTTGGTGGTAAGTGATGAATTTATCATTGGTGATAAACTTTCAGTTTATCAGTTTTATCTTGACATGTCCTATACTCCCACAAGGAGTCTCCTGGATGGAAAAAAAAATGTACGAATGTATCAGCCTGACAAACATTGAGCGCGCATACATATAAGAGCCGCAGTAGTTGACTGGTGTCTTGCATCTCGCACTGAACACATCGATTATAGAGCGCGTTGACATGCAATACTTTATAAATAAAATAATCAGCTGGTTGTATGTTTGTAGGTTATAATTGTTATTGAAAGACCAAATATGTAACAGAGCTATGAGAGCAAGTGATTGGCTAGCTATAAAGTGGGTACGGGCCAATCTCATCAGCTTTGAAAAATAGCGTAAATAGTACACGCATTATAATACGCGTAATGTAGTACACGTATTGGAATATACACGTAATAGTACACGTATTTTGTATTGTGATGTACACGTATTACATGCGAATACCCACCAAATACAACTAGATGATTGGTCACTGTCACCTCAGTGCGTGTCGATATCTCTTACTCTTTGGCGGTACCAAAGATTACATTAATCATAGTAAATAGCTAAATCTGATCCGATATTTAGCTGCTGTTGATGTGTCATGAGCAGTAAAGAGGGAAAAAGCATCAGTGTGAATGCACGATTGCTTTCGTATCACAACAACGTAAACTATACTTAGAGAACATACAGTGTATCGTGAAACCTTTTCTAGGTTAACGGTACCAATATTACTGTTTGTTACTGTAAACAAAAATGCCGGTTTCTCGAAAATGCTGTCAAACTGTTAACATTGCTGAACGAAATCTAATACGCGGTGTAATAAAATGCTGTGAATTTGAAGCTAAACAAAAATACCTTTCCTTGTCTCTTAACAAATGCCGTGAGCAAGCGGCTAACTACTGTCATGTTTCTCTTACCGAAATCCGAAATATAAAGAAACAAGTTATTAAAGACGGTTTAGAAGATCATTCTTTATCGACAGTTTTTTTTTGACACCTGGTAAAAACAGGAAACGGTTATATCAATAACAAAGTGATGCCGACGTGAAACGTTATTACTGATTTTGAAAGAAAGGCTAAATTTTAGTTGTAATCGTTAAGAAAATTTTTATAGGCAATGACATTTAAGTGGGAAAAGTGTCGGTCACAACAAAGTATATAAATTGAAAGGCAGGCAACATGTGGTGGAATTGCACGGCAGTAGTAAAATATAGTGTCTCACTGTTAAGATTGGCAGTACTGTCAGATTTCTCTTCCCAGCCTATCCATACGCAAAAGGCATTCTTGTCACTCACTATCTATACTAGAAAATACGAGTGCACCCTGCAGGTAATAAACTACACGTGTCATACAGTACCCGTGCACTGTTGCTCCATATTGTCCATATGTGTGTGTAGTATTGATGTGTGTGTGTGTGTGTGTTTCAGGTGTTATCGGAGGGTATAGAAGTTTCTCCAATCCATGCAGATGCAGATGCACTGGCAGATTTCGGTTGTTACGTGCACATCACGCACGTACCCCCTGATGCATCAACTTTCTTCACGTCAGGCAAAGTGTTTAAAGCGACATTTCTCTATTCGCTGGCACCTTTGAATATACTCTATTTCAGTCTGAAGAACTATCATCATGTACCGCAACTCCAATTTAAAGAAGGCGCTGTCGTTTCTGATGCTAAGGTTTGTTTGTTTGTTTTCGGTTATCTTCTACAAAGCCTTGCGTATGAAATTTACGAAAGGAAGCTATTGGTTTTCATGTCGGTTTTTCAAAATTCAGTTATCAGGCCATCTGAAGCCAAAACACCTGTTCTTACCTGTGTGTGTGTGAGAAGAAAATATTTCAAAGAATGGATTATCGAATCGAGTTGAAATTTGTAACTTAAGGCATCCAACACAAACATTTTTATCAAAATCGATCTACCGGAAGTAGTGATTGATTTGTGCAGTATTCCGTTAAATTTCTTCATTTACTACATCTTTTGTGTTCTACTAGAAAAGGTAGATGGCATATTTGCTGAAGTTTGTGGGGGCTCATAATCAAAATTGTAAAAAGTAAAAAACCTGCAACAGCTCTTAGTTTAGGGCCAATGAGTGAATTCAGGTATTTTGCTCTAAATGGGATTTCTAAGATTGCAGCTTATGATAAAAGTATATATAGGCTAACTAAAGTAACTGAAAATTAAATCCAAGAATGTACAACTTTTTAATTTTAACAATTTGTGGTTTTCTGTATTTTTAAGACGTACAGAGGTTGATTTTCATTTAGCATCATTCACTCACGATTAAAATTGTTGTTTAGGTTGAGCGTGGTCGGCTGGTTTAACAAGGAGCCACCTTACTCACAGAATGCTAGCCTCTCTGAAAAGCATCACCTTCACTTCACGTTCACCATGTCTTTCATACTTGTTCTGTTCTTGTTGTGTTGTCTATAGTCCAGCCTCTCCTTATAAGTTTGCTCCTAATGTAAACAAATAATGACGTCACTGAGCATGCGCATTATATCAAAATGTGTACACGCTGATTAAAAAGTAACAACAAAATACTTTCAAAAGTATTTACAATACAAAATACTTTTAAAAGTATTTTTTTAATTGAAATTTTTAGGCCTACATCATGTCATGACTGATGTTTTTAGTACTTAAAGTACTTATAATTAAAAAAATAGTTAACTTAATAGGAATACAAGATCCATAAAGTCGGAGACTCTAGCGTACACCTTGTAGTAGGTGGCTTTTGTTTGTTGACAGTTGGAGCAAACTAAGAACGGCTCAACTGTACTTATTCTGTCATTAAAGTCTTCAGTTGTATAATTCGGTGACCGTGTGATAAGAAACAAAACTATTTTTTGTAGTCGTGCAACTAGCTGGTCAAGTGGAAAAAGTTTAACATTCCACACGTTTGTAATGGGCAAGATTTAAATTAGGTTATGTTTTTTTTATTTTACATTGTTTATTCGTGATTAAACGTAGATTATGGCCTTCATTATTTTCATCGGCAAGATAGAGTTGTATGAGTGTTTGACGCTTAAGTTTTTCTTTTTATATTTTAACAAATTTATAATGCTTTCACTGTTGCGCGCATTTAGACCAATCAGAATTTTTGCCAGCATTGTCAGATTGAATGAATACATCAGCTTGTGCATGCGCCTAAGAGCCGTCCGTAGTAACTCACTTGTGTCTGACACACATCACTTGTAGAGTGCGTGCATTAACATGCAATCATCTGGCTGGTTGTATGTTGATAGATTATTATTGAAGAGGTGAGTGGATGACATAGAATACTGGGTGAAATATTACCGACTACGTACAGCTTAATTTTAACGTTTGTTTGTTGACAATTAACCCCTTGCCGGTTCCCGACGGAATATTACGTCGGCAGTTTTTGTCCCGTTTTATTTTGTTTTGTGTCGGCTTATTGCGTCGATAGCATTATGTATTTAATTTCACTGTCTTTGACAATAATTTAGAGCACTAGCACGTAGCTTCAAAGTAGTCTACGCATATTATCAACAACGCAACGTGTCGTTGTCATTAGTAAGGGTGGTCCATGTGCTCGAATAACCTATAAATGTAATGATTTCTATGTGTTTATTTTATGAGTATTTTTTAAGTGATTTTTATAAGTGTTTATTTTATGAGTATTTTTTAAAATAATTTTATAGAAAACAATTATTTATATGTAAGTGAAACAATTATGGACTTATATTTTATTTTATGGACTTACAGACTTTATTTCAATAATACAACATTAAGATAGGTTAGATAACCAATTTTTTAAATTATGAATAAAACATAGTTTACATGCAAAAATGTTGCTTTTAATATCATATTAGGTCATAATTAGGTGTAATTAATAATTGTGTTGAAGCAAAAAAAAAAATTGCACAATAATATTCATTTGTGAAAAAATAATAATAAACCGGTGAGGGGTAAGAGGTGACACTTTCATCATTTGATCAATTCACTACAGCCGAATAGAAATCTTTTAGTAATGGACACCAGCAGCTATCATCATCATTAATATGGATTGTGTGTTCCTTTAAAAATGTCTCAAGTATTTTGTATTTTGTATAATTACTGTTAATCCATTTCTAGATGACACAGTGTACAATGAACACTTTTTACTTGATGAAAGTGAAAGTGTTGTATGCGTAAGAATAAGTGTCCAATTTATATGACGATGGTAGTCGATGCTTGAAAAATGTAATAAAAAAGTGACAATGAAAAGTAAAGTTTTGAGAACTTTAATCGATAAGACAAAATTTTCATGAATGGATAAGCCTTACTTCTTTCTTAGCGATTTCCACTAAACTATTGTGACACTTATTGCTAAGGTCCGTTTCGGGATCTAGGTTATTAAATAATTAATACACTAAAGTTTACAATTACAAATATTTATTGCACTTAAAGATTACAAAATAAATAATTAAACTAATTTTAACTAAGAAATACAATAAATGATTTAATAATTCCCTTAAGATAAATAACAAACAATAAATAACTTAATAACTTACTTAGCGTACTTACAATCACTTTTATAGATTACACTAACATACAAAACGCAAACTGAACTCACAAAATTTACACATTAACTTTACAAAAGACTACACAATACACACACAACAAAGGCAGTATAACCGTCGTTGACCAAACAATGCTCGGAATTGTTAACCTGCTATAACAAACCCGGTAATCACTTTTCGAAGATCAAACGGATACTGACTGGACCGCGCTCGGGGGTCTCCTTTTATAATCATTCACAAAGATCGGTCCAGAACAAAGTAGTGAAATCTACTCAAGTACAAAAATAACTCTTTATTAATGAATGCTAGAAAAATCCCTTTGTTAACAAGTCAACTATTGTAAATAGAAAACGTAAACAACTTCATAAAAATAGCTGTACACAATAGGGGAGTATACCTGAACTTTTATAATAGGCGTACTACACGGTAGTTTTTACAACTTTTGTGAATAGACACACCTTTATGGTCATCACTGTAAAACTGTCATTCACTATTGCTTTTTTATTATTCCTTAATTATTTTTATGAATGGAATTCTGGAACATTCGTGATCCGTCTAGTCGATTCTGTTACGTAAGCACTTTGATCGACTAAGCCAGCGGTTCCCAACCCAGGGTATGCGACGAACCGGTTTGGGGTACATGCCGAAAATAAAGGGCAATGGCGGACGTTGTTTTTCTGAATAACTTGGTGGGGTCATTGTACTGACAAGCTTAATGCAAGCCCACATCTAAGGCTTTATTTTTATCTACATTTGAACCTAATTTCAAACAATTTAAGTGCAACAAACCAGCCTCAAGGGTCACACTAAAAAAGAGTTCTGAAGACGTTTCCTGGACTAATAATTTAGTTTCAATACATCACATTTTCACGTTAGATTTTGTATTTACAAAATATTAAAAGAATTTTGTATTCGACGTGAGTTTTTTTTTTAAAGTTTGAAACTAATCTGTCTTGTCTTAGATTAGAAAAACTATAATTATTATAACTCTGTCATTAGCATTTTGATGTAAAATTAAGACCGTACAAGAAATGTTCAGTTTTCAATAAAATATATATTTAAATGCCGGTGTTAACTTTCCTTTTCTTCAGTTTAAATTTATATCTTAATTTGAACACATAATACAACTGACAATTGTAAGTTAACCAACGTATACTCACAGAATGATGATTATAAAAAAGTAAATTTACATTACGCAAAATATTTGGAATTAAATAAAAGAAATATGAAAATATGCAAATCGATTAGAGATTAGCTAGCGATTAAATAGCCCCTACTTAGGGAAGTATTGTAGTTAGAGTGATGTTACATTTTTGGGGGTTCAATTTTAGTTAAAGATTCACCAATGGGGTACGGGAGAAAAAAAACGTTGGGAACCCCTGGACTAAGCTGTTCAATGTTTAAGAGAGGTAGGAGGGAGAGCAAGTGGCTGGGTGGGGGGCAATGTGACATCTCAGTCGTTAATAATGAGAAATTTAACCCACCCAATTGGTCTAAAGGTAAAGTCGTCGCCAAAATCAGCTGTTTAACAGCTGATTTTCGAAGACTAAGGTTCCTGGTTCAAATCCTAGTAAAGGTAGTTACTTTTATACGGATTTGAATGCTAGACAGAGGTTACCGGTGTACTTTGATGGTTGGGGTTCAATTAATCATACTCTTTCAGGAATGGTCGGCCTGACTCTGTATAAGACTACACAGTCTCATTTACACGTCATACACATCATCCTCATCTGATTGGGTCATGGGGTTGCTTATTCAGAATTGAACAGATTACAACGTACACATATTAGGAATTAAAAAACTAATGAGAATGTGTGTTGCAGGTGATTTCAACAGCAGGGAGAAGTGTTTATCTGGAGCTGGGTGCTAAGAAACTGAATGCTAAAGGTTTTGTGTCAGCCAAGCAGAACGGTGGCATAAGGGAGTTCTGTATCGGTGACACCCACAAGACACGTGTCATGCATTACGACTACCTCGAGAAAGTTTACATCTGCTCGCTAAATCGGTCAGTCTCAATATTGCTTTATTCATAGTTTTTTTTACTTTCTCTTGCCTATATGAATATATAGGAAGAAAGTATTGTTTTCATGTCGATCACAAAAAATACACTCTTCACCCACTATACACGTAAACAGACCCCCTCAACCCACACAAACATGTTTTTAGCGATTGGTCTGTGTGTGTATACAAAATATCTCAAGAACAGAACATCGCACGACCTTGAAACTTGAAACTTAAGTTACATACCACTACCGGACCCAACACGAACATTTTCATTAAAATCGGTCAACCGGATGTAGTAGTTTATTCGTATAATTTTTCACTTTTGCGATTTTCTCAAAAACTGGTCCTACGATTTTTTTTTTGAAAATCGCTGGGTTTACTAAATTTTTTATGCTCTACAAGATAGGGTAGGCACCATCTTGGCTGAAATTCTTGGTAAGGGTGTTTAAAAAACTTTGTTTTTTTTAAGATTACGGCTTTAATATGCATTTCAGCGCAAAAATGTATATAATAAAAGTTGTAGACAATTTTAAATCCTACAACTTTTATTTAAAACATTTTTTTGTATAACGCTTAGTTTAGCAGTAATTAGCGATTTTTTTCTCACGAAAACGTGTGAAAAATTGATTTTTTTTAAGATTTCGGGCTTAGTATGCATTTTATCACAAAAGTGTATGTAATCAAATTTATAGAAAATTAAAAGATCTACAACTTTTATTTAGAGTATTTTTCTCTACAGAGCCTAGTTTAACGTGAAATAGTGATTTTCCGTATTTTTAAGGCAAACAGATCGATTTTCATTTTGCGTCTTTCATATATGATTAAAATTAGGTTATGTTTATTGAGGTTAGTTTTTTGTTTATTTGTAATGTTTTATTACTAATGCTAGGTTTATTGGTAGTTATTTACATTGGCAAGAGAAAGTTGTGTGAGTGTTTCACACAGGTTTTTTTTTTTTTTTTTTTTTTTTTTAGTGCCCTGGAGACTCCAGGAGTATAGGACATGTCAGATATAACACCTGAAATACAAATAAGAATCACACAATGTATCGCTACTATCAAGAAAGAAATTCTTGTATGCTATAAAAAGAGGAATTCAAATCCTCACAACACTTTAAAAATTGGGGTAATTTATTCGTGAATTTTTTCCCTGCATAAGTAGGTTTTTGTTCAAACAATTTTGTGGAGTTTTGTGGAGATTAGCCACATATCCCCCCCTCGCAATCCACCTGTTTCATTTACAGTCACCTTTTACTTTCTCTTGCCTATATGACTATGTAAGAAAGGGAAGTATTGTTTTCATATTATTTTTAGAAATAGAGTTTCCACTGGATCTACACGTTGTCAGACCCCCTCAACCCAACGAAACATGTTTTTAGCTATTGGTGTGTTTGTGTGCGCACGTGTGTGAACGAAATACCTCAAGAATGGAACAGCGTACGAAGTTGAAACTTGAAACTTAAGTTAGGTACGACTAAAGGACCCGACACTAATGTTTTCATCAAAACCGGTCAACCAGAAGTAGTAGTTTATTCGTGCAATTTTTCACTTTTTTGCGATTTTCTCATAAACAGCTCCTATGATTTTTTTAAATCGCCTTGTTTATTACATTTTTTATGCTCTACAAGATAAGGTAGGCGCCATGTCTGCTGAAATTCTTGGGGAGGCTGTGCTCTAAGATGGCAGCCTTAATATGCATTTTAGGGCAAAAGTGTAACACTTCTTTGTTTAACGGTTAGTTTAGCGGTGATTAGTGATTTTCTGTTTTTTTTTCCATGAAAATCTGTAAAAAAATAGATTTTTTAAGATTTCGGCTGTAGTATGCATTTTACCTACGACAAAAGTGTATTTATAATCAAATTTAAAGGGAATTACAAGATCTACAACTTTTATTTTGCGCATTTTTCTCTACCAAGTGTTGTTTAGCGTGAAAAAGTGATTTTCCATATTATTAAGCGTAATGAAGGTTGGTTTTCATTTCGCATCATTCACTCATGATTAAAATAAGGTTACGTTTTTTGAGGTTAGTTATTTAGTTTATTACGAATGTCGGGTTATATTGTTTATTATTTTCATCGGAAAGAGAAAGTTGTGTTGAGTGTTTCCATCTCTTGTTTATTTTTCTTTGGATGTTCGCGAATCTCGCAGAAAAGTACTTCAATGAGTGAAAAAGTTAGTAAAGTTGAGCCCGATAGATAAATAATTTCGGTACGGTTTGTCCATTTGTGTATTTTCTTTCCTGTAATAATATTTTTGTGTTTTGTTTTCCAGAGACATAGTTGAAGCGCAAACGTTTACGCCGAAAGAGCTGAAAATAGGGCAGACAGTCAAGTGTGTGGTGAATGAATTTATGAAGGATGCCGGTTTGAGATTGAAGCTGGGCACGCTGACTGTTTTTGCACCGATCACTCATCTTGCTGATCACGTCCATAAATATCCAGCGGCCGCCGTCTCAGCGCTTCACAAACCCAACTCTACCGTCACCGCTAAGGTAATCTCATCCTGCTGCTTGGTGTGAAACACTCACACAACTTTCTCTTGCCGATATAAATAATTGACAATAAACCTAATATTAGGAATAAAACATTAGAAATAAACAAAAAAACTAACCTCAATAAACATAACCTAATTTTAATCATGAATGAAAGACGCAAAATGAAAATCAACCTCAGTTTGGCTTAAAAATACACAAAATCACTCTTTCACGCTAAACTAGGCTCTGTAGAGAAAAATGTTCTAAATAAAAGTTGCAGATCTTTTAATTTTCTATAAATTCGATTATAAAAACTTTTATTATAAAATGCATACTAAGGCCGAAATGTTAAAAAAATCGATTTTTCTCACGTTTTCGTGAGAAAAAAACAGAAAATTGCTAATTACTGCTAAACTAAGCGTTATAGAAAAAAATGTTTGAAATAAAAGTTGTAGGTTTTTAAATTCTCTACAACTTTTATTATATAAATTTTTTCGCTAAATTGCATATTAAAGCTGTAATCTTAAAAAAACTTTGTTTTTACAAGAAAACAGCCTCGGCCAGAATTTCAGCAAACATGACACCTACCCTATCTTGTAGAGAATAAAAAATTTAGTAAACCAGGCGATTTTAAGAAAAATCGTAGGACCAGTTTTTGAGAAAATCGCAAAAAAGTGAAAAATTACACGAATAAACTACTACTTCCGGTTGACCGATTTTGATGAAAATGTTCGTGTCGGGTCCGGAAGTGGTATGTAACTTTAAGTTTCAAGTTCGTACGATGTTCCGTTCTTGAGATATTTTGTACACACACACACACTCACACCCTCACACGGACACACACACACACAGACCAATTGCTAAAAAACATGTTTTTTGGGTTCAGGGGGTCTGAAAATGTATAAATCCGGTGAAAACTAGATTTTGAAAAATCGACATGAAAACAATACTTTCCTTCCTATATATTCATATAGGCAAGAGAAAGTAAAAATGTTTTCCCTCTGTACTGACGTTGAGTAACGCTTTACTTTTGGTGTTGCATGGGCCGATCCCTCGAATTGACTAAACTAATAGTTTGTGTGTTTTTCCTTTCAGATCCTTGAAATAAGAGACGGAAGCTCTGTAATTGTGACGTTGAAACCGACTCTTGTCCGTTGTGAGCCGCTCTGTGATTATGATGAAGCCAAACGCGGCCACTCCTATTACGGAACCGTCACTAAAATCATAGATTCCGGTATCGTTGTGAAATTTTTTGGCGATACTTGCGGATTCATTCACAATACACGTTTTGCGACTTCCGTTACCGGCCTCTCTAAGAAATCATTCCATTTCGGACAACTGGTAAGAATTATTGAAATCGCCTCCATTTACACTAGACATTTTATCATGAAATCAGTTGAGAGCTGATGAGTAGAATGGTGTCAGGGGCAGGGGATAAGTAGGAGAGTGTCGAGATGGTTAGTTGAGACCGGTTACACAAGCAGCCGGCAATCGGTTAGTCTGGTTGACAGTTTTTTTTTTTTTTGGTTTAACGTCCGACTGTTTTGCAAATTGCTGTTAATGCAGACGGTGAAGGATGAAATGAATTTTTGTAACGTATGAAAAAATGCCATGCCCGAGTGGGATTCGAACCCGAGACCGCGTGATGAGAGGCGAGCACGTTACCAACATCGCCAATGCGGCCGGCTGGTTGGCAGTTGCGGCGGCAGCAAACATAAAGCAACATTGACACCAATGGTCAACTACTGCCAGCTGACTGACTGTTCTCCTTGCTTATCTTTACTCTTATAGGCTACTATTTCTATTGATGTTATAAAAACAGTACGACATAATCTCCTACATTTAGACGTACTCTATTATTATAATTATCTGTTTAATAATATCGTCTGCCCTTAACAGACAGGTGGAGTGTCAATTTATTTACACTCAATCTGTTAGTTGCAGGGCTAAAATAAATAGTTCTGTTTCTTATCACATGATCACCCAATTAAATGACTGAATAATTTAAGAACAGAAGAGGTAGAGGTGCAAAAGACACTAATCAGAGTTGTTTTCCTCTGAAATTAATGAATTTCATTATACAGTTGGACCCTGTGGTGAATGAAGTGAAGGTGTCATTTGCAGAGTGGAAAATATGTGCTTTTCAGAGGGCCCGGCATGCTGATAAGCGTAATTTTTCACTCGGTGAGTTGTGGCAATGTTAAACCAGCCTTTCAGCTGATGACGTAAACAACAATAACATCGGTGGTTAGTTTCCGCTGAGATTACGGTGTGACAATAATAATGACAAAATGAAATATACATAATTTACTTGTGTTTGATGAATAGTAGTTGCAAATCGCATGGCCAATAATACTACACAACATTCTTAAGTATAGTGATTTGGTTTTGACAGATCCGTTGTTTCGTGACCGATGTGAAACCGGTCGAAAGGAAACTGTTGCTGAGTTTGACTGCGGGTGCGGCCAGCAATATAAAGGTGGGAGCTCTCTACACGTTGGTGGTGATCGGGTGCGATCCAAACAGAGGTGTCGATGTCGTCATAGAAAATACATCTATGAGTAAGTACCAGGTAGCCGCATTGCTAACATTGTAACATTGCACTTTATCAGTGGCTGGCTGGCTGAACGTGCGCATAGCCAGCCAATACTTGCTCTTGTACAGTCCAGCCTCTCTAAGTTTGCTCCAAATGTAAACAAATAATGACGTCACTGAGCATGCGCATTATATCAAAATGTGTACACGCTGATTAAAAAGTAACAATAAAATACTTTCAAAAGTATTTTTCTAAATGAAATTGTTAGGCGTACATCATATCATGACTGATGTTTTTAGTACTTTAAGTACTTATAATTTAAAAAATAGTTAACTTAATAGGAATACAACATCTGTAAAGTGGGAGACTCTAGCGTGCACCCTGTAGTAGGTGGCTTTTGTTTGTTGACAGTCGGAGCAAACTAACAACGGCTCAACTGTAGCTCTCTTATATATTTGGTCTTTCAATAAAAATTATAACATATAAAAATACAACCGGCTGATTATTTCATTTATAAAGTATTGCATGTCAAAGCGCTCTATAATCGATGTGTTCAGTGCGAGATGCAAGACACCGGTCAACTACTGCAGCTGTTATATGAATGCATGCGTAATGTTTGGCAGGTGTTTGGCATTCTGATTGGTCTAAAGAGCAGAGCTGATCAATCGTGAAGAGCATTACAACAGACTTGGTTCAGCACCTCAGCTGGTAACTCATTTCGTTTGAAACCAAATGTGGTCCATACAATGATTATTCAGGGTGATTCACGAAGATATGCGGAAACTTTGGCAGCTCATTGTAGCCTACATTGTAAAAATAATGAAAAAAATTCACATAAACATGGGTCCAGAAATGCTTCGTTACCAAGTTAAGGCTAGCAAAAGATTTCGCCTGGATTTCAGCTCACTAGGTGAAATGAGGTCTTCCTGAAATTCTGGTTAGGTAGATTAAGGGGCGAATTCAATCGTTGCTTATGGTTTTTGACCTGATAAATTAAATAAAACAGATCGCAGAACTGTAAGTTAAGTAGTTTTTGAGAAAACCAGTGTCAAATGCAAAAAATGGAGTGAAACAACACATTTTTTCATATTTGGGCACAATAAATTTGTTATTTCATTAAGAAATAGATAAAAATTTTGAATAAATCTTGTAGAAAATTTTATTCTCAACAAAACGGTGTAAATAAAGTACACAGAAAGTGAATAGATGTTTGATTAAATGAATTTTTATTCATAACAGTAGAAAGTAAAATTAACCGGAAAAACATTAATCTAAACCTATTCAACCAAATTGCAGTAAATTTTCAAAAGTTTCTCCGCCGAATTCAATGCATTTTATTGCTCATTCAAGGATGGCTCTTGTTGTTTTCCGTAGTTCAACAGGGCTTTTCTTTAACTGCGTAAAAGCTTCACTAATACGTCTGAGTATTAATGTTGTTTTAATAAAAAAAAATTTCACTCCATTTTTTGCATTTGACACTGGTTTTCTCAAAAACTACTTAACTTACAGTTCTGGGACCTGTTTTATTCAATTTATCAGGTCAGAAACCATAAGAAACAATTGAATTCGCCCCTTAATCTATCTTACCAGAATTTCAGGAAGATCTCATTTCACCTGGTGAGCTGAAATCCGGGCGAAATTTTTCACTAGCCGTAACTCGCTAACTAAGCGTTTTCAGGCATATGTTTATATGAACTTTTTTTCTTATTTTTAGCTATAGAATGAGATCCCAAGAGAATGCCGTATAGTTTTGAATCACCCGGTAGGCCTATTTAGTTTTAAGTCAATTTTTAAGTTATTTATAAAATAATACTATTTACAATTACTCTAATGTACACATATCCGAAAAATTTTATATGAAACTTATATCAATATCGCTTTCATTCTCCGCAGGGTCGTATGATTCATCAATGTCCATGTCATCTAATTCCGACCCAGAATCTTCCGCAAAACAATCTTATGCATCTCTAGACATCATTTCATGAAAATGTATAATAGCACAATAACAGTAAAACACATACACTGCAAACAACGTGGCCTTGTAACCCGCTATGTCGGTACGCGGTAGTAGACGCTACGGTTCGATCTCGCGCATTAAGTAGGGGTCGATAGTTTTGTCGATAAATCAGAAAATACTAATCGATTCGGTCAACTATCGCTGTAGGTAAACGGAGGTAGAACAAAGTGAACGGATAGCGTACGGGTAGCCACATTTATAGGCTAACAATGTGAAAGTAGCAAACGTATGAGATACGTTTGCCATCTAGGGATGCTAGGGATTGCCGTGCCCGTATGACATACATTTGCCGTCACTCGGTGTATATCATCACAGCTGTATCACGTACGGTTGTCGTCTCGAAAGTGTTAAATACAATTAAATAAAAGTTCCATTACCCAAAAAATCTGGTGTGAAACTCTCACACAACTTTCTTTTGCCATTGCAAATAATTAGCAACGTAACCTAAAATTAGTAATAAAACATTAGAAATAAACAAAAAAACTAACTTCAAAAAGCATAACCTTATTTTAATCATGAGTGAATGATGCAAAAAATCAATCTCAGTTTGGCTTAAAAATGTGGAAAATCACTTTCACGCTAAACTAGGCTCTGTAGAGAAAAATGTTCTAAAAGTTGTAGAGCTTTTAATTTCCTATTAATTTGATTGTATATACTTTTAACGTAAAATGCGTATTAAGGCTGAAATCTTTAAAAAAACCATTTTTACATGTTTGTTTTCGTGAGAAAAAAAACAGAAAATCGCTAATTAGTGCGGAAGTAAGTTATACGAAAAAATGTTTGAAATAAAAGTTGTAGATTTTAAATTTTCTACAACTTCTATATTATACATTTTTGCGTTAAAATGCATATTAAAGCCGCAATCTTGAAAAAACAATTTTTTTCCTGAGAAAACAGTCTCCCCAAGAATTTCAGCAGACATAGCGCCTACCCTATCTTGTAGAGCATAAAAAATGCATTAAATGAGGCGATTTTTTAAAAAATCGTAGGAGCCCTTTTTGAGAAAATCTCTAAAAAGTGAAAAATGACACAAACTACTACTTCTGGTTGACCGATTTTGATGAAAATGTTCATGTCGGGCTCGGTAGTAGTATCTTACTTACGTTTCAAGTTCGTACGATGTTCCGTTCTTGAGATATTCTGTTCACACAGACACACACACACACACACACAGATACAAACCAATCGCTAAAAACATGTTTTTTGGGTTGAGGGGGGTCTGTAAACGTGTAGATCCTGGAAAACTCAATTTCGAAAAATCGCCATGAAAACAATACTTCCTTCCTATGTATTCATATAGGCAAGAGAAAGTAAAAATAAACTTGAAATCGGTTCTACCTGATGCTGATATAAGTGTTACCTCCAAAAATTTAAAACAACTGTCAACATGTCTAATACTTCTTAACCCTTTGAGGACCAACTTTCATAACAATTTTTTTCGGGTCAGTTCAAAAATTTCATATCCCATTATCAATTAGAAGTGCGAAAAAGACCACACTGAAAAAGGTCGTTTTGCAAGCATTAGTTAAAATCTTCATAACTTTAGTTATATAAAAGGTATTATTGTGATTTTTTTACCGAAATGACAAGAAATACTTGCAGTTTTAGTCCACTATGCTAGATGTTCAAAAAAATTTAAAGTTTTTTTGTCAGTAGCCTGTTTTATAAAAAAAATAAAAAGTAAAACATAAAAGTGAAGTTTTTGATTTTTTTTTTAATGAAAACTATTAACAATTTTAATATGGGAAACCTATTAACTTTGTAGAGAATTTTATTCTGTACATGCTTATAAATGTTGTTGAAGTTAAATTAAAAAATTAAAAAGTTACACGCAAAAACGTTTTTACATGACAAAATTGAAAATCACGTCCAAACACGCTTAGAAAAATTAATTTTCGCACAAATATCAATCCCTTGATGATTCACTAGTTTTCTGAATACAAATTATAAAAATAAATTACATTAATTAAAAAACTAATAATAAACACTGAAATTAATATCTAACTGCACTAAATTGTTTACAAACAAACACGAGAAACAAAACACGCATGATGGACGAACGATAACCTCAAACTAAACACAAGACAACAACACAATTGCACGCAATACATTCAGTTCTGCTCTCGGCAAACAGCTGATAGAATAAAAAATTATTTTTGAATATGTAGACATAATATAGCAGAACAAACAATGTAATATGAAATTCATCATCATCATCATCATCTGGGTATCCTTCCAGCAGGCCGGGTAGGATTTGAGTGGACGATATGCCTCCAATTTTAATTTAATATGAATTAATTAATTAATAATTTTATATATTATTTAGCATAATTGATTTTAATTTCATTACTTTTACAGACCCAATCTAGGCTACACTTTGTATTGACTGTAGACTGTTACAGATTCCTGGACCCCCCCCCCCCCGCTATCATACCATTTCCTTACAAAAATATCACCCCAGCAAAATAAAATCCACTACAATCCACAAGGAAATCATTTAAAATATTGTTACAACTCGTTATAGTAAAGTTAAATTGTAAACTTTAATTTAATTAATTCACATATTATATTTATTTAACAAAATTATTTAACATGAAAAAAACTAACCTTTACAAACGACAACAATGAATATAATGAGTTTATGAAAATAAGTTATTAAACAATGAAAACAATATTCAGTTCACGCAATTTATTTACAATGAAATAAAATAAAAAATATCCGTTACCAAATTAAACATTTAATACAATGTCTGTTGACAAAATAACAAACTTCACCGTAACGAACAATCCAATCAGTATAATTTAGACCACTAACACGTCACCCATTCAAACCACGACCGCACCCCAACAATGGAATCCTTCGTTTTTATATTTAATCAGTCAGCTGTTTATGACCAGCTGACTTTATTTTCGCCACTTCATTATAACAATATGTATTATTTATTGTTCAAAAATTAATATGGATTCCGTTGCTACGATGCAAACTACTAGTAACTTAAATAATTATAATTATTTATTGTACATTTTTTCTTTCTTTTTGGTTTAACGTCCGACTGTTCTGCAATTACTGCTAATGCAGACGGTGAAGGATGAAATGATTTTTTTTTGTAACGTATGAAAATATGCCGTGCCTGAATGGGATTTGAACCCAAGACCACATGATGAGAGGCGAGCACTTTACCAACTACGTCAATGCGGACTGCAATAAATTTATTGTACAGATAAATATAATGAGAGCAAACATAGAAGTCTAGAAGCCATGATGGATACTTTTTAGAAATCTACACAAAATTAATTTTTAGTGTAAAGGGTTATAACATGGAGGAGCTTCATTCGAAAAAATGGAGCCCAGACAAAATGGCTAAAAACCGTTTTCGGTTTTATACAGATAAAAATTGGTGTGAAATACTTGCACGACTTTTTCTTGCCAATACAAATAATGAACAATGTAACCCAACATTAGAAATAAACAAAAAACTAAACTCAAAGAACATAACCTTATTTTAATCATGAGTAAAAGACGCGAAATGAAAATCAATCTCAGTTTGGCTTAAAAATATGGAAATCACTCTTTCACGCTAAACTAGGCTCTGTAGAGAAAAACGCTTAAAGTAAAAGTTGTACATCTTTTAATTTCGTATAAATATCATCGTATACACTTTTGTCGTTAAATGCATACCGAGATTGAAATCGTTAAAAAACCATTTTTTACAGATTTTCATGAAAAAAAAACAAAATTACTAATTACCACTAAATTAAGTGTTATACAAAAAAATGTCTGAAATAGAAGTTGTAAATTTTTACATTGTCTACAATTTTTATTATATACACTTTTGCTGGAAAATTCATATGAAGGCCGTAATTTAAAAAAAACTATTTTTTTCAACGAGAGAACACCCTACCCAAGAATTTCATCAGACATGGTGCATACCCTATCTTGTATAGAGCATAAAAAATTTAGTAAATGAGGGAATTTTTAAAAAAATAGTAGGAGCTGTTTTTGAGAAAATTGCAAAAGAGTGAAAAATGACACGAATAAACTACTACTTCCGGTTGACTGATTTTTGATGAAAATGTTTGTGTCGGTTCCCCTTGTAGGTGCTAACTTAAGTTTTAAGTTTCAATTTTGTATGATGTTCCATTCGTGAGATATATTTTGTATATCGCTTAAAACATGTTGTTGTGTAGTGGTGGGTGACATTTTTTTTTTCATCCTGGAGACTCCAAAGGGAGTATAGGACATGTCAAGATAAAACTGATAAACTGAAAGTTTATCACCAATGATAAATTTATCACTTACCACCAAAATTTGTTTTTGCTACTGCTTACTTCAGTAGGCTTGTCATGAACCCTATTGAATTAAATATCACACACAATAAATAATAAAAAAAAAATCAAAACAATGATAAATTCATCATTTACCAATTATTTCCTCCTGCTACTGCTCAACTCAGCAGGCTTGTCATGAACCCCTTTGTATCAACTTGTACACAATATTTGTTTAATTAAAGTTAAAAACCTAAACTATTTAGAAAGGAATTTGTGCACACTGTAAAATATTTCATCAATCAAATATTGTTTTAGCTTTTTTTAAAATGACGTTAAATTGTCACAACTTTTTAAACTTTTAGGCAATTTATTGATGTATTTTCTACCTGCATAAGTTGGTTTTTGTTCAAACAATTTAGTGTTGTGATTAGCAACATAATAATCGATTCTGTTTCTTGTGTAGTGGTTGTGAACATCTAAATGAACATGAAACCAGTACTGTGGCCAAGAGAAAGTAAATATTTATATGCAATGTGGAAGGGAGCGGGTTATTTAATGTGGTTTGGTTATTTATTTACAGGTGGTGTGATTGGTGTGAATCAAGTGACGGACCATGTCGACTTGCTCCCACTTTATCTCGCATCTTTCACTCGAGGACTCACTATTGAGAATGCTCTGCTTTTTAAATTCACCCACGATTTGACTCCTTTTTTCACTTTGAGAACATCTGTGAAAAATTTCATTCAGGTACGTTCACTTATGTTAATATTTCCCCTTATGTACAATGTTTACAAGTTAACATTTTATCGGTCGATTGCGGGTAAACTCTGTAATTACATCGGGTACTTAATGTGATTAGGTTAGATCACTAAACGCATTGCAAATAAATAAATAATATAACGGGTGTTTCAAAAAGGACGCACTTCAAAGTTTAAGGGTTAATATTTTCTGCATAGGGAATATTTTTTCCCCCCAAATAACAGTTGGCACCACCGTACTCATTGTTGACCCATTGTGTATTACTGACATGTACTAGTGCTATCCCGGTATTCATTAGTGTCTATAGTGTCTGTATAAGTTCAAACATGGTTTTTTCAAAGGATGAACGATTTTTTATTATTGAAAGTTATTGCGCATATAAATCTTACAAACGAGTGAAAGACGAATTCCAGTTAAAATTTCCCAATTCTGAAGTACCTAATAACACCACAATATCGCGTCTGATTAATCAATTTCATGAGACTGGCAGTGTACAGGATGAGAAAAGCACAGGTCGACCATCAGTGTTAACAGAACAAGTTTTGGACGATGTGAAACAACGTTTGACTACCTCACCCGGCAAATCACTTAGAAAGTTATCTTCACAGGCTGGATTATCACTATCTTCTGCTTTAAGGGCTACAAAAAAATTAAATCTGCATCCTTACCGCATCGGTGTCGTTCATGAACTGAAAGAAGTTGACCATGGGAAACGTATACAATATTGTCATTGGATACATTCTCTTGTTAATGACAACGGTGTTGAAATATCGGATCGTGTTTATTTCAGTGACGAAGCATGGTTCCACGTGGATGGTTACATCAACAGCCAAAACTGCCGAATATGGAGCGCTCATAATCCTCACACATTTCATGAATGTCCACTACACGCACGTAAAATTGATGTTTGGTGTGCGATTTACTGGCGTGGTATTGTTGGGCCTTTATTTTTTGACACATCTGTAGATGGTGTGGTGTACTGCAACTTAATTGAACAATTTATAGCATTGTTAGAATTACACGATGGAGATTGTATAGCGTTGTTAGAATTACACGATCGAGATTGTTGGTTTCAGCAGGATAACGCAACGTGCCATACTTCTACTGAAACGCTGAATATGTTACGAGAATTTTTTGGCCATCGTGTGATATCAAAAGGATTGTGGCCACCAAAATCCCCAGATCTTACTCCT
The DNA here is from genome assembly GCA_035578175.1 of Catonia carolina. Taxonomy (NCBI): domain Eukaryota; kingdom Metazoa; phylum Arthropoda; class Insecta; order Hemiptera; family Achilidae; genus Catonia; species Catonia carolina. Next base: position 2,630,330 of record JAQMRL010000033.1, read on the forward strand.
GCGGATTTTTTTCTTTGGGGGAATTTAAAGAGTAAGTTTTTTGAAAACAATCCTCTTACAATTGCAGAGAATTGAAGGCTAATATTGAAAGTGAGATTACAAACATTAATGAGCAAACACTACGAAAAGTGGCTGCAAATGTTTTGAAACGTGTCCGAACTTGCATTACAAGCGGAGGAAGTCATTTTGAACATTTATTGTGAAGTTTTCGACGTAATCTGAATGTTATAAAGGTAATAATTTGTAATTACTTAATGTAATAAATTAGCGTTCTCTAACTTCGAAGTGCGTCCTTTTTGAAACACCCGTTAGTTCCCTGAGCCATGAGTTTGCCATCGTTTGCAATGAGGGGTAGCATCAGTGTGCGTGCGCGACTGGTTTCATTTCAGTACAACCAACGCAACCACGTATGCTATAACAAGAGCACATTAAGTATATCGTGGAATCTTATTTATTTATTTATTTACAACAATATAAAGGCTAACAGAACTTATCCATATAAGCCTTATTGACATAAAAAATCTACTTATTTACAAAACAATCTTTGCTTATAACTATTTTATTTACATAATTTACATGGTAATACATTTTTTGTCTCTTTTTCTCATAAAAATAAAATAATGTTTCAATAAAATTACTTACTATAATAAATTAATAAGAAAAAAAAAATTCCCACAAAAAATAATTTAGCAAAACTTGATCAAAACTAATATTATTTATTAATAAATTAATAAAAGGGACAGGAAAAAGAAACAGTAGAAAAAAGAAAAAAAGAACAAAGGAAAGGAAGAAAGAAGGAAAGAAAAAGATGTGAGCCTGCTCTGTGAAGAATTTATGTCATTTATTGGTTGGTGAGCGCCTGATAACATTTTGATGAGAATTGTTAATAATTATCAAAAAAAGGATAACGTTCGTATTAAGAAAGTATTACTGTATTGCACAGTGTTCACTTATGTACTGTCGCCAACCGGGGCCGATGACACGTGGGGAAACTGTGTCTGTAAAATTGGTGGCCCTAAAGGGCCGTTTAATTGTGTTGGTGGCCCTGAAAAGGGCCATTGTTGGCGGTCGGAAGCAGCGAGCTGGCGTGGTAAAGGCGGAGCCCGAAGAGTGACGGCTCGGCTACCGGATTCAGGCCTAGCCTTCCGTCAGCGGCAGTTGGGTCCCCACTATAGCGTGGCAGTGTTGGGCCCCAGAGCCCCGCAGTGTCGGGTCGGCGTAGGCCGTCTGCCGATAGTGCGGCCGAGGCAGCTCTCTCCGGGCTGGCGAAGGCTGACCGGTGCGGGAATGGTAGCGTCCGTCACCGGTAGCGTATACCAGGGATGGTGCGTCTGGTCTCGGCTGGGCTCGTCCTCTTCAGTCAGGAGCTCTTTCTTTGTTCTTCTCTGCTTGCGAGTTGAGTGAAGAGTGAGTCTCGTGGACGAGGGTCCCCTCTTAAATACCTCTCCGTCGAGTCAACAAGATGGTGGGGAGGGCTGTAGCGCTCCGCGTGGCAGGCATGTAGTGGGACTGTGTGGCAGGCAGTGACTGTACGTTAACTGTATGAATATATTAGTAACTGTCTGTTACCGTAAACGAAAATGTTGGTTTCTCGAAAACGTGGTCGGATTATTCACAGTGTTGAACGAAATCTAATATGCAGTGTAATAAAATGCTGTGAAGTTGAAGCTCAACAAAAATGCATTTCCTTGCCTCTTAACCCTTTATAGGTGTGTGGTAGGTAGGCCTATACTTACCACCGGCAATAAGGTCGATTTTGTTTTAAGAATAAGCCATGCGGTTTAACCCTTTTGGCATTTTATGGTAAGTAGGCTATTCGCAGCGACCTTTTGCTTCGTGAGGTGAGTTAGACGAATGTGATAAGGGTTTAGACCAGCGTACGCTACCATGTTGTTTTGTTGGCACTTTTGTACAGTGCTTAGAAAATTGCAGTTTTTTACGGGAAAGCAAGCATACATGATAATAATATAAAGTTAAGATAAGTTATTGGACAAATGTTTCTGTTATATAGGGCTCTAAGTTGTTTTAACCCTTACAAACCAGCAGGCCCAATATCACTCATTCGTCATCATCTTTCTTTAAACTCAATTATCTCCGCAACTATTTATTATTTTTTAACGGGTTTAGTTTTATTAGATAGAGACTTTTTTCTTCTTTCATTTGATGTATCTTGCATATTTGTACGATGAAAATTGACGACGTGGTGTTAAGCGAAAAAAAGATTTTTTTTTTGATCAGCCGGTACTAAAATTTGAACGTTTTTATCCATAACTTTTCAACAAAAAAACGTATTTGTTTGGGAATGACACCATCAGTTAGCTTGAAATGTAACAATCGAAATCCATAAATTAAAAGTGCCGGTGACAAATTTTATGACCCTAAATAGTCCAGTCAACCTGTGTTTTTTAGAGGAAAAAAATAGTATAAAGCTAATTTTTTTTCCATCGATTACTATAGTTTAGACAAGTGTACTGCCAAAAGTCCCCACCCGTACCCCCTTGCTTCCCCCCCAGCGACCCCCCCAAAGTTACAAATTGCAAGGGTTTCGTAAATCGTGTTTATCTCAAAAACTAAACAAGGTATTGGATTAAACTTTTTTTTGTTGTTTTTCTTATAATATTTCCTACAATTAATGTCCTAATTATTTTCATCGTATCTTTTACCGTTCGGTAGTTATTCATAACAAAGCTGCTAAAACATTATAAATTTAATTACGTAATTTTACTTTTTGGTTTACAACTATTTACACTTACATTTTACCCAAAAATGTTTCAAACAAAACTTTTAGTCCTTTTTAAGATCTATAAAATGATGTATAACAGTACTTATTTTATTGTAATAATATGTCAAAACCAGCCGCTGCAATGTAGAGTGCTTAGTTGTGGCGGCGTTCGGTGATAGACGGCTGAGGCCGTCGGTTGCTATGTTGCAGTTATAATTTTTCGCGTAATTTAAGCACCACTAGGATATTTTTTTAAAAATTAATAAACTTATTTCACAAGTGTCTTAGTATGTATTTTTAAGTGTAAGAGCAAACATTTATGTAATATAAAAAGTTTCCGTTTTTCAGACTACATATTTTAAGAACTGTGTACAAAACCATTTTTAAATTGAGTTTAATTATATGATCAGGCCTAAAGGCTATTTATTGTCCAAAAGATTATGTACGTATATGATGGCTCACACATCCATGAGATGTTTTTCAGCATCCTAGACTTCAACGACCGTGACATTACTGCAGAATCCTCCACAAGTCGCACACATTTCTGTACAATCCACAGAGATGCCTTAAAGCAGCTGCTTATTTGTATGACACGTTTCAGTTGCAGGAAACTAAGGTGATTACTTCTTCAGGTACCGGTGGTTATTTTTTACTGAACCGGGTACAACATGTTGTTTGTTAGAGTCCAACCCCAATCCGTAGCAGCCATATTCTTATCTCCAATGCATTTTTGAAACTGGTAGTAAGTTTAAAACGAGTGTTTCTCAGCAGCATTAGATATTGGAGGAAGATACGCCATGTTAAATTTGGATTTTAATGTCATTTTTGCAACTGCTTTGAGGTGTATAAAGAATATCTAGTTTCGTTTAAACTTTTAGACCTAGTACATCCGAATAGTTTCAGTACAAAATTCTCTCCTATTTCTTTTAAGAGTATTGTTGTTAGCTTCCTTTTCATAAAAGAGTAAAGCTTTCACGCGCGCAGCGCGCGTACCTCCTCACAAGTACGCGTTGAGTTTGCCTTTTCCAAAAAAACAAAAAAAAGACGACAAAGTGTCAGATCCATTCATAGCATACATAAACAACATCACATTCTTCAATTATCCTGTTTTTTCAGGAATTTTCCTGATATCATATGTTGATGGTGTACCAGAGGGTTTGTGGAAGAATAGTTGTAGTTTTTCACTCTGTGGTAGACCAATTAATTAAACAAAAATATCAGTGTCTTTTCCAACGACAACTATTGACCTATCAACGTGGCTCTTTGAAACGTTTATTGACTTCAAACACAAATAATTTAGTGTAATCTAGCCATCAAACACAATATGGCTAATTATAGTTAAATTATAGAAGTTAATTATAGGAAATATTATAAGAAAGACAACAAAAAAAAATTTAATCCAATACCTTGTTTAGTTTTTGAGATAAACGCGATTTAAGAAACCCATGCAATTCGTAACTTTGGGGGGGGGGAAGCAAGGGGGCAGGGGTGGGGACTTTTGGCAGGACACTTATCTAAACTATAGTAATCGATGGGAAAAAAATTAGCTCTATACTATATTTTTCCTCTATCGGGTATTTGACGACACTGGTTGATTGGACTATTATTGGCAACTAGTTTGAGACTCATGTTTATTCAACACTGTCTTGTGGAATGATGAAGAAATTCTTGCAATGAAATCGATAATAATCATTTATAAAATGTGGGTAGATGTTGAGCGACAGGAGAACACTTCATCTTGAAAACAATACTTTCCAACGACAACTATTGACCTATCAACGTGGCTCTTTGAGACGTTTATATCTCTATATGTTTATCTCCCTATATATTTATTGCCCGTATACGGCTAGAGATGAAAATAAATTGCCATTGATCAGGACGATTAAAAAATGGTCTATTGATGTGGAAATGACGGTACAGTTTTACAACTTGAGCTGGTACAAAAAAAGAAATGAATACACGCCATTTCACGTGTCTTTGAAATGAAATGGTGTTGACCATTATGTCACTGGTCACTGGTCACTGCTTCCCTTCAAATAGGCCTACTCTAAATGCTACCGGTTTTATTAATCTATTTGTGTGTTTTCGTGTTTCAGTCCAATCCTCAAGTGTTTTCCAGAGGTGTGTCATATCTGAAGAGTGGTACGATTGTACCTTGCAGTGTGAATAAAATAGATGATGACACAAGAGGCATTGAACTCAGCGTGAGTGTCGCTTTCGATGGAATTGCGGATACGTATCACGTTTCACATCAGGTAACAAACACATTGCTTCAATTAATGAAACTAGGCAAACTACTCATTCGGTCGCAGGTTGATTCACGTTGTGTTAGGCAAAATAATTTTATGCACAATTTCAATGTTCACAATCATAACACGAGAAACAGGAATGATTATTATGTGGCTAATCACTCCACAAAATTGTTTCAACAAAAACCTTGTCGCCACCGGCTTTCAGTAGCGCAGTCGTTTGAGCTCATAGGAACCGGCCGGGCATCGCCGGCGTAGTTCAAAAGTAGAACATCGAAGGGGGGGAGGTCGTCTTCGCCGCTGCCTAAAAGATTAGGAGCAGCCGCCGACGCAGCGACCACCTTTCACCGCTGCCTCCGAAGAGAAGCAGTCACCGGTAAAGTGAATCGGGGTCGTCTGTACCGCTGCTTAATCTAATAGGAGTGAGTCGCCGACGCAGCGTGCACCTTTTACCGCTGCCTCCAAAGGGGAGCAGTCGCCGGTGAAGCGAGGGGTAGGGGATGGAGGTGCAGATGACGGAAAGAATACTCAATGTTGAGATGTCAACTCTCCGTATCGATTCTCGCACACAGAGAACATCGATACTGTCACCTTCTCCTTCTCGACTTTTGCATCGCCAGTGCGTAGACACTATATGTTGCCACTTGGTACATGCGCTGTGAGAGGTATGACCGCTGGCGCATTCTATCGGCAGCAGCAACCCCATCACAGCGCCAACAGTGGGCAAAATATGAACTACGGACCGGCGTACAAGTAAAGACAGTATCAACCTACTTATGCAGGGACAAAATTCATAAATAAATTACCCCAATCTTTAAAGTGTTGTGAGGATTTGAATTCCTTTAAAAAAAATCTAAAAAATTACTTGATCGGTGAAACTTTCTATAGCGTACAAAAATTTCTTTCTTGATAGTAGTGATACATTGTGTGATTCGTATATGTATTTCAGGTGTTATATCTGACGACATGTCCTATACTCCTCCTGGAGTCTCCAGGGCGCAAAAAAAAAAAAAAAAAACGTATTTCAAGATGAGTTCCAGTAGCAGCTGTGATTATCGATTATTTCTTATGGAAAATTTTTAGACTAAATTGTTATTGTTAGGTTTTTAACACCTTGTAAATGCCTGAACGGTTTTTTGAAAAGGAATTTGCCTCTAAACTAAAACTATCGGAGGACCAGTATACAAGACCAATAGACAATTTGTGATAGAATATACAAAATATAGGAAAGGAACACAAGGGAAAATTGACCAAATGAACGATAAATTACTATCATGAATAAATTCCACTTACTTGATTTGAAATTACTACGCAGAAATACGCTGATTGTAGTAAGCAGTAACGCCACACTGAAGAACTTTCATACACACTTTAAGTACATAAACAATGAAAGCATAAATACAACGAAATTGACAATTTAATAAACACATACGCAAATAATAACACAAGATAAGCATTAAACGAAAGAACGCCGAAGTTAGCGCCAAAGCATGGTGCTAACCGCAAGCTAAGCCTCAAGAACGAAGAATGCATCTATCCGTGACGAGTTTCATCGAGCAAGTGATCGAGACAGCGGGAAAAGGAAATGGCATAGGTGGAGGGGGAAGAAACATAGAGGATTACGTAGCATAATTGGAAATGACGCTGACAATAACCGCAATAAAGCGGGAGCATTTAAAACACCGCAAGTGGCGACGGAACCTTGTAAAACCCCCTTGAAGTGTAGATGCCACAGACAGTTATCTTTTAAAGACAATACAGTTAGTGACATTAATCTTCTTCTTCTTCTTCTGTCTTTCAAGGATTAGGCATCTCTGCCTGTTCAGAATTTCTCAAATCTCCCGATCTCTTTGTCAGGTGTGTTCATTCTCTCCTGCCGCCCGGTGTCTGCTTAGGTCTCCTACAGGAGTGATATTTATAAGAACAGAAAATTGTACGGCGAGTATCATTATCTTTTTCCACAAATGAAAAAAGATAGAGACAGGTTTTTTTTAAATACAAGAGAATGACTGGCAAAACTAGATGTTTAAGATGTATGAGGTCTGTTCAAAAAATAACCAAACTTTTTGAATTACACGCCAACAGGGATATTTAGAGACGTGCGGTTGGTAGCACACTGCTCTACGTCTTTCTTTGTTAAGCACATGTTTTTGGATTGTTGATATTTCATTTACTTTTCATGGTGTTGTGTTTTTAGTACAACGTGTTTAAGTGCTAGTGACAATTTTTTTAACATGAAATTTTTGTCAACCCGTTGTGAACACTGCACTTTTGTCTTAATGCCGTAGCCGTAAACCCAGTTTTTCATCTCCTGTTATGATCCTTTACCTGAATGTTGTATCATCATTGGCTTGTTCAAGAAGTCCCGACAAACGTCCACATGATGTTCTTTTTGCTGTTCGGTCATCAAACGGGGAACAAACTTTGCTGCAACTCGACACAAGTTCAATTTTTCTGTCAAAATTTCATGGTACGATCCAAGTGAGATGCCAACCTCTTCTGAAAGTTCTCTAACAGTCAATCGGCGATTTACACGCACCAGATTATGGATTTTCCTAACGAGGGTGCCATCAGTTGAAGTCAAAGGCGTTCCAGGTCGAGGGTCATCTTCAATTGACTGGCGACCACTTTTAAATTGAGAAAACTATTTACAACAATGCGTACAACTCAGAGAATCATCACCTTAAGCTTGTTTCAAAACTTGAAATGTTTCTGTGAAAGTTTTTCCTTGCTTCACGCGAAATTTCACGTTGCACCTTTGTTCCCGAATTTTGCACATTACAAAAATCGTCACTAGCACTTAAAACACGTCGTACTAAAAACAGAACACCACAAAAATTAAATGAGATATGAACAATCCAAGAAAATGCGTTCACAAAAGGAATGGCGTAGAACAGTGTGCCACCAACCGCACATTGCTAAATATCCCCATTATAAAGTTTGGTTATTTTTTGAACAGACCTCGTATTTATTAATAGACTATTTAGATATTAACAACTCTGTTAGATATCCACAACATTGTAAGTTGCGATTATAATAAACAAGTTGTTATTAGCGTGTTTATGACGCCAACTACACTGCAACCTGCCAGCAGAGCAGCATCCAGTTTTGTTTTATACAAAACAAAACTGTGAGCTGATATGCACAGGTTTACTCTGAGACATCCGATTAAAATGTAATGTAATGTAATGTAATGGTGTATTTCTTGCAGACTCGTGACCAGCGTTCACTCTTCGCTTACCCTTACTATTGTTTTCATGTCAATTTTCACAGCAAATACACTTTTCTTGTGTAACAAAAATCTCAAAAAATAAAAATGTTGTTTCGAGTTGAAACTTGCTACTTAAGTTAAGTATTGTTAGGGCGACATTTTCATAAACATTGATCCACTGGAAGTAATACAATTTGTGCAGTTAAGATAGATTAAGCGCCGTGTTTGCTCTTGTAGTAAAGATTGGTTTTTTTAAGTTTGCACTCATAATGTGCATCTTACACCGAAAATGTATATAGTCTAATATTATACAGTTTTGTCATAGAATACATACTAACGCCACAATCTTTAAAAATTCCATTTATTACGGATTTTGTTGAAGCCACTAAACTAAGCATTGTACAAAAAAATAAAAGTTGTAGGTTTCCAATGATCTGCAACTTTAATTATATACAGGGTGATTATAAATGAAATTGACAGTTTCGATAGCTTATAGAAAATTTATTTTTGAAAAGTTAAGTTAATTACTTAAATGATTATATAGAAGAATTCATTAAGTTTTTATTGAAAATATTTACAGATGTTCAATGTGTGCACTTTGTAACATGACAGATATCAACACGATAGTCGAATTCTTCCCACACACGATTAAGCATATGACGGTCAACTGTGGCTAGAGCATTTGCGATACGTTGTTTTAGACCATCGATATCTACAGGAAGCGGTGGTACAAAAACTTTGTCTTTTACATAACCCCATAAGAAAAAGTCGCAGGGCGTTAAGTCTGGACTATCGATGTGGCCAAGGCGTAAACACAATGTTTTCCTCACTTGCACGGCCAATCCATCGTGTAGGAAGATGTTCATCAAGATAATTTCTGACCTGTAAGTGTCAGTGAGGCGGAGCTCCATCTTGTACAAAAATGAAGTTATCACTATCTTCCTGAAGTTGAGACATTAACCAATCGTTTAACATGTCCAGATAAATTACTCTGGTTATTGACACTTTGTGAATGAAGAACGGCCCGTAAACCTTTTCACGAGATAATGCGCTAAAGACGTTTACTTTAGGGGAATCACGTGTATGCTGTAAAGTTATTTGTGGGTTTTCTGTGCCCCATATTCTAACATTAACTTGTCTATTAACTTTTCCACTATTGTGAAAATTACATTCATCACTGAAAATTAGGCGATTAAAGAATGCGTCGTCATTTTCAACACAATGTTACATCTCCAGACATAAATTTTTACCTACGACTTTTATCACTGGTATTTAAACTTTGTACCAACTGCAATTTATAAGGTGTAATTTTCAAACATTTCCGCAGAATTTTCCACACAGTCGGTTGAGGAATTTGCAATTCTAAACTTGCTGATCTAGTTGATTTTCCTGGACTTGGTACATAAACATCACGAACACTATCCATTTGTTCTTCTGTAACAGAAGGGGTTCCAGTACTCTTCCTTTTACACAGACATCCACTGTTTTCAAAATGTTTATACCAGTCATAGATTGATTGCCTTTTTGGTGGTGGTTTACCATATCTTGTTCTGAAATGACGTCGCACAACCGTAACCGAGTTTGTTTCGGCTAATTTAAAAACACAATAAGCTTTCTCCACTTGAGTAGTGGCCATTTTGCTAGACTGGTCGTTGTAATAGCAGCCAACGACAGTTACACCAGCATGAACTTTAAAAAGTTCCCTATAAACGTATAGCCTATCATTTGCTATATTCAAATAGACCAGTTTGATGTTTAAGAAGCTGTCGTAAGCGTCTGTTTCATTTATGATCATACTGTACACTTTAGCCCTAGAATGCATATTAAGGCCGCAATCTTAAAAAGTCATTTTTTCTACGAGAACACAGCCCAGCCTTCCCAAGAATTTCAGGAGACATGGCGCTTACTGTGTCTTGTATTGCATAAAAAATTAGTAAATGAGGCGATTTTTAAAAAACATTAGGAGCTGATTTTGAGAAAGTTAAGTTTTTGAAGACTACTATAATAGTATTACTAGTAATACTAGTATTATAGTATTTAATAATACTATCAATAATAGTAATAATAGTAATTATTTTCGATTTAATAGTAAAAAATGCTTGTGACGGCTTCTGGATAAATGTTAACAAATTAGCCAATTAGGTGATGAACGTTGATTGTGATAAATAGGTAGAATGTGAGTGGGATCAGTATGGTGGGACGTAGAGTGATGTCTCCTCATCACATTGTGCTTTGTTCTGGTCGAAGTTCACCTAGTTCATTAGAAATGTGTGCCTCATTAGGCGTACTAGCGCAGGAGACGTTGGTCACTATACAAAGTCTGTTTATTGTTTCACTGTGTTTGTGTGTTTAGGTGCTGGAAAATGCTCAGATCCCGATCAACCGGTTGAAAGAAAACCAAACAATTGTGGCTGGTGTGAAGGTTGAAAATAATTCTGCTGAATTAGATGTGTGCCTGTCGACTGAGGTGGACGTGAAGATGAAGGTAAGGTGAAGGTGACACTTGATCAACTAATCTTTTAACAAGTGGTCCAAGTAGGAGCTGAACATATAACAGGCTGTGTCTGTTGTGTGCATCGCAGTTGAACAGACAAAAGGAAACTGCATTTTTGACCGTCCGTACGAAAAGGGACCGTGAGGTTATCAGTGTTTCTTACCGACAATTTAATGCTGAAAACGATAATATTTTCACTTTTTATACTGATATAATAAAGAAGAAACGTCTTGTTTGTTTGTTTGTTTGTATGAGGTGGTAATCTCAGAAACTACTGAACCGATTTTAAAAATCTTTCATTGTTGCATACCTTAGCCCTTAGAGTTTCCTGATCAATGTAGGATATTTTGCAACTTTAAGTAACTTTAATTAAGTGAGTTAAGCAACTTAAACTGTGACGATGTTGCATGTTCTAGTTTATCGGGTGCATAGACATTTATTTTTTCCAAGTCCTCTGGGTGGTGTATTTTTTGGGCTAGAAGCACGATTCAACTTTTATATTTCATAGAAAAACGTGAATAATAAGATTCGATTCCAAAAAAATTTGGAAATATTCAAAATTTTTAATTTTGTACTGTATTTCATTATTTGTTTTCATTCGACAGGAAGTGAATGAGTCATATTTCCAGTTACTCTGCGTACTGCACCCACCCACGCATTACTGTCTCTTATCTCACCCACATAATATCAACTGTCTCTTTCTTTTCCATCAGTTTCTTCTACGCATTCTATTTAATTTTGTTAAACCGCAGGGACAAACATTTAAAACGTTGGGCATCGATTTGAAACAAGAGTGCTTCCTTCACTCATGGACGACTATATGTCGGCTTTTTAGAGCTGGAAGTGCAGAAAAACAATTTCTTTTGCTGCCACAGGGCAACACAACCACAAATATTGTATATAGAGAGAGAGGTTTTAAAATAATTTAACGAGGCCTTCACTACATTAGCTGATGTGAAGCGAAGCGAGCGGGGGTTGCTAGTTTATAATAAAGTTACAGAAATTAAAAAATGAAGTTTAAGAAGCACTTGTTTTCAGGAAATTGCAATTAAAGTTGGTTAATATTTTAGTATTAATATTTACTTTCCTTGTTTTTGTCAGATGTCATGTCTTCATATCCAGTGATGTCTTCAAATAATTGATATTTGAAATTGTTAAAACCCTGTTGCAGATTTTCCGAGATCATGTCAAATGTAAAAATTCATGGACGGGCAAAAAAATTGAAAAATTGTAATGTAATTTTAACATACAACAAAGATAAAACATTATAAAAAAAAATATAATGAAACTGGAATTAGGGATAAACTAAAAATTTATATTGTGAGAATTTCATTGATTTTCATGTTCAAGTGTGGAGGCACCAATCTTGACTATTTTCTTGGAAGGATATTGTTGGGTGCTTTTTTACTTTTTTCGTGTTTTGAGCCAGAACTTTTAGTTTTTCTTTTACGTATCCAACAGAAAACGGATCTTAACTTCACCGATAAGAAATACTTTGGTGAAGCTAACATACGTTTCCCCTATTTGACATACTGGCTAGTTTTGGGCATTTAATCGGGTTTAAAATTTAAAATAAAATAAAATAGTTATTTTTATACACAGAATATAGACCAAAGGTGGAAACATGTATAACGTTGTAGATGGCAACGACCAACGATGCTGAAAAGGTTATACCAGTAACCATGAAATTGAGAGCCTGGATCTAGTTAGACAGTAATGCAGTGTTGCCATATTTGGCAGAGTGGGAACAAACTTAAACTATATAAGATTACAAACCGATTTAACATTGATAAAATAATATACAAGGCTCGGAATACAGTGTTGAAACCGCAAAAGCTTTTTATTTCAATTATTTGTGAGTAAATAAACTAATCTATATATAGCCTATGTTTAGACATGAATGAAATATAATTACAAAGAGGAAATCGAAAAGTGTTGTAAAACCACGAATCCCTTTTTAATTTCAACCACTTAATTTATTTAGACGTTCTCATAAATAAGCCATGTTATCCTATATGCTTCAGACAATAATGAAAACAATAAGTGCATTTTGACTTTTACAAAAATTTGAAATTGTTAAAATGAAAAACAGCCGATAAACGTGAGTGAAGCAGAGGAGGGAGGGAGGGAGGGGATACTAATTGTGGTTGACATGTTTTTGTGTGGTGCAGGCGGAGGCGGGGCTGACTCTGTCAGAAGACTACGTGAGATCGGCGTCCAAGTTTCAGACGGTGAACTCTGGTGATGTGGTGCTTGTTGAAGTGACGGGTGTCACAGGTGATTCGGCGATCGATGTCAAATTGGTGAATGCAAAGTCAGCGGCAGCAGTCGGAACGTTCGGCAGACATTTCATTTCCGATAGTAAAACAAAGTATAAAAAAGGAGACAGAATCAAAGCGGTCGTTTTATGGCAAGAACCGGGAACACAACACGTTCATCTACATCCGGATGTGAATGTTTTCAACAAAATAAATGGTGAGTACACTTACTACCACCTTCACAACATAGTGCCAACCAGAAATTGCAAGAATGGTAGTGTTTCAGAAAAATAATCATAAAACTCAAACCGTTGGAGCAATTTTAATAATTTTTTTTTTGTTTTTTTTTTAAGAATAAACTGGGAAATGCACCAACAGTAATGATATTTCCATTTACTCAGGCGTGCAGACACAGGTCTTGTCAAAATTTGGGAATTTGAAAAAACCCGATAACAAAATTTATGTTTCACATCAAAAAAGTTACATTGGTTATAGTTTAATTTAATTTTCAATTAAACCACATTAAAGGTCTGGAAATTCTAAACAAAACGTATATTTTATTGTTTTTATAGATACATTTTGAAGAAAATTCTGTTAAATATACAAAAACAAGTCCTATGTCAAATTTTTTATGATTCTGAAGTTTCTAGTATTAAAATGTAACAAGCTAATTATTTTTTCTAAATTATGATTAGTTTTATTATGATACATACATTCTTTCAGAGGATGCAAAATTGAGTTTAAAATGTGATTTAAACAAATTCTTATCATTTAGAACAAAGCAAAAGTAACGTACAAAACTACTCGTTGATGATATGTGCAGAATTTTATCAATAAGTTTTAACACATTTTACCCAATAAAAAATGTTGCTCCAACTTATACCTAGAACCGCCGTAGCGATCATTTTGATCGCATATACTAATTTAGCAATAACAACGAGAGTGGTTTATTGAAATAAGTTTGAAACAGTCTGGGTGCTTAATGACATTCATTTTCAGACAAATAAAGTACATTTTTATTTGATTTATTATGACTCACTCGCTGACAGTTTAAACAGGTGATTTTGGCCACCTTGCTATGTTTTCCACTGTTGTTCATATAACACTGTCTTCGCTCATCATCTTCAGATTCATTGGTGGACACTTCATGATGTTGACGTTTTCCTCTATTACGTCCACAAGTTTTAAAATAAAGTTTCTGCGAGAAATTTTACTTTTAGTTGTTTCTTTGTAACACACCCATGAATTAATTACACTCAAATCAAGAATATTTTGAAACACGTGGACAGGCCAACGTCTTGTTCCAGATCTGGTTGAATATTTCCTAACCATCTGGTCCGCAACATCAACACCGTATTTGATAGAGTTGTAAAACTGCTGCTCTGGTTCGGGAACTTTTTTTTCAGTATCTGCAATACTGATTGATGGATGAAGAGTGCTCATAACCAACACATTTTTCTTAGCTTTTCCTTGATAAATGGTCAAAGTAAAAGAATCACTTTTGAGAAGTTTGGTATCATACAATGCTGCTTTTGATTGCTGAACCGCAGGAGGTATCTCTCTTCTAGCTTTGTTTACTGTACCCACTAAGCTGGTATCGGCAGATTTTAACTTTTCAGCCAAACTTACACTTGTAAAGAAGTTGTCTGTTGTAATGTTTCTTCCTTTTTTCAAAAAAGGTTCGGTAAGTTTCATTAAAACATCCCCTTCGCGCATGTCGTCCTTCCCAAGATATATTTGGAATCGATATCAGCCAAAAGCCAAAACTTAATACCAAATTTATGTCGCTTATTTGCCATATACTGAGTAAATGGGCACGTAGCTGTTGAAGGAAATAGCTGTTCATCTGCTGTCAAATTAGGCCCACGAATGTAACACAAAATACAGTTGCTTATAAACTCATCCCAAATTTCTGCGGCCAATGCAAACTTATTTGATTATAGTCGTACCGCCCTAGTAGATTTCATGTCAAACCTTAAGAATCTAAGAATTTCACGAAATATTAGTGGCCCCCATTTTACTGACCATAGCTCATCAAGCTCAATAGATCGCATTCCAAGAGCTCCTCTTGCATATATATATATATATATATATATATATATATATATAAGAGCAATAAATGCGTCGAGCTCATCTAGGGAGAGACACCAGTTGTCTACTTCAAGCTGCCTTTTAGCTTCCTCTAGTGTGCGTTTTTGAATCTATTTCAACATTTTATCATTGAAGAATAACCACCAAGCAGAGATGCAGTTATTGTCTTGTATGACTCGCTTAGCATATGACGAAGACGCGGGTATCACCCCTCTGTCATACCATCCCCCCTCCACTGCCTGGCTTTAGCTGAGAGAAGCGACGTATTTTATAATATTTCAAACAACAGTCAAATTGGAAAATAATATAACGTTATTAAAGTTTTTTATAACATTCGAAACTAAATCGGTAGCAGTATTTCTGTATCGGTCAAAATGACCGCATGGCGGTTAAAGGTAAAATGTTATATTTATGACAATAGGCATGTCATTGGTCATCAGAAATATTGTCCATGTACTGCAGCTGTAATAGTAGAAACGTAAACTCCTAAAACAGATAGATTTAAATCTTAATCACAAGGAAAATACAGAACTTTAAAATTAGGTTAGCGGTCAAAATGACCACTCGGCGGTTCTAGTGTTAAACAAATTAAAAACTAAAAACATAAAAATCACTTCTGTAAGACAAACCCAACAACAAATAACTACATAAATCACCATTTATTACAACAAACGGACCGCCGTACTCAGAGTAAACATGACGGTAATATGTAGCCGTATACTAGAGACAGTGTGTAATATATCGACAGATGTATTATGACTCTTTCTTATTCGCGATTAGTTACAATTATTACGTATTTTAGTACTACTGTAGAGTTATGAGCGACGATGGCACTTTTACCATAAGTACCGACTGTCGCTTGGCACTAAAAGGGTTAAAACAACTCATATAGGCAGTGAGTGACAAGAATGCCTTTTGCATATGGAACGAAAGAGAAATCTTACAGTGCTGCCAACCTCAACAGTGAGACACTATATTTTACTACTGCCGTGCAATTGCACTGTTATTTAACCACATGTCGGTTTTCAATTTAATACGCTTTGTTGTGACCGACACTTTTTACACTTAAACCCCATTTTCTTTGTAATTTTTCTCAACATACAAAGTTTCCGACTAAACTTACGCCTTCCTTTCAAAACCGGTAATAATGTTTCACATGTCGGCATCACTTTCTTATCGATATAATTGTTTTCTTTTTTTACCACGTGTCAAGAAAAAAAAACTGTTGATGAAGAACTATCTTTTTCGCTGTCTTTAACGTCATTATTTTTATTTGAAATTGTGGAAAGAGAAAGATGACAGTAGTTAGCCGCTTCCTCACGGCTTTTGTTAAGAGGCACGCAAAGGTAGAGCTTGTTTAGCTTCAACTTCACACCATTTTATTTCATTGCGTATTAGATTTCGTTTGACGCTGTGAACAGCTCGACCGCATTTTTGAGAAACCGACATTACCATTTATGGTAACCAACAATAATATCGGTTAACGTAGAAAAGGTTCCACAATATAAGTATAGTTCTCTAAGTATAGTTACGTTGTTGTGGTGACAAACTGATAGCAAAGCAGTCGTCACGCGTGCGCACGCGTGATGCTTTTCCCCCCTTTACTCCTCGTTCGTCACATGAACAAACTGATAAATACACTTGAAAATCACGTGGTTACTCCTCGTAACCTTTTCATTAGCAGGTTTTTAGAACAATGTGTGCACCTCCTCCAGGAGCAAGTTTTTTTTTACAAAAATTTTTTTTATCCAACATTATTTTATTTTAATTTTAAAAAATTAATGAAAATATTTTAACTTAACACACTAAAAAACAATTTTTTTTTACTGACCTGAATTTATCCTTTATTTCAGATAAATCTTTTTTTTGTCAATACTTCTATCACTATACCGCACAGACATTTTATAAAACATTATAAAAATACCTAAATAACTAAAATAATACCTAAAACCCTAAACCTACCTAAAATACCTAAAAACTAAATAGCTAAATAACAGGCAAGAAAATATCTAAATACACAAGCACAAAATTAGGGAGTTGCTATAACTTTACAGAAAAAACACACTACTAAAACAGATAGGTTATGTTTGGTAAGCGTGAACAACGTGGCTGTACAATTAGGGCAAAATGTTGACGAGCACTAACGCTTGTCGAACTAGATTTCATCGACGTAAGATTGGATGTATTTACAAAGAGAACTAATGAAAATGAAGCTCTATGTATTTTAAAACATCCCTAACAGATAGCAGCACATATACGAATGAAAATATTCTTAAACAAATTACTACGGGCGTGCTGCAAGAGCGGGCTGTTCGAGAACGTATATATGTGGGCGTACTAATGAAAAGGCACGTTCGCTGCGGCCGCTTAAACTAGTACTAGGCTAAAAAAAAACTGGAAAATTTTTTTAAATGTAAAACTTACCTATCTGCGTATAATGACTGTAGATTCTGTCTAAAAGTGTCTATTTATGATTCCGGGTTAAGAATGACGTCGTTATTTGGTAGACGTTATTTGGCGGGTGTGTCATCAGCTCGGCACGGGAGTTCATTTTCGTAAAGTTTTATGTTTTAGTTGTAATTTATTACCTAAACCTATCCTACACTAAACAGATATCTTATTATGACTTATTTGCAAAAAAAAGTTATTTATTTTTTGTGATGCTGCATGAAGCAATCTCCAGGGTGTAAACCGGGCTTGTCTGGGCAGTCTGCAGTAATAAGTAGTTGTGCCTCTTTTTCCTTGTTTATGACACATCCGACAGCATTTTCTTTTTAACCTGTTTCTTGCGTCACGTTCTTTGGTTACCTCCAAGTTATGTGCTGGCTCTTCCATTTTTACTTTCTCTTGCCTGTATGAATATATAGGAAGGAAAGTATTGTTTTCATGTCGATTTTTTGAAATCGAGTTTTCACCGGATCTATACGTTTTCAGACCCCCTGAACCCAAAAAACATGTTTTTAGCGATTGGTCTGTGTGTGTGTGTGTATACAAAATATCTCAAGAACGGAACATCATACGAACTTGAAACTTAAGTTACATACCACTACCGGACCCGACACGAACATTTTCATCAAAATCGGTCAACCAGAAGTAGTAGTTTATTCGTATAATTTTTCACTTTTTTGCGATTTTCTCAAAAACTGGTCCTACGATTTTTTTAAAAATCGCCTCATTTACTCAATTTTTTGTTCTCTAAAAGATAGGGTAGGCGCCATGTTTGCTGAAATTCTTGGTGAGGGTGTTTTTTACATAAAAAAAGTGTTTTTTTTTTAATATTACGGCTTTAATATTAATTTTAGAGCAAAAATGTATATAATAAAAGTTGTAGAGAATTTGAAAACCTACAACTTTTATTTCAAGCATTTTTTCTATAACGCTTAGTTTAGCGGTAATTAGCGATTTTCTGTTTTTTCTCACGAAAACGTGTGAAAAATTGATTTTTTTAACATTTCGGCCTTAGTATGCACTTTACGACAAAAGTGTATATAATAAAATTTATAGAAAATTAAGAGATCTACAACTTTTATTTAGAGAATTTTTCTCTACAGAGCTTAGTTTAGCGTGAAAGTGTGATTTTCCGTTTTTTTTAAGCCAAATCGAGTTTGATTTTCATTTTGCGTCATTCACTCATGATTAAAATAAGGTTATGTTTTTGAGGTTAGTTTTTGTTTATTTCTAATGTTTTATTAATAATGTTAGGTTTATTATTAATTATTTGCATTGGCAAGAGAAAGTTGTGTGAGTGTTTCACACCAGATTTTTCTCTTTCTTGACGATGGCCGTGGTAATGGATATTCCAGCGGAGGATTTTTTTCGGGAAGAAGAGTCTCTATAATTTGGAGTCGGAAGTCGCAAAAAGAAAGTTTCTCTGGTCCATAAGTATTATATAAAATGTGGCTATTTATCAACATCATCTGCAAGATGTGGACAAAGATTTTTTTATACCACCGTAACGACTTTCTCTCGCAAGGGTAGTACGCTAGTAGCTGATCACTGCGGTCTACCCCACACATGTACGCGTTGTACATCTAATAATTGGTAGAGGCTTTTGCTTTTCAGTGGTTATTTTATTTTTTTTCTGAATATAGGTAGCCATTTCATTTTCGCTCTCTGTACAGATATAATTGACGACTCTTTTGTCCTTCCATTTGCCTATCATTACACCATCGGCGTATTGGGCAATGGTTTCGTTTTTTTTTCAATTTTGTCGTCACAACTTTCTCCGGATTGTGTTTTCGATTAATTCTTATTGTTCCAGTGCAATAAGTATTGTCCGTTAGTAATTTGGATTCAAGAGCAAAACTGTTGTAATAGTTGTCCATATAAAGTGAATGGCCCATGTTCAATCGTCCACTTTTGATGTATGCTCTTTGCCACCCCCCGCATATATCGTAAATTTAAGATTAAGTCCATTGGGCTCCGCTAATGTGTAAAACTTAATTCCATATTTATGTCGCTTGCCCTTGAAGATGCCCTCTCCAAAGAAACATCGCTTCGCCACGATCATAAATTAAATTCATTGTATCGGTGAACTCGTCAATTAATGGTCGTACTTTGTGTAAAGGATCTTCGGTTTCAGCATCTTTATTGAAATGTAAAATTCTTAAAAGTACAAAAAACGGTCATGAGTCATATACTCGCGAAAACACTGCAAGTTAATAAGACGGTGAATTTTCCAATAGTTCTGTATTCTGTTCAGTGGAATTGTACCTGTATGTAAAAGTAAACCAATAAAAAATTTGAATTCGTCCACAAATACGTCTTTCAATTTAGATAATCGGCCTTTGTTGGTTGATTTAGCACATTTCTCGCCATATCGGTTAGTTTCTTTGACAATGTTCTCTATAAAAATAGGATTGAGCAATGCAAAAAAAAAATCAGTAGGCTTTGCGTCTGGTGCAAAATTATAGTTCAATTTATTTTCTCCAGTAAAATCAAATTGTTTTAGCCCGTTAGTATCATCTGTCCAAATAGGATTAATTTCAACATCGTCAATAATATCATCGTTGTCACTCAATTCGTCATCACTAGAGTCATATTCCGTATTATTATCAAAATAATTGTCTTCGTCACCCAACAGATTGTCAAGGAGTTCACAATTATTTTCACGGGATGTTGACGCCATTTTTGGGTCTAGAAGTAAATAAAATAGGGTTAGTGGTAAAAAAGAAAAAAAGGTATAAAAATAACGTTTACATGAGAGGGAGGGCATTAGAGGGGTTGGTTTAGCCTTCCCCCTCCGATAGACCAGACACCCTTCGCAATCGACCAAATTCTTTGACACACTAACAACTAACAACACAATATTTTACGAGAAAAGAACACATAAAAACGTCAGTAAGACCTACAAAAACAACCCCTAAATTTCAAAAGTTACACAATCACAACCGCACTTCGGATTCCGAACCACGAAGCGCAGCGTATTAGTACAACTGACCGTGCCCGAGAAGCTGGTGAACAATACAAAAACCTGCCACTGATACTGAAATCATTCTGCCTTGATAGAGGTCGTGCATGGCCGTGGCCGTGGCACGCCGGCTTCTCATCCGCAGCGAACGTGTTAATAAATTTCTGCCCATAACAGCCCATGACAGGTGGAGTGTTAAATTATTTACAGTCAATCTGTTAGTTGCAGGGCTAAAATAAATAGTTGTGTTTCTTATCACATGGTCAGCCAATTAAATGACTGAATCATTTAAGAACAGAAGAGGTACAGGTGTACTGTGACACTAATCAGAGTTAACTTCTCTGAAAGTATGGATTTCATTATACAGTTGGACCCTGCGGTGAATGAAGTGAAGGTGTCATTTGCAGAGTGGAAAATATGTGCTTTTCAGAGGGCCCGGCATGCTGATAAGCGTACTTTTCCACTCAGTGAGGAAGGCTATTGTAAACCACCTCACTCCTTCTCGGTTTACTCAGTAAAACGTCTACACGTTCAAACCAGCCTTTCGGCTGATGACCCAAACAACACTCTTAAATACGAAATGAAGTGGAATCGAAGGTTTGCATGTGAGAAGTTGTGTGGCATAAGGTCAATCTTTGGTCACTCCTTTTCCACCGTGTCGATGTACATTGTTACTGTGAACACTTTGTATAATTTTTACATCACTGGATACCGTAAGTCCATATTGGTGTTAACATAAATAAAATAGTGTAAATTGATAACTTGTTAAAAGTGAAATGCAGTTATTAGAGAGAGCCGATTGTGATGACAGTTTGAAACTGTTTCAGGTTTGGATGGAGTGAGTGAGGAAGTGTCATTTGTTGAA
This sequence comes from Catonia carolina, assembly GCA_035578175.1. NCBI lineage: Eukaryota > Metazoa > Arthropoda > Insecta > Hemiptera > Achilidae > Catonia > Catonia carolina. The sequence goes on from JAQMRL010000033.1 coordinate 2,651,630, forward strand.
GCTGAGGTGCTGCTCGTTTTAGACAAACTGATAGTAGCAAGGATCTCTGAAGGAGTTTACGGTGGCTGTTTAACATTTGTGCCGAGAAGATGTCATTTCAACGACTTTTCTCGCAAAAAACCTTCCCTTTGTAGTGATATACGTGTGTTACCTTGTTCGTGAGTATTATTCATATTCAGAAGTCAAATCAATGGAGTCGCTTGTAATCTGTTTGACATTATTTTTTATACTTTTTCACACTTGTATTATATTTTACGTGTTGCTTTGAAACAGCTGCTGATGTAGGCTTATATGAATGAAACAGAAACAGCAGTTGACATGTGAAACATTTTGTCAGAACAAAACCACTTTCTTTATTGTTTGGTCTTTCTGAAAGGGAAGGCTGCTATTTTTATACCGAGTGCTAATCGAGCCATTTCACAGGCTGCAAATCACATGGTTTAACAAAATTCATATTTACATGATTTGCATTTCGCGCCAAGTGGCGAGATGGTGAAGGGAAAGGGTGGGGAGAATTTCATAAGAAAGGCAAGGTGATGAAGTTTTGTTACGACCGTAGTCAGTTGTCGCCATGCATTGGACCATCGAGGCGTACTTCTCCAATGGCCGTTCCATTATCTTGACTCAACGAGCATTCCGTACTCGGTTGAATATCGGTCCTGCAGGTCCGGTTCCTGGTCGGTAATCGATTGTTACTCGTGTGGACACATTTAGAGCTAGTGGAATTGTGAAGAAAAGTGGGTCAGGAGGTCAGCAGACTGTCACTACACCCGATAATGTAGAGAGAGTGAGGCAGTCATCCAGCACGTAAACACGCTGCTGCTCTGGGGATTTCGATCGCGGTACGAGACGAGTTCTCCATGAAGAACTGAACTTTCATCCCTACAAAATGGTTGTGGCACAAGAACTTAGTGAACGCGATTTTATTGCTCGCCAAAATGTATGAATTCATGTACACTTAAAATACTCTAAATGCATGAATCACGTACGCTTTGAAATCGTGCACTACGCGCTTTTTCACTATAACTGTACCCTAATACGAAAAAAGGGTTTCTTTCTGTTGAGACAGAACACTGCATCCAAGTCATGGACATATTGTATAGCTTCAATGTTCACATGGTCATGTTTGTGTGGAGATCTCGTTCCTTATTCTACGTATGAAGGCGAAAAGTATATTATAAGAGGGAGGAGTATGAGCTCTGCTGTCAATCATTGCATTTGCCTGCCAGTGTGACAAACATTTAAGCACGCATCCTTATAAGAGCCGCAGTGAGCGTGTTGACATGCAATATTTAATAATATAATCAGCTGGTTGTATGTGCATAGGTTATAATTGTTATTGAATGAGAAAACATATAACAGAGCTACAAGATCAAATATTGAGAACATTGGCTAGTTATGAAGTGGGTAGGGGGCAGGGGGCAATGCGCACATTCAGAGCTCATCACCTTTGAAAAATAGTATAGGCTTGATGATTATCCTCTCTCAATCTGATTTGTTTTTTGTTACAGATTTGTAAATGGTGTTCTGATATCGGAAAGAGAAAAACAGATAAAGATGTTGTCGACGGAATTAAACTTAAAAATGGATGAAATCATTTCAGATTTAATAACCGCTGCTGATACGAGAAATAGCCTTGCAATAGAAAAGAAAAAGATTTCAAAAGAATCAAACCGACGGCATCTGTCTGACATGAGCACCGAAGAAAGAGGAAAAGAAAGCGCCGTATCAAAAGCGAAGAAAAAGAAAGGAGCAAAGAGTAAAATTGAAGAGGTCGATTCTTCTGTCCTTCATCATTTAGATGCTTCTTCAGAAGCTGATGACCGTGCGAAAAAACGGAAAAGAAAAAATTCTGAAGCGAGTGAAAATATGAAATCTGCTGAAACGAAACAAAAGAGACTAAAAGAGAAGAGTACGATTGTAAATGGTTTTTCTGGCTCAGAGGATGCAAGTCCAAAGAGGAAACGCAAAAAATCATCCATCTCTAATGAAAATGTTGCACATAAACAATCGGGTAATATTAAAAAGAAGAGTAAAATGAAAGAAACACAGGTTACCGAGGTAGATAAAACTGACAGACATTCCAAATTAGGAGAAGGTATGGAAGAGGAGGAGGAGGAGGAGGTAGTTGTTGCCACTGGAAACAATGATGAGGCTCATCTGTCATTGTCAGGTTGTGATCGTTTTGCGTGGAATATAAACAGCAAAAATTTTTCAGTCGCATTCACAGAAAATGTTGATTGTGTCGAGGTACTTATTATTATTACTATTTTATTTATTTACTTTTACTTTATTTTTACTTATTTATTTACTTTTACTTTGTTTATTTATTTTTACTTTCTCTTGCCTATGTGAATATATAGGAAGGAAAGTATTGTTTTCATGTGGATTTTAAGAAATTGAGTTTTCACCGGATATACACGTTTTCAGACCCCCCTGAACCCAAAAAACATGTTTTTAGCGATTGGTCTGTGTGTGAACAGGATATCTCAAGAACGGAACATCATACAGAATTGAAACTTGAAACTTAAGTTAGATGTTTCTATTTCATATAATGAATTAATACAATAATTTCACTAACCTTCTTTTTAAACTGCGTCACCTTTATTTTAATTTTTACTTACACGTGTTTCGGTGGATCCACCATCATCAGAGTAAATAACATATAATTGAAACTAAAAACACTATTTATTAAAAATCTATAGAAGATGATACATCTTCAGTCACTTGTATAAAACAGTTTTATACAAGTGACTGAAGATGTATCATCCATCTTCTGTAGATTTTTAATAAATAGTGTTTTTAGTTTCAATTATATGTTATTTACTCTGATGATGGTGGATCCACCGAAACACGTGTAAGTAAAAATTAAAATAAAGGTGACGCAGTTTAAAAAGAAGGTTAGTGAAATTATTGTATTAATTCATTATATGAAATAGAAATATTTAAAACTGCAGGATGCATTATAAAGATTTATTTAAGTTAGATGCTACTACCGGACTTGACACGAACATTTTCATCAAAATTGGTCAACCAGAAGTAGAAATTTATTCGTGTCATTTTTCACTTTTTTGCTATTTTCTCGAAAACTGCTCCTACGATTTTTTTTTTAAATTGCTTTATTTACTACATTTTTTATGCTCTACAAAATGAGGTAGGCACCATGTCTGCTGAAATTCTTGGGGAGGCTGTGGTCTCTTAGAAAAAAATGGTTTTGTAAGATTGCGGCCTTAATATGAATTTTAGCGCAAAAATGTGTACAATAAAAGTTTAGACAATTTAGAAATGTATAACTTTTAACTCTAACATTTCTTTGTATAACGCTTAGTTTAGTGGTAATTAGTGATTATCTGTTTTTTTTTTCATGAAAATTTGTAAAAAAAATCGATTTTTTTTTAAGATTTCGGCTGTAGTATGCATTTTACAAGAAAAGTGTACATAACCAAATTTATAGGGAATTAAAAGATCTGCAACTTTTATTCCTAGTTTTTCTCTACAGAGCCTAGTTTAGTGCCAAAAAGTGATTTACCGTATTATTAAGCCAAACTAAGGTTGGTTTTCATTTTGCATCATTCACTCATGATTAAAGTAAGGTTTTGTTTTTTGAGGTTAGTTTTTTGTTTATTTCTAATGTTTTATTACTTATGTTAGGTTATATTTTTAGTTCATTTTTGTATTGGCAAGATAAAGTTGTGTGAGTGGTTCACACCAGATATTTTACTTTCTCTTGCCCTGTATCAAATGTAGAAAGGAAGGGTTACATTTTATGTAAATTTTTGAAATTAAGTTTTCACCACAAAATACACGTTTTCAGTTTCCCTGAACCCTAAAACATCTTATTACTGATCGGTCTGTGTGTATGTGCGTGTAAACAAAATAACTGAAAATGAAATGGAATATCGTACGTAGTTGGAACTTGGAACTTAAGTTAGGTATCATGGGGAGACCCCACGCAGTCACAAGTAGGTATGGAGTTTTTCACTTTTTGCAACATGCATTTTGTGTGCTTTCCAAGATAGGGTGAGTGGTATATGTTATGAAATTGGTGCTGCCTTGATGAGCAGCGGCTAGAATTGTGTATTTCAGTGGTTAAAAGTTTATCGTGGCAGAACAGTGAAAACAGAGATATACCTTGAATTATTTTATTAAACACTATTTCGTTTGTTTGTATGCAATAAATGACAGAAAGATAGGCTGTAATAGTTTTATAATTATTATTTGAACAAGGTCAGCAATTATAGTGAGATGTGGTTGTTTTTGTAATTTGGCACACCTGTAGACTGGGGGTGGGGGTGGGTTTGAGTACATTACTTTTGTCAAACTCATATTCATATTAGTTTTGTTGTATACTTTCATTACCAGCCGTATCCAGTTTTCTACATTTTTTATATTTTATTAAAAGTACGATGTATTGAAAAGCAATGCCTCAATCTCTATTACTCTTCTTCTTCTTCTTCCAACCAAGGGATTGGGTTCGAATCCCATTCAGGCACGGCATATTTTCATACGTTATAAAAAAATCATTTCGTCCTTCACAGTCTGCATTAGCAGTAATTGCAGAACAGTCGGACGTTAAACCAAAAAAAAAAAAAAACCAAGAATTAGGCGCAGCCTGTTCCGAACTCACGTACTATATCATCTATCTGCATCTTTTCCTAGGTCTACCAACATCCGTTTTACCTTCTAGAGCATACAGGTTAGATATATTTTTAAGTTCTTACTGCCTCTCCTTTTAGTTTCTAAACGCAGTAACTTCCTTTCTATCTTCTCCTCACCCACTCCCTCTGCCACAAAAAAATTTAATCCGTAGTTTTTTCCATCAGAATTTCAGTAAAATTTTTATCAGCTTTATTAATATTCTGATCATTCATTGGATGCTACACTTTTGAGCGGATTGAGAAATTGGTTTTTTTTGTAAAATTAAAGATTAAATTTGAAAAGGATCGGTCATCTTGTAAATAGCAAAACAGTCTGTAGAAAACAACCACTAAGTGAGGTTATAGAAACCTTATGTCGCCATATGAAAAGCTTTTTCCCAAAACTTTATCTCCATTGCTTTTGTAGTTTGTAGGTGTTCTGTACATTATTAAATTTCTTTTTTTTATGTCCGACAGTTTTCCAATTATTGCTAATGCAGATGATGTAAAGTGTGATTAGGGATTTTTTGTGATGGAAAATGCCAGATCCGGCTGGAAATCAACCCAGGGCCTTGCATAGAAACCGATTGCAGTATACCGTGGGCCAGCTTATTAAATTTAATTTATGCTCTGTTTAAAAAATAACATTCTTTCTTTGAAACTAATTATTTCTGTTTGATGTTTGTGACCCAATCGTCAGTAGAAAAGTACATTAATGTAATTTGTTGGGTGGTTGTTGATCAATGTCAAGAATCTGATGCAAACTTCTTTCTCTATTCTGGCCTACTAAGAAAGAAGGCAGTAAGTGAAAAAGCTCAAGTGTGCGAAAATGGCTTTATAGTATTTTCAATAGCTGTTACACAATTTTTAATGTAACATGATTTTGTGATTATATAGTAAAAAGGGAAGTTTTTTAACTTTTTTAAGTTAAAAATTGAAAAAGTTAGTTACAACAATTAAAAAAGCAGATACTGCTTTTTTGCCTGGTAAACATACCTGGTTGGTTGGTAGGAGAGGGAAACGTAATTTAATTTATTTAATTTTTTCAAGCTCTACAGGCTGCTAAGGCTTGTGCCCAATATTTGATTGTAATTTTTTTAAATCCATATTCAAGAATTTGTTCACAGATCAATATTTAAGGCGGTGCAACCTTAAACTTTTATGACTAATCGACAATGATATACAAGGCAGTAAATGAATTCAGTATCAAGTTCTACTACATAAAAAATCAGTATCTGTAGCATACTAAGAAATAAGGCAGTAACTATAGTGCAGATACTGCCTTTTCTCTTAGTATCTGAATATACTCTTCTTTTCCTTTGTAAGCCTGGCAAAAACATGTAAATAATGCTTTTGAATACCTCGATATCTAAGTAACCGTTTTAGGTAGGGCTTTTTTAGTAAGTTCACTGGATTCCTTGTGCTCCAAAACATAAGAATACATATAAAACTCAAAATCGACAAATTTGCAGTTACTGCCTTTTTTCTTAGCAGGGCAGTAATTCTTCTCCACTCTATTCTACTCTATTGTTCTCTATTCTTCTATTTAACACTCTATTTTAACCGGTGTAATTATGTATTCTTTTTTATCTCTCGATAAAGGATGGCAGTGGTGATGATGATGATGATGATGATGATGACAGTGATAAAGATGTCAGAAGAAGGCCAAAGACAGCAGCTGAGAAGAAAGCGGCTGCTAAAGAAAGTGAAAAACGTTTGAGGCAAGCTGAACAACATCTGCTGGAAGCCGAACTGAATCCTCAGTCAGCCGATCACTTTGAGAGGTTGACTTTGGCTCAGCCGAACAACTCGCTCATCTGGGTGAAATACATGGCCCACCATCTACAGGTAACTGATAACCACTGCCTTCTATCTTTACTGTTTGCTTTGTAATATTTTTAGCATGAAATGTGTTTCATGTTTTTACTAACTGATTTTCTAACCACCTGAAACGCAACTGATGCGTTTATCTCTTCAATTTTCTCTGCATACGCATTGTGATTTTTTTACTTTCTCTTGCTTATATGAATATATAGGAAGGTAAGTATTGTGTTTGCATGTCTATTTTAAGAAATAGTTTTCACCGGATATAACGGATGTTTTATTAAGGACGCAACCCTGATTATAAGAAGATAGAAAGTAATACATCGGTAAATTTTCTCTCCCCCAATCGGTATGTTGGTAACAGTGTACTCAAGGCCAACTACCTCAGACGGTTTAAATGTTCCAGTCAAGCATTAGTGTTGGTGACAGCAGTCGTTTCGTTATATTGTGGTGTCAGCAATGGTTTTTTTCTAAGGAAGAACGCGTGTTTATTGTAGTGTCCCACTGGAAATATTAAATTTTCTTATCTGGAGCTCGATTTCCAATTAGCTCCGCCTCTTGAACAATTTAAGTTTTTCACTTGTATAAGAATGATATTTTCATGAATTCGTAAAGTACGATGGGTAACCAGTAGAATCACTGAATAGGTACAGTTCAGCCGTTGTTAGTTTGCTCCTTCCTTCTGTCAACAAACAAAAGCCACCTACTACAGGGTGCACGCTAGAGTCTGCCACTTTACGGATGTCGTATTCCTATTACGTTAACTATATTTTGAATTATAAATACTTAAGTATTTAAAACATCAGTCATGATATGATGTAGACCTAACAATTTCATTAAAAAAATACTTTTAAAAGTATTTTGTATTTAAATACTTTTGAAAGTATTTTGTTGTTACTTTTTAATCAGCGTGTACACATTTTGATTTAATGTGCATGCTGAGTGACGTCATTATTTGTTTACATTAGGAGCAAACTAAGAGAGGCTGGACTATAAATGGTATAACATAAAACGTAAAACTGCTTGAACCGGGCTATAGACACATTAACGATCAAGTGAACACAAGGAAACTGAATGAATTGTATAGCCAGCATGTTAGGTAGTCCATCCATCTACTTATCTTGGGTATCTGTCATATTCGTCTCAATCAGTCGATGGCGGCAACCATCTTTCCAACGTACGTTTCCATTCTTTCAGTCGAAAGATATTTTTTTTCTAGTTCATTTTACGTTAAGTGTAGTATCTTAGATCGTTAATGTGTCGCGATTGGATATTTACAATGAAATGGCATTGTATGGTGATTCCAGACAAATCCTTAAGTGATGTGCGCATCTAGTTTTTAGACTTGTAGCGTTTCTAAAAACTCATGCGCACATTAATCAAATAAATACAGTACCTATAATGGCATATTTGTGGTAGCACAACCTGCGACCAGCATTCGCTTTTCGCTTACCCTTAAAGTGCCAGCGTTCTATTATTAGGATGTCCTTTCATTAGTACGTTGACTATGAATTTTTTCTTTCTCTTGCCAGGAAGGAAAGTATTGTTTTCATGTCCATCACAACAAATACACTCTTCACCAGATCTATACGTTTTCAGACCCCCTGAACCCACACAAACACGTTTTTAGCGATTGGTCTGTGTGTGTGTGTGTGTGTGTGTATACAAAATATCTCAAGAACGGAATATCGTACGAACTTGAAACTTGAAACTTAAATTACATACCACTACCGGACCAGACACTAACATTTTCATCAAAATCGGTCCAACCGGAAGTAGTAGTTTATTCGTGTAATTTTTCACTTTTTTGCTATTTTATCAAAAACTGGTCCTACGATTTTTTTTTAAATCGCCTGGTTTATTCAATTTTTTATTCTCTACAAGATAGGGTAGGCGCCATGTTTCCTGAAATTCTTGGTGAGACTGTTTTCATGGAAAGAAATTGTTTTTTTAAGATTACGGCGTAAATATAAATGTTAGCGCAAAAATGTATATAATAAAAGTTGTAGAGAGTTTATAATCCTACAACTTTTATTTCAAACATTTTTTTGTATAACGCTTAGTTTAGCGGTAATTAGCAATTTTCTGTTTTTTTCTCACGAAAACGGGTGAAAAATCTATTTTTTTAATATTTCGGCCTTAGAATGCATTTTACGACAAAAGTGTATAAAATGAAATTTATAGGAAATTAAGAGATCTACAACTTTTATTTAAAGCATTTTTTGTACAGTGCCTAGTTTAGTGTGAATGAGCGATTTTCCGTATTTTTAAGCCAAACTGAAGTCGATTTTAATTTTGGGTATTTCACTAATGTTTTTGGAGGTTAGGTTTATTGTTAATTATTTGCATTGGCAAGAGAAAGTTGTGTGAGCGTTTCACACCAGACTTTTTTATTTTCACCTAATTTGTAAAAACAACGTATGAAAATAATCGGTAAGAAATGTAAATTGAAAAAAATACGTGTTGAGTTTTTTATGAATGCAATTGATTCATATTGATTAAAAAAACTTAAAACTTATACATTGCGTTTTTTTATTTTTTACAATACATAATTGATTTTTTTGTAGTTTTTGTGTAATTAAATTGTCTTTAAGTGATATAAATAAAATTGAAAAACATAATTTTTTTTAGGGTGATTGTTTTTTTAAATTGAAAGGGAAATTTCCACAAAAAATAACTCAGTATCATTTTATTTTTAAATTGTAAGAAATGTGTTCCAAGTTGAATGTGATGCAACAAAACAAAGTCAAGAGGCTGCCATTTTTCGGTAGCAACTCACAATATTTTCCTGGCTCTGTAAGGGTTAAACTCATTTCGCTTTGGAACTATTAGGCCGAATTACTTTTTTAATTGGTTGACTTGGACTTGTGCATAATTTTATGCATGTTGCATATTCATACGATGAAAATGGGCCATGTAGTATCGGGAAAGAAAAGAGAAATGTTTTTGATTTTTTGAAGCCAATTTTTATAGGTTTTTTGTATAATGATATTTATAATATAACACCAATAGTTATGGCATTGACTCTGTTTGTTTGTTTTTTCTAATCTCTTACTTTTTCATAAGTCACATTGCCCGGTGACTAATTTGTGGCCCTCAAGCCAAACAAATAAAGTTGTCTCTACCCCTCTACCCCTCCCGCCTACCCCGTACGTTCAATGAAACCTTACAACCGACATTAAAATAAACGATAGCAATTTTTTTTACAATTACAAAATTATATTCAAAGGAGAGGTTTTGTTTAAACATTATTTAACGTGTTCAATTTTATGTTATTATGTAGTTTTATGTTTCCAAGGGTTATTTTTAAATTTCAAGAGTATATCAATTTTATGTTTTGTTTAAAGAATTTGTTCACATGGTGTTAATTTGTTTTACACGTTAAATTTTAAATGTTGAATCATAAAACATTTAAACTGTATGTACACAGCTTACATTTTAACTTAAAATTGAAATGACGGTTGATTTTAAAACGGCCAAGAATAAAGAATTTATAAACAAAGTTTCATATTACGAATTAAAAAAATTGGAATCTAGAATCTCAAATCATTTAAATAAAAAAAAATAACTACGTGTACTGTTCTGTTTGAGCCTCAATATTGAAATGAAGGTGTGGACACAATAAATTCTTAACGTACTGAATATATAGTCTTAAAAATCATTTTAACTATACTATTAACCATGGAATTGGAAGCTTCCTACCTCCCACCTCCCACCTCCACCTGCCTTGCTTCACCCCAAGCGTCACTTGTGGGCTGTGATGTCATCTGGTAAATGATAAAACTAATAGTAACGGGGTAATTTGTCAGTTATGAGTTGAAAATACTCTAAATTTTAAGGGAAAAATAAATTTGTGTGGTTGGCAGCACTTAGAGCTGGACTTATTGTTGTTTTCGCATGGTTTTGTTTACGCTTACATTTTTGTGGTCTTTTAAACTTTCTATACAAATACCGTATCAAATTAACTCATGCATTTGTATTAAATTATTTTGAATACCTGTAAAAGTTATTACATACGTTGACAACGTGTAAATCGTTTGGTTTTTTTGTACAATTTTTGTATCGAGGTTAGGATTCATATTTAGGATGTGAGGGGTAAATGGAAACGCCAGATTTTGCCCATCTTCAAGAGCCGTAACTCCAGTACAATCTCCGGTAACTGCTATTGATGATGCGTTGGAAGAACTTTTAAGGTCTAAACTTTTAAGGAAGGTCTAAAACATGAAGAAGCAACAAAATGAGTGAAAGTACATGTTGAGATGCATCAGGATCCACTAACAATTCCAACGCCAAAAAACAAAAAGTTTAGACGAAATATAAATATAAAATCTGTCTATAATTCATCATCAGAAGACCCAAATTGAAAATCTGTCTATGATTCATCATCAGTAGACCCAAATAAAATATCTGTCTATAATTCATCATCAGAAGACCCAAATTAAAAATCTGTCTATAATTCATCATCAGTAGACCCAAATAAAATATCTGTCTATAATTCATCATCAGAAGACCCAAATTGAAAATCTGTCTATAATTAATCATCAGTAGACCCAAATAAAATATCTGTCTATAATTCATCATCAGAAGACCCAAATAAAAAAAATCTGTCTATAATTCATCATCAGTAGACCCAAATAAAAAAATCTGTTTATAATTCATCATCAGAAGACCCAAATTAAAAATCTGTCTATAATTCATCATCAGTAGACCCAAATAAAATATCTGTCTATAATTCATCATCAGAAGACCCAAATAAAATATATGTCTATAATTCATCATCAGTAGATCCAAATTAAAAATCTGTCTATAATTCATCATCAGAAGACCCAAATAAAATATATGTCTATAATTCATCATCAGAAGACCCAAATAAAATATATGTCTATAATTCATCATCAGTAGATCCAAATTAAAAATCTGTCTATAATTCATCATCAGAAGACCCGAATAAAAAAATCTGTTTATAATTCATCATCAGAAGACCCAAATAAAAAAAATCTGTCTATAATTCATCATCAGTAGACCCAAATAAAAAAATCTGTCTATAATTCATCATCAGAAGACCCAAATTAAAAATCTGTCTATAATTCATCATCAGAAGACCCAAATAAAATATATGTCTATAATTCATCATCAGTAGATCCAAATTAAAAATCTGTCTATAATTCATCATCAGAAGACCCAAATAAAAAAATATGTTTATAATTCATCATCAGAAGACCCAAATAAAAAAAATCTGTCTATAATTCATCATCAGTAGACCCAAATAAAAAAATCTGTCTATAATTCATCATCAGTAGATCCAAATTAAAAATCTGTCTATAATTCATCATCAGAAGACCCAAATAAAATATATGTCTATAATTCATCATCAGAAGACCCAAATAAAATATATGTCTATAATTCATCATCAGTAGATCCAAATTAAAAATCTGTCTATAATTTTCATCATCAGTAGACCCAAATAAAATAGCTGTCTATAATTCATCATCAGTAGACCCAAATAAAATATCTGTCTATAATTCATCATCAGAAGACCCAAATAAAATATCTGTCTATAATTCATCATCAGAAGACCCAAATAAAATATCTGTCTATAATTCATCAAAAGACCCAAGTAAAAAATCTGTCTATAATTCATCATCAGAAGACCCAAATAAAAATCTGTTTATAATTCATCATCAGAAGACCCAAATAAAATAGCTGTCTATAATTCATCATCAGTAGACCCAAATAAAATATCTGTCTAAAATTCATCATCAGAAGACCCAAATAAAAAATGTATCTATAATTCATCAGAAGACCCAAGTAAAAAATCTGTCTATAATTCATCATCAGAAGACCCAAATAAAAAATCTGTCTGTAATTCATCATCAGAAGACCCAAATAAAAAATCTGTCTATAATTCATTATCAGAAGACCCGAACTATTCTAGACATCATTCTACCTGACTCGAAATGTTGAAGCCACTTTCTAGAGCTAGAACTGAGTAGTTGGCTGCCCCTAGTGACATGTTGAATATACTCGTTTGCTTCCTACTCATGTTTATTGAGAATGGTGTTTCTATTTACCCCTCAACTATACTGACTTTCTTTTGTCCCAACAGCAGGTTGTTTCTATTGGCCCCACTCTATGGGGTGTATACAAATAGCATGTGCTTAAAAGTAAAACCGATGTTGTGGGCTTGTAGAGGGTGGAAACACCCTTAAACCTAAACGAGTTTAAATTCCATGTGTCATTTTAGCATGTGTAAATATTTATGGTCAAAGTTCAAAACTGTTGCTATTCACCCCATTTTACGGTACAGGCTTTCATTAAACGATTAAAAATTTTTGATTAAAATTTTATTTGTTATTTTTCAGTTTATTAAATGTATTTTTAGTTGTAAATATGAATGAATTGAGTGATTTTAAACAAACAACCCAGTAAATCAACTTCCAACAGTGACCGTAGTTGTTGAAAGAAAGACCTTAGAAAACAAAGTAAAAAAATCTGATATGAAACACTCACACAACTTTCTCTTGCCAATGCAAATAATTAACAATCTAACCTAATTAATTAGTAATAAAACATTAGAAACAAACAAAAAAACTAACCTCAATAAACATAACCTCATTTTAATCATGCGTGAAAGATGTAAAGTGAAAATCAATCTTAGTTTAACTTAAAAATACGGAAAATCACTCTTTCACACTAAACTAGGCTCTGTAGAGAAAAATGCTCTAACTAAAAGTTGTAGATATTTTAATTTCCTACAAATTTGATTATATACACTTGTCGTAAAATGCATACTAAGGCTGCAATCTTTAAAAAAATCGATTTTTTTACTCGTTTTCATGAGAAAAAACAGAAAAAATTGCTAATTACCGCTAAACTAAGCGTTATACAAAAAAATGTTAGGAACAAAAGTTGTTCCTGAGATATTACCATTCGAAACAGGGGGTCTGAAAACGTTTAGATCTGGCGAAAACTCGATTTCGAAAAATCGATATGAAAACAGTACTTTCCATTTTATGTATTCATACAGGCAAGAGAAAGTAAAAGTAATCAGTAATGTTTGTAAGTATTTTCATAATGTGGCTGACAATCCTGAAGCAAGAGTAAAATTAAATTTCTAATTTTTATGATGATAAAATAACAATAAAAGATAAATACGGCAACACTGCGTTGGTTGCTGTTGTAACTAGATCCAGGCTCCCAATTTCATGGTTACTTACTAGTGTAACATATTATTACAATAAAAGAAAAAAATTTGTTGTTAAACAATCATTTGATCAATCCTATAAAAGAATTGTTCTGTCTGTTACCACAGAGTGAGTCTATGCGACTTTTAATGAAATCTAAAGAAAAAGAAACGGTAGATAATTTAGAGACACTTGAAATGATGATGTGATTTGATTTTGTTTTGTTTAAGGCAACCGAAATAGAGAAGGCGCGTGCGATCGCTACAAGAGCTTTAAAAGTGATCGGACACAGAGAAGAAGAAGAAAGACTGAATGTATGGGTGGCACTTCTAAATCTGGAAAACCTTTACGGAACTCAGGTATGTTTAACTCAGACAATTGATAGTCTGGTGATAAATCATGAAGGCGTTTGCCAAAAGTGCATTCTCGCGTTACTCATTGGCTGTGCTCTAAGTACCACTAGAGTCTGTCTACGCCACTAAGAGTACTCCGACGTAGGCAACCACCTATACAAGTGAGCATGATCAAAAACAACAATTCCATACAACACCAAATTATTCGCTCTAAACTTAATAGTATAATAAAAACTCATGCAATTCATTTGTTAGAAATTGTTTTATAAATCGAACATTAGTTTACCATTAATAACTAAAACTTTTACTATTGTTACTCTTACATTTTTATTTTTCGTTACATTATTTACTATTATTACATTATTATTTATGGTTAGTGGGTTTTTATTATAGACTCAGTTTTATTTTTGGTCTCAAGTAATACAAGACTAATGCGCTTGAATTATAACAGGAGAGTAAACAATTCCAGTGATTCGTTGTTTATCATTTCAGATCGTTTATTTCATATCATTAAAATTAATGTCTGCGACCAGTGTAATACAACTGTTTGCAATTGCTCGTGTTTAACTCATTTTTAGTTTCATCGGTTTGGTATTGTTACGGTTCGTTTCGATTTTCTTGGTAAATGGAAGTTGAAAAGTTTTGTAAGCTGTGTTTTGTTAACATGCGTGATAGTGAATGCGTTGAGTTTTTGAAACATAAAAGTGGTAAACATTCAAAAGTAGAGAAAAATTGTTTTGTTAAATGTAACGGTTAAAATATTTAATTAAGGAGTCTCTTTATGAAACTACAATAATTACAAGTAATCTGAACGGCATAATTGAAAACGCTTAAAGGATAGGTAATGTTTATTTTAGCTGGACGTAGATACTATTTTAATGATGGAATGTAGTGCAAGTAATTTTGTCAGGCGGAGAAATAGATGCGCGCCAACTTGTGTGAAACTTTCGTTTACAACATATAGGCGCTTGCCTCGCGCGGAGTACTCTTACAGTAGATTGACTATAATGGCTGTCGATTGGGGCGTTATGTTGACACCTATCTGCTAGAATGTTGTCGTTTAGGTCACCAGCCAAAAGGCTGGTTTACGATGCCTTCCTCACCTGGTTGGTTACCCTCCCTGCCAATGACACCTTCACATACACTACCCCTGTAATAGTGAAACAGGAGATAACTGTGACTAGTGTCTTTTACATTTTAATCTCTTCTGTTCCTAACTAATGCTTGACAACGATCGAAATAGAATTCCCTCCCTTCCCCACTTCTTCCATTCCTGTTCGCACTACGTGCCGGATGATCGAATACATTGGTACGCACAACACAAATGAGCAATTAATATGAATATCACTTATACTACATCAGTGTTTCCCAAACTTTTTTTTCTCGCAGCACACTACAAAAAAAAAAAAACGGCCAATAGCTGCGACACACCTATTACTTTATGCCATTGATTAAACTTAAGTAGCCTACTTGATATAAACGTACTTATATTATACTTATACATACTTATTTGTAGTCATTGGCTAGGCATTATTTTGTTGGACCATTTAAATTAAATTAAATTTATTTTCCTTGAGTTCCGTGGCTCACTTGGCCGGCCTCGCAACACACAGTTTGGGAACCTCTGTACTAGATGATTGTTATCCGTAACATTTTGTACAGATTATGTGACCACCACCACCAGAATAAAGTCATTAGTGTTTCCATTATTTTTGTTTACTATTAGGTAGTGTAGTCATAATATATATAACACAGCAAGTTCTTAATTTATAATCTTAACTGTAAATCTAAATAATTGATACGATTTAATTAAATGGAGTAAGCATTATTCCTTATTTACTTGAGAGCAGCTAATATAAACTATGCTTTTACTTCAGTTGTACAGTGTTAGCGACCGTGTAATATTTGTATTGGAGTCGGTGCAGTTTTATTATGTTTTGGGTTTGATCATCGGTTGTTCAATATTCAGATAAATTTGTTTCGATTAAACAAATACAGTGTATAGTCAATCTACTGTGAGGCAAGCGCCCGCCTATACGTTGTAAATGAAAGTTTTACTCTATTTTGCGCGTATCTACCTCTCCCTCCGCCTGACAATCAATTATCTTGCACTACGTTCCAACATTAAAATAGTATCTACATACAGCTAAAATAAACATTACCTATCCTTTAAGCGTTTTCAATTACACCTTTCAGATTACTTGTAATTATTGCAGTTTCATAAAGAGACTCCTTAATTAAATATTTTAACCGTTACATTTAACAAAACAATTTTTCTCTACTTTTTAATGGTTGCCGCTTTTACGTTTCAAAAACTCAACACATTCACTGTCACGCATGTTAACAAAACACAGCTTACAAAACTTTTCAACTTCAGTCTACAAAAAAAATCGAAACGAACCGATACAATACCCAAAGATAACTGATAAAACAAAAAATGAGTTAAACATGGGCAATTGCAAACAGTTGTATTAAACAACTAGTCACAGACATTAATTTTAATGATATGAAGTAAACAATCTGAAATGATAAACAACAAATCACTGGAATTGTTTACTCTCCTGTTATAATTCAAGCGCATTAGTCTTATATTATTACTTGTGACCAAAAATAAAACTGAGTCTATAATAAAAACCTACTAACCATAAATAATAATGTAATAATGGTAAATAATGTAACGAAAAATAACCATGTAAAAGTAACAATAGTAAAAGTTTCAGTTATTAATGGTAAATTAATGTTCGATTTATAAAATATTTTCTAACAGATGAATTGAACGTGTTTTCATTATAATATTAAGTTTAGAGTGAATAATTAGTGTTGTATGTAATTGTTGTTTGTTGATCATGCTGTGCATATTTTTAATTAATGCGCATGCTCACTTGTGTTGCTGGTTGCCTACGTCGGAGTACTCTTAGCGTAGACAGCAGACTCTAAGTGTATAATAATTGTGATTTAAACAGGTAGCCTACAGGTTAAGTAAGTGCAAATAAAAGTAGCTACTGTTGTACTAATCAGCTGTACTAGTAGCCTACACTGACTATCCGAGCTAATGTTTTCGGGGCAATTAATTTAACACTCCACCTGTCCGTTATGGGCATCTGCTAGAGTGTATTGTCATTAATTCATCAACATTTAAATTCAAGTGGCTAATGCCACTTGTTCATCTCGGCCACCAATCACACGCGCACGCGTGTATGTATAAATATTACCAACTACGGTGGCATGCGGGCCGCACATGCGCAGTAAGTATCTCCCCCACCACAGCGTCAACTAAAGATACAGGCTGCCTCTAAAGTAGTACTCATTACTCATTGTGTTCTGTTCATGCAGTAATCGTTTTGACATTTGTTGTGTCGCTGTCAAAAGCCGCACGCCGTCGAAATTAGTTGCGTGCGCACAAAATACGGGGAAAATTGTCTGCGATTCATTTTGGGGTAATAGGCAATAAGCTTTTTGTAAATGATGTACCTACCATAAGTTTTGACAGGCCCAAAAGAGAGGTACGTCATAACCCTCATTCTGTTATATTTAGGCTATTATACGGTCCTTTCTGTTAAAATTTCATACAACTGATATTGTGCGTGTGTAGTTGATTTCTAAAAATTGACGTATGTTTGGTATAAAGTTTCGCAACTATAAAAAATGATTCAGCTTCTTGGAATACTAACAGGAAGGAGACACCAGACTTGATGATCTATCTTTGACTTCCCTTCAAAAAATGATTTTTTCAAGCTCGTTTATTATTTCTCTTTATGCCGTACGTATATCAAATTACAGATAATATTTTATATTTTATAACAAAATAATAAAACGCATATTATGTCGTCCTGGAAAAGAAGTTATACTAGCCTACGTGATACGCAAAATATGTGATGAGATTTAAAAGTGTAACTTGTAACCACTCCTTGCTGGTGAACATAAATTCCATGTTCACCGCAAGTCTGGCAAAGTGATACAAAATTTAAGGAAGCGTAAGGTTGCTGCTGTATTAAATAAAATGACAAATTTTGTAAAATTAACAGTAACAGATTTTAATTTACAAGAAATTTCAAAAGAACACAATTTCCTAAGGGTGCCAAAGATTACTTAATAAATATATATGTTAATAGAGTATAGAGTTTTAGTAAAATATTTACCAAAAAAAAATTTAAATAGAAACATAATAGATTTTATAGTTACAAATTGTTAGCCAACGTTAGCATAATTTCAGTAAAATATTATATAAAGGCTGCCTTTCATTTAAAAGATAAAAAAATAAAGTAACAAGATTTTACAACACATGAGTCAAAAAAAATAACTAACTCCTTCTTTTCTCTGACAAGATGATCATTAGAGTTATAATATTATAGAATGAATTAATACAATAATTTCACTAACCTTCTTTTTAAACTGCGTCACCCTTATTTTAATTTTCACTTACACGTGTTTCGGTGGATCCACCATCATCAGAGTAAATAACATATAATTGAAACTAAAAACATTATTTATTAAAAATCTATAGAAGATGATACATCTTCAGTCACTTGTATAAAACTGATTTAAAATTAATTTATTTTAATTTATCCCTACTCATATTTATTGTAGATAGCAGCAGCAGTCAATATCACTTCATCATTCCTAAATTTCACCTGTTCATTCAAAATGTCCTGCTTTTGCTCTTTTAAATATTTATAAATGTGGAACATCTCATATTTTTCAATTTTATTTTTATTTTCTATATTACATTGTTCTATTATATTGAAATGTTCATCTATTTTACCAAATTTATGTTTTTCTTCTTTTATATGATTGGTATAGTTAGATATAATGTAGTCACATTTCAGTGCTTTTTTATGTTCATTATACCTCACTTGAAAATTACGACTAGTCATACCAATGTAAAATTTTTTACAATCCTCATTACCACAATCTATTTTATACACACCCTTTTTATTGCTTAGTGTTTCATTTATATTATTTTTAATTATATTTGTGGACCAGGAATAAATAACCACCAATTCAAGTGAACGATGGTTATATATATAAAAAAACCAAAATACATAAAAACAAGTTTACAAATGAATTATAAAAATGAATTACAAATCAAATGTCGTCATCCACTACAAATGGCAATTCAAATTGTAGCGGCAGCTACAGCGCATGTTAACTATATTTTTTTTAACAATAATATTAACCAAGCCATCAATCTTCAGAGCATATATTCACCTGTACATTCTTCTTCTTCTTCTTCAGGTGCCATCTCCGCTTCGAAGGTTGGCAATCATCAGAGCGATTTTTATCTTTGATGTCACAGCCCTAAACAATTCGTTGTTGCTGCAACCATACCAATCTCTTATGTTTTTCAGCCAGGATTTCCGTCTTCTTCCCAAGGATCTCTTTCCTTGGATTTTCCCCTGGACAATCACTTGTAATATTTTATATTTTTCTCCCCTCATGACATGTCCCATATACAATAATTTTCTTTTCTTCACTGTTAATAGTACTTCTCTTTCTTTATGCATACGTCTCAACACCTCCACATTCGTCATCTTTTCCACCCATGAAATCCTCAGAATTCGCCGGCACAGCCACATTTCAAATGCATCCAATCTCTTTTCATCAATCTTCTTCATTGTCCAAGCCTCCATCCCATAGTACAGTACGGATAGGACATAGCATCTTAGGAGACGTGTTTTTAATTCAAGGCTTAAATCTCGGCAACAGAACAGTTTCTTCATCTTTATAAATGTTTTTCTGGCCTGTTCTATTCTGATGCGAATTTCTTGAGAGCTGTCATTGTTGTCATTAACAGTTGTGCCTAGGTACTTGTAAGCATGGACTCTTTCAATGCATTGGTTCCCTACATATATCCTACCAACGTTCTGATATGCTTTAGCTATTAACATATACTTTGTTTTATTAATATTAAGTGAAAGACCTGTACATGACTAACACTAAAATCAGTTATTATTGTTATATTGTTTACCAAGATCAGTAAATTGCTACAAAGACTGATTAGCAAGCAGTGCAAGTCACCAACACTAACCAACAATTCTTACAAGTGAATCAACATCAGTGTTATATCATTGAACCAATCTTTAACCTTTCTTGAAAATATTAACACGTTTAAACTATTTTTAATTTCAATAGGCAACAGATTAAAACACTTTGGACCTAAAAAAACAAAAGTTTTAGCAAAAAAAGATGTATTAACTTTTGGTCTTACGAACAGTTGTTGGCTTGATATGCCTTGTTGAATAAATAGGTTTCAGATATAAATCATAGGAGGAGAAAAACCATTAAATATGTTATCGTTAATAGAGAAAACTTTAGCGTGTAAAGCGTGTGAGAAGGGCAAAGAGCGTGTGCTGGCATGTATCAGTATAATGCAAGTACAATTATTTGAATTTGTTTCTTCTTCTATTGTAGCTTACTTGAAGATGAAAACGAAAGTATTACTGAATTTCAGATGCCAACATTTATTCGTGATTAAATTTATTCAAAAATAATAATAATAACAGCGGATTTAATTTTTAATACAAAAATCTGGTGTGAAACACTCACACGATTTTCTCTTGCCATTGAAAATAATTAACAGTGTAACCTAATGTTAATAAAAAAACATGAGAAATAAAAAAAAAACTAACTTTATTTTTATCATGAGTGAATGATGCAAAATGAAAACCGACCTTAGTTTGACTTAATAATACGGAAAATCGCTCGTTCACGCTAAACTTGGCTCTTTAGAGAAAAATGCTTGAAATGAAAGCTTTAAATCTTTTAATTTCCTATCAAATTGATTATACCCATTTCTGTCTTAAAATGCATACTAAGACCGAAATCTTAAAAAATAAATTTTACAGATTTTCATGAAAAAAAAACCCAGAAAATCGCTAATTATTGCTAAATTAAGCGATTTCTTTGTATAAACAAAGAAAAGTTTGAAATAAAAATTGTAGATTTTTAAATTGTGTACTTACATGTTTTATTAAACAGACTCATGCGCTAAAATGCATATTAAAGCCGCAATCTTTAAAAAGCATTATTTTCTACTTGAGCACTGCCGACATGGTGCCTACCTTATCTTGTAGAGCATAAAAAGTGAAAAATTACTCTACAAACTACTACTTTCGGTTGGCCGATTTTGATGAAAACGTGTGTGTCCTCTTGTGGTACCTGCCTTAAGTGTCAAATTTGTCAAACTTTGTACGATGTTCCATTCTTGAGATATTTTATTCACGCACACAGACCAATTGCTAAAAACATGTTTCGTTGGGTTCAGGGGGTCTGAAAACATGTATTTTTATTGAAAACTGGATTTCTTAAAATCTACATTCATCGAGAAAACAATTCTTTCCTTCCTATATATTCATAAAGGCAAGAGAAAGTAAAAGACAGTATGTGTGAAGACTATTTCAATGGAAAAAAGCGTACAATCAGTCGACAAAATAATATGTCGTCGGTTTTTGATGATTCTAAACAATCGTTGTGACAATGATTGTCTGTAATGTTAAGTGTGTGTGTTGCAGGAGAGCCTACGCAAGACATTGGATGGCGCAGCAAGGGCTAACGATGAGTACCAGGTCTACTCAAAGATGGCTGAAATCTACACAGATTCTAAAAAAATTATGGTAAATTTGGGTGTTTTATACTTCCTCCCCACCACCACTCCAACGGGGGCAAATGGCAGATGCTGTGTAAACAACAGCAGTACTTGTACTTGTCTTTCGCTGTGTGCGTCACGTCCTTGAAAGCACTTTAACACGTTCAGTGCGGCCGCCACAAATATGTGGTCCGTTTATACAGTTTTATAATCTCTTCTTTCTGCGTTCAGCTAGGGTAAATTGTATTTCTTTTATTGTTCAGCCGTAGATAAAGGTTCATTCTACGCCAGTATACCTTCAGCTTTTGGCGGAGTTTTAAAAACTGATATATTTTCTTCTATGTTTCAAGTTTTACGGACTGTGTTAGCTGTAATTAATAAAATGTTATTTCATTATATTACTTTTCTTACAATAACGCAACATTTACTATACTTAGTAAAATATTACGTGTGGCAAAAATGCAACTAAATAAATAAATATGAGTATACGAATGTAATATCTAAATGCTTTAAATTTAAGTAGGCCTATTTTTTCGTACATACAGACCTAAAGTTAACGTTTTTTAAAGAAACTAGTAGGTATTAATTTTTTTAATGTTTGCCTCATTTATAAATTGGTTATAGAAATATTTTATTAGTACTTGGTTATAGTTTTAGGAGCCTACAAGGCGTGCACATTCTTACAAAGCGGCAGGGTCATTCACTTACTTATAATAGTATACTAGTAGGCTTATTCAATTCTTTTCTTAGGTGACCTCATTTTTGGAATTGCATTTTCACCTTTTCACGGAAAGACTTACTGCCGTGGGAACAGAAAGGGTAATAAAATATTGTTGAAAACAAGAAAATATCGTAAAGCCGTCACAGGTACCGAGCAATACCGTAATCTGTACCGTAATATTACTTACTTTCAACTTTTCAAAAACCTTTGGCCACACCGAAGTTACTCAGCTAAGATTGCCATAATGAACTATTTTTATCCTATTATTCCTATCAGTTTTTAATTTTTTCTCATCGGTTTACATGATAAAAGCAAAAAACATTCAGATTTTTACATTTGTTTTGTATTTTTACTTTTATGTATGTATTTTTAAAATGGCAAACAAATACATTTATCTATATTAAAATACATAAACATTCACGTATAAATAAAAAAAATAAAAGTATTGAAAGAAAATACACACAAGAAATTGTAATTGTAGAGAGAATATGAGGATATAAAGCGCCGCAGACTTGTGCGTGGGGAACATATAAATGTGGCATGCGACGGTTCAGCCACAGCGAATAACCTCGCTTCACCCGGGCCACAGTGAATGTGTTAAAGGATTGTGATGCTGATATGGAAATTTAGGCCAATTTAATTGCTGCAGAATTTAAAAACATCTGGTGTGAACTATTCACACGATTTTCTTTTGTCAATGGAAATAATTAAAAACGTAACATACGTTTAATTATGAGAACGAAAAATGTAAGCTTATTTTAATAATTAAAGATTGACATTGTGGAGAACAATGCTTCTAGTAAAAGTTATAGGTTTTTCAATATTTACGTAAATAACTTTATTTACGTATGTTTGTCATAAAATGACCGCAACCTTAAAAAGCCCCAATTTTTACTGATTTCAATGAGAAAATATAGAAAATCACTATTTGATGCTAAGAGCTAAGAGGTTTCTGTTGAAAATAAAAGTTATATTGTCACCGCCACCCCTTCTAATTATTCATTTACTGTGTTGCCGGCCTTCAATACTTCTTCCGGCCTTTGTCGGGGCGATGGGCTGTTTAGCGGTGAAGTGACAAACCCTTTAGCAGTGCCCGACAATCCTTTCGGCTCCCTTCCGATAGAGGGCTTTGGTGCCAAGGTTGAGCGACTCACCACCCCCTACCACAGCGCTCTCAGTAGCTATAAAAGCGCAGTGCACTGAGCCGCTTGTCATTACGCTCTACATCTCCAACGAAGATCGACTGACTACATCCACCAGATAAAGAAGGAAGATGCTCTGGCACTTGCAGCAGCCACGCGCTGCCTACGCCGGTCTCCTTCTCCAGCACAACGGTCCTTCTCAGGACCAATTTAATAAGGTTTTAACCGGCCCTTCTCAGGGCCATCAACCTGAGCTACAGCTCTCGTCGCAGCCACGCACTGCCTACACCGGTCTCCTTCGAGACCGGCACAACGGTTCTTTTCAGGACCAATTCAATAAAGTTTACACCGGCCCTTTTCAGGGCCATCAAACACCTCTACCCGCCTTGGCGGACACACACCTAAACGGCCCTTTTCAGGGCCACCAAAATGATAAGGTTAGCCACATAGTGTCGCCATCCGGTGACAATATGTTTGTCAATTACATTTGATGCTTTTGCCCCCACCAAGCTGATTGCGTTACTGTATCTTGTACAGCACAAACAATGTAGCAAAACCATTTGGGAGCTGTTTGAATATACTACTGTCCCCCATCACCTAACTTAAGTGGCAAGTTGTACAATATTCTGTCAGACACAGTCACACTGATCGATTGGTTGCTTGAAAATGTGTATTGCAGTGAAAAATTCACATGAAAACAATCCTTTCTTTTTCCATACATTAACAATTTATTTGAATTGTTCAGTATCGATCGGTTTCATAAACCGATTAATAAGTAAACCCTTAACATAAAACTAAATGGGATCTATTACTAGTAAATAATAAAGAAAAAATAAACAAAAATGTTAATAATTACATAGATAACAAAATGCTTGAAATCACTGATGTATATAAGTATAAAATAGCGTATAAACCAAAAAAGAAAATAATAAATTTAAGCACTCTAAACACTGTTACCGCATTCGGGTGGTTACGGCATACGGCTGTTGATTAAAATAATAATTAAAATTTATGATACATTTTTTTATAGGACAAGAGAATGTAAAAGTGTGGTACGCTTAACATTCACCCAATTTTTTTCTTGCCAATGTAAGTAATGACATATTTATATATATAACCTATGTTTAATCATTATTAAACAATGTAAAATGAAAAAGAATGTAATTTTAATCATGAGTGAACGATGGCAAAGTGAAAATCAACCCTTGTTGAACTTAAAAATACGGAAAATCACTAATTGACGCTAAACTAGGCTCTTTGAAGAAAATGCGTGAAATAAAAGTTGTAGACTCTTTTATTTATATAAGCCTAGTGCACACTTAGGTTGCAATCATAAAAAAAACGTTTTCTTACTGATTTTGATGTAAAAAATACAGAAAATCATTAATTGATGTTAAACTAATTGTTGGCAATAGAATGCGCGTAAAATAAAAATTATTGTAGGTTTTTAAATGTTGTACAAGTTTGCCCTAGAATGCATATTAAGGCCACATCCTTACAAGAGCACTGACCTTATGGCGATTACCCTATCTTGTAAGTGGTATCTAATTTAAGTTGCAAGTTTCAGCTTGGTACTATCTGTCATTGTTCACACACAGACAACATGTTTGTATTTGTGGTTGCAGGAATTGGATCGGCTTACAGGCGTGATGGTGCGCAAATTTAAGACCGATATTGAGTGTTGGCTGCTTTGTTGTCGGTGCTTATTGAAGTCCGGCATGACTGAGAAAGCTCGCTTCATTTTCCAGAGAGGACTGGAGACACTTACCAAAAAACATCGTAAGTAAAACTGACATCTGATGCCTTCCCAATAACATGTACACACGCCCACGCCCAACCCCAGCGTTGTACGTTTGTACGTGTACAGATGTTTGTTATTTGTGTCTATGTTGATTAATGTAGGCCTCTAGAGTACTCCACGCAAGGCAAGCGCGCCTATACATTGTAAACGAAAGTTTCACACTAGTTGGCACGTATCTACCTCTCCACCGGACAATTATCTTGCACTACCTTCCATCATAAAAATATCTACAT
Source organism: Catonia carolina (assembly GCA_035578175.1). Lineage (NCBI taxonomy): Eukaryota > Metazoa > Arthropoda > Insecta > Hemiptera > Achilidae > Catonia > Catonia carolina. The sequence continues at coordinate 2,677,110 of JAQMRL010000033.1, forward strand.
CCAGTTGAAATAAACATTATCCCTTAAACGTTTTCGATTATACCGTTCTGATTACTAGTTAGTATTATTGTAGTTCCATAAAGAGACTCCATAAATAATTATTTTAAACTTTACATTTAACAAAACAATTTTTTCTACTTTTTAATGTTTACCGCTTTTATGTTTCAAAAACTCAACACATTCACTATCACGCATGTTAACAAAACACAGCTTACAAAACTTTTCAACTTCAGTCTACGAAGAAAATCAAAACGAACCGATACAATACCAAAAGATAAGTGATGAAACTAAAAATGAGTTAAACACAGGCATGTGCAAACGGTTGTATTTTAAACTAGTCACAGATATTAATTTTAATGATATGAAAATATAAACAATCTGAAATGATAAACAACGAATCACTGAATTTTTTTACTCTCCTGTTATAATTCAAGCGCAATAGTCTTTCATTACATGTGACCAAAAATAAAACTGAGTCTATAATAAAAACCTACTAATCATAAATAATAATTTAACGAAAAATAATAATCTAAGAGTAACAATAGTAAAAGTTTTAGTTATTAATAGTAAACTAATATTCGATTTATGAAACGTTTTCTAACAAATTAATTGGAACGTGTTTTATTAGGCTATGTTAAGCTTAGAGCGAATAATTAGTGTTGTATGGAATTTTGTTTTCGATCACGCTTTGCGTATTTTTAACTAATGCGCATGCTCACTTGTATTGGTGGTTGCCTACATCGGAGTACTCTTAGAGCAGACAGACTCTACGCATAAATAAATAATATGAAATTATGAGTAATGAAGAAACAAAATGGCGATTAGAACAGTTTACTATAAATTTATAGTAACATAAACGTGTAAACTTCTTAAAGTTACAGCATCTTACGCAGCCGTATATCTTGTTTAACCGTAAGTAACGATTACAACTTTAATTTATTTTTTTTTTAAAAATCCTAACACATTAATATCAATTCACGTAAATATGTGCAAAATGCAAAGAAACTACTGGATTGTTAGAAATATTGGTTGTTGTTTTCAGTACGTGAAAAGGATGTGTAAGGTTAGTGTAGTGCAGTGGTCTATGAAATGTCTGATGTAAATGTTGACTGTTTTTATGTTGCAACAGAGAAACATTAAACAGTTTTATAATTTGTTATAGTCCATCCATCCCATGATTCTGTCGTCAATGTTTGTCACATTTTCCAACTGCTTCTTTCTTTTTTTCTTTCTCACTTTCCCATACGTCACCTCTGTTGTATTTTATCACACTGAGGAAATTCTTTTTACAGACAACTTAACTTATGAGCACCCTTGACCCTTGACCAGTGGCTGGGCCGTGGGCCCTGGGCCCTGGCCAATTGACTTTGGTGGGGCCCTTCTTACCAGGGGGTCCCCCAGGATTTTTTTATGATTAGCCCTAAAAATGCGTTTTTCATGTGTTTTTTTAACTAGTTAGCTGTGTTTGACCTAAAATGTGTTAATTGATAACTAAAATAAATGCAAGAAACCTTTGTGAATAAAATTAATTGAAGAAAATAAAAATATGATAAAATAATGGTAAACACCAGGTTCTAAATAAATATACTGTATTAGAGTCTTTCTGTTACAAATCTACTAAACTTAAGATTCAATACAATGTATGATTTTGAATATCCATAGATCCATAGAACTCCTTGGTTTATTACTGACTGACCGATTTCTTTATTTGTAGCTCAGAAGCACGTAGGCCGCCGACCTATCTTTCAATCGTTTACTTGAGTTGTGGAGGGGCCCCGCACTTATGAGTCAGCTTTCTTTAGATCTCTGCGGCTCTATAGATTAAAATTTTCTATAGATTAAAAATATTCCATTCTCTACTCTAAGACGGCTACGGCCATGAGTATTGTCTTTTAGAATTTAAGGAAAAATATTGTAATAGCTCAATTGTAACTGAACAAAAATAAAATAAAGACCTTTATTATTATTATTATTATTATATTCCATTCTCTATTCAATCCGAGCCACTTTAGGCCCCGGAGAGGTCAACAAATGATAACAAGAAATATCTGATTTTGGTTTTATTTAAGTATTTCAAATAATTGATTCACTATTTGCTTGCTTCTGGGTCTGGTTTAAGGGGTCGCAATTCTAACTGACCTGCATTTTTTCGGTTAGGTCCGAATTGCAGGACCCCGCTGACTCGCCTGGCCCATTTCTGCGGGCTTCTCTAAGTATTTCACGCTGATGCAATAACTTTGGAGTGATAAATTTCAATATAAAAGATTTCTATCACTCTTTTACTCTTTACTCGCTTATGGGCTGGTTGAGCTTAAAAGGGCCTCGCGCTTCTAACCGACCGACCCGACCTGCGTTTTGTTAGTCCGGGCTGCGCCGCGGGGCCCCGGGCGGTTGCCTGGCCCTGGATCTGACCCTGCCCTTGACCCTTGATTGACGTCTATTTCTTTATCGAGTAATTTGGTAATGTTGGTGTGCTATGTCAGCTCTCTTATTTCTTTCGAATGCATCCACTATTGAAAAACCAAAACTCAACATGGTCTAAACCAAAGTTTTCGTTTGAAACTACAAAACTATTACATTATTTACGGTTCACACACAGGACTACAAAGTGTGATTTTTTGACTAATAAACACATGAAATTTAGTAGGCTTTTGTAGTGACCGGTTTATCCGACAAACGAGGACCAGCTAACTCAGTCTCATGGGTATAATTGAACTGACACTACAAAATAAAATATTACAAATCGAAGAAAACAAAAAATTATATTTATTGATAAATATGATTATTGTGACTAACAAAATTCTGAATTTAAATTTTAAAAAAATTGTGTTTTGTCGCTGATGGCAGATGGCAGATGGCATCCAAGTCTCGCGTTGGATGGTGGGTTGGCCCTGAAAATGGCCGTTTGTTCCGTAAGGGTAAAGGGTGTTGCTGTTGGTGACGGCTCAGGCCTACCCTTCCCTCAACGGCACAAGCACACGTTTCACATCCAAGTTGCTATTCAACTGAATCAATGGAGGAGCGTTTCTCTCTGCTGTTATCATCCCAATGATAATTGTATCTTGCACACTTTTCACTCAACAGATGAGTCGATGATAATGGTCAAGTTGTGCTATTAGCTTGTGGTCACTCTCAAGTGTCAAGTGTTTCGTTTGAACTAGCTCACTTGGTAGGCCTACTAATTGAATACCTGAGTGTGGGTTGTCAAACTCCATTTCTGTGCTAATTGTGTGTGTGTGTGTGTGTGTGTGTGTCGGTGAATTGTTTAATTGGTAATTTTTATAGGTGCAATAGTGAGTGCGGTACAGTACGTACAGGGTCTGTGTACAAAGTATCTGGAACAAAATGTTGCTTTAAATTTTAATTAACTGTAAATTTCTAGAGCTTGGTCAAAGCCACACGTGGGAAAAAACAATATGCAATAAGTGAAACAAGAAAAGCGTCAGCTAGTGTATAAAAGACAATCGCTTTTTACACTTGCAAATGAAAAATGCTGAAATAAGAAACAAAAGACAATCTAATGAATTAAAATTTTTTTTTAATTTGAATTTAATTAATTAGAAAATACTGTATTTGTGGCACATGTAATATATTATAAATGAAATTTAATCGTTAGCTCGAGTGATGCTACATGTGGAATAGTGCATCTGTAGGCTCCTTGAGCATCTCATGAAATTTTATCCGTCACGTTTTACTACGAGAATGATGTAATAAAAAAAAACATTTTGATTCAGTTTACTAGTTAACAAGAGTACAATTTGCTGACCGTTTATTTCACAAACTCAATCTCTGTAATAGTATGGACTCTGCAAGTACAGTTGTCTGTTTCAGATGTGGAATACATAACTCGTTTTGCACTGCTCGAGAATACGTTTGGTTCGCCAGAACACGCACAGACTCTGATGGAGCATCTAATAACTACGTATTCTGCAAGAATACCATCGTGGATGACGTATGTGGATATGTTGGTGAAGTGTGGCAGAACCGATTTGGCCAGGTAATGTACATGCTCATGGCTCATGGCTCATGGCTCATAAACGTTTTTCATTGCAACTAATAGTGGGATGCAGAAAATGTACTCTTTCAGATTGTGTTTAACACGTTGACTGTGGCTGACGCGGATACACGTCGGCCTAAACACTCCCGGGTGACTGGCGGATGCGTTTCCGCGTCCGAGCTATACAGTTTATTATTGCTTCTTTCTATGTTTAGGTAGGGTGAATAGGCTTTATTTTATTGCCCAGTCATAGGAAAAGGTTCATTCTATGGTAGTGAGCGATCAGTTCTTGGATAGACGTCACCAGTTTTTTTTTTGCAGTGTTTTAAAAACTGATATATTTTCTTCTATGTTTCGAGTTTTACCGGCTGTTTTATTTGTTGTTAATAATAAAATGTTATTTCATTTATTACTTTTCTTACAATTACGCAACATTTACTATACTTAGTAAATATTAAGTGTGGCAAAAATGCAACTAAATAAATAAATATGAGTATACGAATGTAATACCTAAATGCTTTAAATTTAATTAGGCCTATTTTTTCGAACATACAGACCTGAAGTAAACTTTTTTTAAAGAAACTATTAGGTATTAATTTTTTTTAAATGTTAGCAAAATTTAAAAATTGGTTATAGAAATATTTTATTAGTACTCATAATTTTAGGAGCCTACGAGGCGTGCACATTCACACAAAGCGGCAGGGTCATTCTCTCATAATAGTATACTAGTAGGCTTATTCAATTCTTTTCTTAGATGACCCCATTTTTGGAATTGTATTTTTACCTGTTCACGGAAAGACTTACTGCCGTGGGAACAGAAATGGTAATAAAATATTGTTGAAAAAAAGAAAAAATCGTATAACTGTCACAGGTACCGATATCTGTCTGCCATCTGTATCGTAATATTACTTACTTTCAACTTTTCAAAAACCTTTGGCCACACCACAGTTAGCTGAATAGCTAAGAGTGCCACATAGAACTATTATTATCCTTTTATTCCTATAAGTTTTTAATTTTTTCTCATAGGTTTTTGTGATAAAAGCAAAGTACATTCAGACTTTTACATTTGTTTTGTATTTATACTTTTATGTGTGTATTTTTAAAATGAAAACAATACATTTATGTATAATAAAATACATAAACATACACGTATAAATATAAAAATAAAAGTATTGAATGAAAATACACACGAGAAATTGTTAATTGTAGAGAGAATATGAGGATATGAAGCGCCGCGGACTTGTGCATTACTGTGTGCGGGGAACATATAAATGCGGCAGGCGACGGTTCAGTCACAGCGAATAACGTCGCTTAACACGGGCCGCAGTGAACGTGTTAAATGAATACATTTAATAAAGCCTCCACACATCTTTCTGTAGTGTAGCGTACAAATTTTTTCTTCAACAAATCAAAGTAAATGTTTACCAATCACCCACTAAATTAAGATTAAAGGTAGCAAATAAATCTTTATATTGCTTCGTGCAGCTTCAATCGTATTTTGTATAAATAACCTATTCAGCTGCCTTGACCTTATTATCTACTTACACATGTTTCGGTGAACCAGAGTCAATGAGGTTGCATCTTGAGTGCAGTGGCATAGCAATGTCATTTTTTCTGCTGCGATCCTTTTTACTTTTCCTATTTATTGTAGATGGTCTTATAGGTTTTATACATTCTGGTGGCAGCCAAATTGATATGGTAGTATTATACCCCAACAAACTAAAGACTGCAGATGAGATCTAGCCGATTACAGCCAAAATCAGGTGACAGGTTGGCACTTTGCTTTGTAGTACTACAGAAATAAGTTGGGATTCTGGTAAGCTTGACACAAAATTTCCACTAAAATCTTAGTCTCAGTTTGCTGTTTAATTCTTCTTCTTACAAATTAAAAGATTTCAAACATTTTATGTGACCGTTGAAGAAGATTGAATTGAAAACTTTTTGTAACTAGGCAACACAGAGTACAGTTGATGAGAGTTAATTGGGTGTGTTCTAGGCCACTACCACTGTGCTCTCTCTCTCCCTCCCTCCCTCTATCCGTCCGTCTTTAGCTCATCAGCATATAGTAAACTTTGTGTCCATAGTTGTGTGACATGGTGAAAAGCATTTCAAATCAACTGGTTTCAATGATCTGATATTGTTCGTTTGTCTTGCAGAAACGTATTGGAGAGAGCCATCACTCAAAAATTACCGGTCAAGAAAATGAAAACTCTGTACAGTAAGTGGTTAAAGTTTGAAGAACAACATGGAACTGAGGCATCCATCGGTCATGTGAAACAAGCTGCCGAAAATTACATCAGCAGTCTGAGTGCTTCCATCGGTTCTGTTTGATCTGATCAGCAGCTGACAACTAGAAGCAGCTTTGTTTCTAGAAGACTCGGGTTCAATTCTGTTTTGTCTACAAGAAGAATGTGCAGAAGCATAGTTCTTTATGGAAAGGGTCATTGGCTCATTCAAGGGAGTGTAAAAATGATGAAAGAAACATTGGTTTCATACAGCCAGTAGCAGGTTTTTTCCATGGAGTCCCTCTGCCATGTACAGTTCAGCCGTTGTTAGTTTGCTCCTCCTTCTGTCAACAAACAAAAGCCACCTACTACAGGGTGCACGCTAGAGTCTGCGACTTTACGGTTGTCGTATTCCTATTAAGTAAACTATTTTTTAAATTATAAGTACTTAAAGTACTAAAAACATCAGTCATGATATGATGTAGGCCTAACAATTTTGTTTATAAAAATACTTTTAAAAGTATTTTGTATTTAAATACTTTTGAAAGTATTTTGTTGTTACTTTTTAATCAGCGTGTACACATTTTGATATAATGCGCATGCTCAGTGACGTCATTGTTTGTTTACATTAGGAGCAAACTAATAGAGGCTGGACTATAGGGGTCTCTATTTCATAGATCATCCAGTGTGTCCAAGGACACCCATCAGCAGTGAAACCGAAACCCGGGACCTTTCTCAATGTTGTCGACTGATAATTGAAAAAACTTGATTGTTTGTAAATTTAATGTTATTTTTATGTACATGTGTAATCGCTATTAAAGTTTGCTTTTGTTAGTAATTGCATCGCTCAACTGTCTACTTGCCTTCCCTTCCATTCACAGCTGCTTTTCTCACTGTCGTCAAAATATAAAAATTTGGTGTGGAACACTCGCGCAACTTTCTCTTGCCATTGCAAATAATGAACAATACAGGATGGCCCGTATGTTGGACTCACCGATATTTACAGAAATCGGAAGAAAGGTTAACGGAATAACAAACATATAGACGAAAAAAACAAATTTATTTTATGATACCTTGGAAATGTTATAGCAGGTGTTCAAAATGTCCACCATGATTCTCTATGCACTTTATAGAGCGACTTAAAACTGATTCACAGATTTTCAACAGTAACATTTTATCCTCATTTACATAGTCAAACACAATAACAATTAAATTTTTGGTTCATTCACGTTTTGTGGCTTGGAAGTTCCTTTACAGTGCCCCACAGTAAAAAAATTCCAATGCTGGCCGCATTGGCCTAGTTGGTAACATGCTTGCCTCATCATGCGGTCTTGGGTTCGAATCCCATTTAGGCACGATTTATTTTCATACATTACAAAAAATCATTTCATCCTTCACCGTCTGCATTAGCAGTAATTGCAGAACAGTTAGACGTTAAACCAAAAAAAAAAAAAGAACCGTAAAAAGTCACATGGCATTAGGTCTGGCGAGCACGCAGGCCATGATGACCAATCCATTCATCAACTTTGGAATTTAAAAACTCACAAACTTCAATACCGAAATGTGCTGGGGGGGTGCCATCTTGTTGCTAGATGAGCGATTGGATATTGTAAACACGATTGTTTTCATGTTCCGGAAACACTACTTCCTGCAGCATTTGTAAGTATTTTTCAAGTTAACATTCCCTCAAAAATATAAGGACCTATCACTGCAGTACTTGAAATTCATTCCCATAACATCAGTCTAGGCACATTAATGCATTAGAAACTATCATAAACAGAAAACGTGTGAAAACTTTCCAAAAAAGTACATGAACTATAGTCTTGCTACTTTCGGTGAAACGGTGAAAAATGAAATGTCATCTTTTTCCCTTTTTAAGAGCTCAGGGTACTTTTTAATAGCTGGATTCGTGATCTACGCCTCTTGAAGCATTAGAATCAACTATTAACAGAAAAAGTTTGAAAATTCCAAAAAACGTACATGAACTATAAGTCTTGCTACTTTCGGTGAAAAGGCGAAAAATGAAATGTCATGTTTTTGTGATAAATAAATGTATAGTATTGCTACTTTCGGTGCAAAGGTGAGAAATAAAATGTCATGTTTTTGCCTTTTGCAGAGCTCAGGGTACTTTTTAATAGCTGGATTCGTGATCTACGCCTCTTAAAGCATCAGAATCGACTATTAACAGAAAAAGTTTGAAAATTTCCAAAAAAAAGTACATGAACTCTTATAAAGTAGAACTCTTGCTACTTTCGGTGAAAAGGTGAAAAAAGAAATGTCATGTTTTTGCCTTTTACAGAGCTCAGGGTACTTTTTAATAGCTGGATTCGTGATCTACGCCTCGTAAAGAATTAGAATCGACTAATAACAGAAAAAGTTTGAAAATTTCCGAAAAAAGTACATATAGTCTTGCTACTTTCGGTGAAAAGGTGAAAAATCAAATGTCATGTATTTGCCTTTCACAGAGCTCAGGGTACTTTTTAATAGTTGGATTCGTGATCTACGCCACTTAAAGCATTAGAATCGAATATTAACAGAAAAAGTTTGAAAATTTCCAAAAAAATATAGTCTTGCTATAGTCTTACTATAGTCTTGTTATAGTCTTGCTATTTTCGGTGAAAAGGTGAAAAATGAAATGTCATGTTTTTGCCTTTTACAGAGCTCAGATACTTTTTAATAGCTGGATTCGAATCTACGCCTCATAAAGCATTAGAAACTACTATTAACAGAAAAAAGTTGAAAAGTTTTGCTACTTTCGGTGAAAAGGTGAAAAATGAAATGTCATGTTTTTCCCTTTTTAAGAGCTCAGGGTACTTTTTAATAGCTGGATTCGTGATCTACGCCTCTTAAAGCATTAGAATCGACTATTAACAGAAAAAGTTTGAAAATTTCCAGAAAAAGTACATGAACTATAGTCTTGCTACTTTCGGTGAAATGGTGAAAAATGAAATGTCATTTTTTTGCCTTTTACAGAGCTCAGGGTAGTTTTTAATAGCTGGATTCATGATCTACGCCTCTTAAAGCATTAGAATCGACTATTAACAGAAAAAGTTTGAAAATTTCCAAAAAAAGTACATGAACATACATCTTGCTACTTTCGGTGAAAAGGAACATTGAACATTAAAAGTATAAAGTGTTATATTATGTTGTATTTTTTATTGTTTCAATAGTTTTTACATTAAAAATACCGTGTATTTTAATTATTTTAGTTGCTATAATAATTAAGTTATAAAAATTATACCTTGCTATTTTTCTGTTAAACGTGACAAAATTAATATAGTATTGATTTAATGTTAATATTTTTACTAATTTAGATAAGCTGTCTGTTTCAGTTACAATTTATTAAATTTGTTCAGTTAAAGAATTATTACTTTTTGTCGCTGAAATGGAATCATGAATTCGGAATATGTATGTGAAGAACGATTAGATGTGCTAAAATACGGGTCAAGGTAAGAGTATGAAGAAGCGGTTGGTAACCGCTGGAACGGAACTTTTAAAATACGGGTTGTGTGAGGGTGGAAGAAAGTAGGATAATGGCAGGGGAAGGGTGGTAGGCATTGTCAAGGGGAAGGGTGGAAGAAGCGGTTCGGTTTGTATGTTTGAAGCCATGGCGGCAACACGTTCAGCCAGACCGATAGTTGCGCTAGTGTCGGATCTTGGAAAAGCCTAATAAATGGAGATTACAAATCTTCTATATACATTATCTATTGGTAGAGTAGGCTATTTCAACCTCTCCGCGCTGTAGTTATTTAGTAAACATATCAAATTTTAAAAAATTCTGTAACGTCTACCATCAATTTTTTATTTCAACAATTTTCACAAGTTTGAGTACAGATAAATGATGAAAATAATTTTAAGAATTTGCAAATTGTTCGGATTTCGGGTTTCAAAGAAAACGTAACTTTGGAAAATCACCGACAGCTTCTTAAAAAATTGAGTTTTAAATTTGAGATTTTACAAAACTCTTTAGATAGAACTGTTATACATTCCCCTAAAATTTGGCGAGAATCGGACCACCCGTTCTGATTTAACACGACTTTAAAGTAGGGCTACGGGAAAATTAGGCTCAAAATCCGGGCACATTATTTCAAACCGCGATAATACAACTTAAAACCGTTTCAAAAAATTTGGCCTTTTATCTAATTCACACAGATAAATAACAAATTTTGATGTAAAGTAATACATTAAAATCCGATTAGCTATTTTCCGACAACTTGCTTTCAAACTCGATAATGTTACTGACGGTCGCTGGCGAGTTCACTACAAATTACGAATCTTGGGTTCGAATCCCACTCGGGCATGGCATTTTTTCATACGTTACAAACAATTCATTTCATCCTTCACCGTCTGCATTAGCAGCAATTTGCAAAACAGTCGGACGTTAAACCAAAAACAAAAAAAAAAAAAAAACAAATTACGAACCATAATGAAGAGGACCAAGCCAAGTTTTCCGGTAGCCGATGACCACGGGTTCAACGGCAATATGAGAGAAAACAGTTAAGCAAAGAATGAGAAATAAATAAATACATAATAGGCCAGTACGAGTAGAACGGTGTTCCTAGCTATAGGCCTACTAGGCGTCACCTGGTAGCCTACAGCCTACACTGATTTCCCACATAAAATTTAATATTAAAGTCAACAGTTTTAGATTATAATTAAATTGTATAAATGTACAAGATATAATTTAGATATACGTATACAGGCTGATTCAAAACTATACGGCAATCTCTTGGGATCTCATTCTATAGCTAAAAATAAGAAAAAAAGTTCATATAAACATATGCCTGAAAACGCTTAGTTAGCGAGTTACGGCTAGCGAAAAATTTCATCTACAACTCTGTACCCTCGGTGAAGTAAGGCCGTATAAAAATGTTAAAGGTAGTTACAAAAATACAAATACGATTGTTTCTTATGTTTTTTAATCTGAAAAATTGAATTAAATTGGTTCCAGGGCTGTAAATGCAATACTTTCAGAGATATCTTACATAAAACACAAGAATTGGTGCAAAGAAATAACACATTTTTCTGTTTAACGTAAAATGACTTCCATAAATGATAAATAAAGGTGTATTCTTTCTTGAATAAATTTGTAGAAAATTTAATTCTGAAAATATTCATGTGAATTACTCAGGAAAAAAATGAATAATAGATATTTCGCTTTATTTAAAATCAAAACAGACGCACATAAAACGCACATCCTTAACTGCATAAAATATTAACCAATATCTAGGTTGGGAATGATCACCTGTTACTCCCAACCTAATATTTTATGCCTCGCCAAGAATTTCAGCAAACATGGCGCCTATCTTATCTTGTAGAGCATAAAAAATTTAACAAACCAGGCGATTTTTTTAAAAATCATAGGACCAGTTTTTGAGAAAATCACAAAAAAGTTAAAAATTACACGAATAAACTACTACTTCTGGTTGACCGATTTTGATGAACATGCTCGTGTCGGGTCCGGTAGTGGTATGTAACTAAAGTTTCAAGTTTCAAGTTCGTACGATGTTCCGTTCTTAAGATATTCTGTTCACACACACACACACCAATCGCTAAAAACATGTTTTTTGGATTCAGGGGGTCTGAAAACGTGTAGATCCGGTGAAAACTCGATTTCGAAAAATTGACACGAAAACAATATAGGGAAGAGAAAGTAAAAATGTGTAAAATAACTTATCTCAACTTTATATTAGCATGAATGCTTGCTTTCCCGTAAAAACTTGAATTTTTTAAGCACTGTACAAAAGTAACAACACGGTTGCGTACGCTGGTATGTTCGTGTAACTCATGAAGCAAATGGTCGCTGCGCACTAAACTAATTTCAAAATGTGGATAGCCTACTTACCAGAGAACATCCTATAACACCATAAAATGCCAATAAGGTTCAACTGCATAGCTTATTCTTAAATAAAATCGACCTTATTGCCAGTGGTACACCTATAAAGGGTTAAAAGGGTACCATTCAAACTAAAACCATTTTATTTATTGAATTATGTTTTTTAGTTTGTATTAATAATACTTTGCTTTTTTAAATTCTGAATTTTTTAAAAATACGGAAAATCACTCTTTTCACGCTAAACTAGGCTCTGTAGAGAAAAATGCTCAAAATAAAAGCTGTAGATCTTTTCATTTCCTATAAATTTGGTTATTATACACTTTTGTCATAAAATGCATACAAAGGCCAAAATCTTTAAAAAAAATCGATTTTTCACACATTTTAGTGACAAAATTACTAATTACTGCCAAACTAAGCGTTATACAAAGAAATGTTTGAAAAAAAAGTTGTAGGAATTTAAAATCTTACAATATTACAGGTTAGATTTTCGTATAGCGTTAATGAAGAAAAATTTTCTTGGCAATAAACCACGGCTTACAAAATGTATGTAGAAACTGGATGGTAGTAAAATGTAGTGTCTCACTTTTGAGGTTGGCACCACTGTCAGATTTTCACTTCCCTTCCTCACAGCTCATCCATAAGCAAAATGCATTCTCATGACTAAATTACATTGGGTTCAGCCATGCCATCATTTCATCCTTCACAGTCTGCATTAGCAGTGATTGCACAATACTTGTTGGACTTTAAACCCCAACAAAAGTTATCCAAGTAATCTAAATATATTAAATTATCTATAAATACAATTGAAATATATATTTCTAACCACCAGAATACGGTAACAAAAAACACTTACCAATGTTTATAGCGCTTTCCTCTATCTTGTGTAAATCTACAGTAAATTAAAATTTTTTCTACGTCAAAATTTAAAATTTCCTACTCCTACCATAGTAGATAAGGATCATGGTAGGCCAACACCTTGTCTACCATGGTAGAGTAGGAAGTTTTAAATTTTGATGTAAAAAATTTTTTAATGAATTTCAATTTACTGTAGATGTATACAAGATACAAGAAAGCGCTATAAACATTGGTAAGTGTTTTTTGTTACCGTATTCTGGTGGTGGTTAGAAATATATATTTCAATTTTAAATAATACGGCTGTTGATAATACTACATAGGATGTTTGATAAAAAATAAAAATAACTATAAATATAAATAAACTGACAAATACACAAACTTTATAACAAAAAGTGCATTTCCACACATGCAAAAATCAGACACTACAACTCGGTCCTAAAACCCGAGGTGCTATACGCAGCACAAACATTGTCACTTCACAATAAGACTCCGCTACAAAACCTGAAAAAAGAAGAATGTAAAATCATCAGGAAAATATTTGGACCACGCGAATAACTGACGATGGATACCGGCTACAAACCAACAGAACCACAGAGAAAATTTCAAACATTTCAGCAGACATTAGAAAAAGACGACTTAAATTCTATGGACACATACAACGACTTCCTCAACACAGACTTACCCACCAGATTGTTATTGCTACAGAAAATCTTAAAGGCATGACGTGGGCCGAACAAGTAAGAAGAGACCTCGACAACGCTCAACTCACTTCTGAAGACGCGACAGACCGCAATACATATAGAAAGAGAATAGACGAGTGGGAAGTGCAGCCAGAGATCAGAGCCAAGAAGACCGGCACTACGTGGACAGAGGAGAGGAAGAGAGAGAGAGCCATCAGTGAGAAGATGCAGAGATCTGCATCTTAAGATCTGCATCCATAAGATTATGGAGAACCCGCAGCAAGAACCGTAGAAGCTTCACGTGATCCTTAAGGGTCTAAAACGTGTATAAAAAAAAAAGAAAATATAAATAAACTAAATTATTTATATTTTTTCAAAAATGCCTTTCAGATTCTTCTTAACACAACACACATGCAGCTTGTAATTAATCAAAGTGTAAACATCTCACACAACTTTGTTTTTCTTGTTTTGGGAGAGCAATGACTAGTGTCTGACCAAGGGTGGGTCCAAAGAGGGCACTTGGGGCAAACGCCCCAGAAATCTGTTTTAACAAAAAAACTGGTGTGAAACACTCACACAACATTCTCTTGCCAATCCAAATAATGAACAATATAACCTAAAATAATTAGTAATAAACAAAAAACACCTCATTTTAAAGTGAATGATGCGAAATGAAAACCTACCTTAGTTTGGCTTAATAATACGGAAAATCGCTCTTTCACGCTAATCTAGGCTCTGTAGAGAAAAATGCTCTAAATAAAAGTTGTACATCTTTTAATTTCCTATAAATTTGATTATACACTTTTGTCGTAAAATGCATACTAAAGCTGAAATCTTAAAAAAATCGATTTTTCACATGTTTTCGTGAGAAAAAAAAACAGAAAATCGCTAATTACCGCTAAATTAAGCGTTATACAAAAAAATGTTTGAAATAAAAGTTGTAGGATTTTTAATTCTCTACAACATGGAAACAATACTTTCCTTCCTATATATTAATCATATAGGCAAGAGAAAGTAAAAAAAATGATTAGATCCAGTCAGGATTTTGTCAGGTATTTATAGTTAACAGTCTGTTATTATGAGAGTGCGTTAAAACATAAAAATAGAAGGTAGAGAGTAGAATTGCGAGTGGCAGAGGAGTATGCAGGGAAAGGGAGGACGTTAAGGATGGAAGACTGGTGAGAAGGAGGGGAAAAGAGCTGTTGCTGTTTCAGTGGTAGAGAGAGGTTGGAAGAGCGATTGAGAAAAACAAACGGTTATTGTTTCAACCCACCGGGTTGGTCTAGAGGTAAAGCCGTCGCCAAAATCAGCTGTTTAACAGCTGATTTTCAGAGACAAAGGTTCCTGGTTCAAATCCTAGTAAAGGTACAGTTGAGCCGTTCTTAGTTTGCTCCTACTGTCAGCAAACAAAAGCCACCTACTATAGGGTGTGCGCTAGAGTCTGCGACTTTACGGATCTCGTATTCCTATTAAGTTAACTATTTTTAAATTATAACTACTTAAAGTACTAAAAACATCAGTCATGATATGATGTAGGCCTAACAATTTCATTTATAAAAATACTTTTAAAAGGATTTTGTATTTAAATACTTTTCAAAGTATTTTGTTGTTACTTTTTAACCAGTGTGTATACATTTTGATATATTGCGCATGCTCAGTGATGTCATTATTTGTTTACATTAGGAGCAAACTACGAGAGGCTGGACTTTAGTTACTTTTATACAGATTTGAATACTAGACAGTGGTTGCCGGTGTATTTTGATGGTTGGGGTTCAATTAACCACACTCAGTGAGTGTGTCTGTAGAAGACTACACAGTCTCATTTACACGTCATACACATCGTCCTCATCTCATTAGATGATGGGGTTGCTTATTGTTCTCAATTGAACAGATTGCAACGTACACACATTAGGGATTACAAGAAAAAAAATCTGTTTGTTGCAGGGCTAAAATAAATAGTTGTGTTTCTGATCACATGGTCAGCCAATTAAATGACTGAATCATTTAAGAAGAGAAGAGGTACAGTTGTACTGTGACACTAATCACAGTTATCTCCTCTGAAAGTAATGGATTTTATTATACAGCCAGACCCAGTGGTGAATGAAGTGAAGGTGTCATTTGCAGAGTGGGCCTGGCATCCTGATAAACGTACTTTTCCACTCAGTGAGGAAGGCAACTGTAAACCACCTTACTCTTCATTTTACTTAGTAAAGCCTCTTCTAGAGGTTCAGCTGTTAAACAGCTGATTTTCGGAGACGAAGGTTCCTGGTTCAAATCCAAGTAAAGGTAGTTACTTTTATAAGATTTGAATAGTGGACAGTGGTTGTGGGTGTACTTTGATGGTTGGGGTTCAATTAACCATACTCAGTGAGTGTGTCTGTATAAGACTACACAGTCTCATTTACACGTCATACACATCATCCTCATCTGATTGGGTCATGGGGGGTTGCTTATTGTTCTCAATTCAACAGATTGCAACGTACACACATTAGAAATAAAAAAAAAAAAATTATTTCAACAATGATTTAATAACACAAACAGATAATAAATGTAGATATGATGTAGATATGTCGAGAGTGGGGTTGGGGTTCACTTCCATGGTTGACGGAATGCCGAACAAGAGCTGGCTGATTTTTCCAACTGTGAAGAAGACGATTGCTGGTGGCGGCGTTGTGTATCATTCGATGACGTGTTAAAACTAAAACCTAAAAAATAGAAAAAAAAACAATCGACAAAATGTTTCATTGTGATCACAATTATTATTCTTTCATGCCATTGTAGATAATCATCAACCAACGTTTAATCATGAGTAAACAATGTAAAATGAAAAATCTGGTGTGAAACACTCACACAACTTTCTCTTGCCAATATAACTAATTAACAATAAGCCTAATATTAGTAATAAAACATTAGAAATAAACAAAAAACTAACCTCAATAAACATAACCTAATTTTAATCATGAGTGAAAGACCCAAAATGAAAATCAACCTTAGTTTGACTTACAAATACAGAAAATCACTTATTCTCACTAAACTAGGCTCCATGGAGAAAAATGCTCTCAATAAAAGTTGTAGATCTTTTAATTTTCTATAAATTTAATTATATACACTTTTGTCCTAAAATGCATACATAGGCCGAAATCTTAAAAAAATCGATTTTTCACACATTTTCATGAGAAAAAAACAGAAAATCGCAAATTACCGCTAAACTAAGCGTTATACAAAAAATTGTTAGAAATAAAAGTTGTAGAATTTTAAATTCTCTACAATTTTTATTGTATAAATTTTTGCGCTAAATTGCATATTAAAGCCGCAATCTTAAAAAAACTATGTTTTTACGTGAAAACAGCCTCACCAAGAATTTCAGCAAACATTGGCCTACCCTATCTTTTAGAGAATAAAAAATTGAGTAAATGAGGCGATTTTAAAAAAAATCGTAGGACCAGTTTTTGAAAAAATCGCAAAAAAGTGAAAAATTACACGAATAAACTACTACTTCCGGTTGACCGAATTTGATGAAAATGTTCGTGTCGGGTCCGGTAGTGGTATGTAACATAAGTTTCAAGTTCGTACGATGTTCCGTTCTTGAGATATTCTGTATACACACCCACAGACCAATCGCTAAAAACATGATTTTTGGGTTCAGGAGGTCTGAAAACGTGTAGATCCTATGAAAACTCGATTTCTTAAAATCGACATGAAAACAATACTTTCCTTCCTATATATTCATATAGGCAAGAGAAAGTAAAAAATCTGGTGTGAAACACTCACACAACTTTCTCTTGCCAATATAAATAATTAACAATAAACCTAATATTAGTAATAAAACATTAGAAATAAACAAAAAACTAACCTCAAAATCATAACCTTATTTCAATCATGAGAGAAACACGCAAAATGAAAATCAACCTCAGTTTGGCCTAAAAATACGGAAAATCCATCTTTCACGCTCAACTAGGCTCTGTACAGAAAAATGTTCTAAATAAAAGTTGCAGATCTTTTAATTTACTATAAATTCGATTATATACACTTTTATTATAAAATGCATACTAAGGCCGAAATCTTAAAAAAATCGATTTTTCTCACGTTTTCGTGAGAAAAAAACAGAAAATTGCTAATTACTGCTAAACTACGCGTTAAACAAAAAAATGTTTGAAATAAAAATTGTAGGTTTTTTAATTCTCTACAACTTTTATTATCTACATTTTTTCGCTAAATTGCATATTAAAGCCGTAATCTTTAAAAAAACTATGTTTTTACGTGAAAACACCCTCACCCAGAATTTCAGCAAACATGACGCCTACCCTATCTTGTAGAGAATAAAAAATTTAGTAAACCAGGCGATTTTAAAAAAAAATCGTAGGACCAGATTTTGAGAAAATTGCAAAAAAGTGAAAAATTACACGAATAAACTACTACTTCCGGTTGACCGATTTTGATGAAAATGTTCGTGTCGGGTCCGGTAGTGGTATGTAACTTAAGTTTCAAGTTTCAAGTTCGTACGATGTGTCGTTCTTGAGATATTTTGTATACACACACAGACCAATCGCTAAAAACATGTTTTTTGGGTTCAGGAGGTCTGAAAACGTATAGATCCGGTGAAAACTCGATTTCTAAAAATCGACATGAAAACAATACTTTCCTTCCTATATATTCATATAGGCAAGAGAAAGTAAAAATACATAACCTAATTTTAACACGTTCAGCACGGTGGCTAGAATCACGGGTGCTTCGCTGCGCCGACCCGCCGCCATTACAGGGAAATATACCATGCCGCCTTAAGGCGGTATCAGGCCACAGAAACCATATTACTTATTTGCTCATCTACTCACCGGCTTAACATAGTACGGTGGTATTATACACATTTGTTGTTTCTACAAAATTTATATTTGAAACTAACTTTTTAATTATTAGAAAAATTTATACTTATAAGTTATTAAATAATTGAAAATTATTTTTATGTGTAAATAACAAAATACAATAATTATTTTTCATAATAAAAAATATTTAATTCACATAATTTAATATGTAAAATTAAAATCAAAATTTTTAAAATGTAAATATTCAAATTTAAGTAAATATTTTTTAAATATCCCAGAATAAAAAGAAATATATTTACATGTTTACAATAAATAATTTAATAATTGAATCGGTGAGTGGAAAAAGGGTAATATTCCAAAAAATGCTAAAATTGAACGATGATAGCAGTTTTGTTCTGAAGTTTACTTCAGCGCATGTATTGGTTGATAAAAGGGAAATATTCCTTTACCTTATCTAAAAGCAGCTAAGCTACATTAAAAATTTAATAGAGTGGAAAAAGGATAATATTACCCTTCTTCCATTCAATAGCGAACACCAGTTGGACCCCACCCACTGGTTTCTCTCTTATTATTATTAAAATGTAACTGTAATTTATTTTTTCATTTTTTATTTTTATTTAACGTCGCATCAACTACTGAGGTCATTAGCGACGACGTTGGGGTGGAACTATATATACAAAATGGAGGATGAAATGATTTTTTGTAACCTATGAAAATATGCCGTGCCTGAGTGGGATTCTAACCCAGGACTGCATGATGAGAGGCGAGCACGTTACCAACTGCACCAATGCGGCCGGCGTAACTATAAATTATTTTGAAATAAAAATAAATTTTTGTAGCATATTGGCACATTATATTGTTTTTTCAACCTAATTTTTCTTATTCGCTTGTACCAAATCTAGAAAAAGGTGAATAGTCCAACATATTATTAATAATCAAAAATCAATCCCATGATTATTGTAAAACAAATTCTAAAGTCACCATTAAAAAGCTTTAATATAGTACTACAAATGACCAATTGAACATTTTACCATTAAACCAAAAACAGTCACAGAACAGTTTTTTTTAATTTCTCGAAAATAAGGATTTTGGAATATTACCCTTTTTCCACTCACCGATTCAATTATTACTCTTTCATGCCATTGTAGATAATCAATGTACGTTTAATCATGAGTAAACAATGTAAAATGAAAAAAATACATAACCTAATTTTAATCACCAGTGAATGTCACATAATGAAAATCAGTAATTGCCGCTATTGGTCGCTCAGTTTGCGGAGAGGGTGGTCGGGAGATTGCGGAGGGAGGAGACATATGGAGATGAGCGGGATCGTCCTCTCCCACAGTGAATCACTCCTGTCTCAATCTCAGTAGGTCAGGTAGTTGTTGTTTAAGTCAACAGCCAAAAGGCTGGTTTGAACCTCTAGAGGTCTTACTAAGTAAAAACGAGGAGTAAGGTGGTTTACAATTGCCTTCCTCACTGAGTTGAAAGAGTATGCTTATCAGCATGCCAGGCCCTCCGAAAAGCACTCACTTTCCACCCTGCAAATGACACCTGCACTTCATTCACCACAGGGTCTGGCTGCATAGTGAAATTCATTACTCTCAGAGGATATAACTCTGACTAGTGTCTTTTCCACCTCTACCTCCTCTGTTCTTAAATAGTTCAGTCATATAAGTGGCTGACTATGTGATAAGAAACAGAACTATTTTTTTTTTAGCCCTGGACCAAACAGATAGAGTGCAATTAAAATAACACTCCACCTGCTCGTTTTGGGCATAGGTAAGGTAGACTACACTAATTTCCTCAGCTGGTCATGAAGTGAAAGAGATGAATGAAAGTGAGAGAGTGAGTGTTGGTCACGTTCCCTTCCACGCCCCGCTCACATTTCCCTTCTAGTATTATAGAAACAGTTCCGAGGGAGGTGGAGGGTTGTTTGCTGATGTCGGATCAAGTGGCCAGACGGCAGGTTTTCGGTTGGTAAGGTGGTTGCGGCGTCTTTGGGGCTGCACGAGGACGTCTCAATTGAGTCCAACACTACTTTCCCCATCGTCAGGGAGAGGAGTGAACATGAGTTTTTCTCGCCGCCTCGGTGAAAAAAAAAAAAAACAAGTAATTGCCGCAATGTAAACGACAATGCTTAAAATAAAAGTTGTAGATTTTAACATGTTCTATAACTTTTATGGTATACACTATTGTTTCAAATGAAATTTAAGGCCACAATCTTACAAAATCCCATTTTTTTTTAAAGATTTTCATGAAAAAAAATCCAGAACATCACTGATACGAGGGTTATTCAGAAAGTAAGGTCCGAATCTCCATAACTAAACAAATATGACGCAAACATCAAAATGTTTCAAACAACTGATCAGCCCACCAACTGTGAAATTCGTTCCGTTACACGGTTTTTGACAGCAAGGAACATTTCAGCGGCAGAAATTCATCGCCAGATAACTGAAGTGCGGCCTCAATGTGATGAGTGACAGCAAAGTGCGTAAGTGGGTGAGAAATTTTAAGAATGGACGGGACAATGTCCATGATGAACCGCGATCAGGCCGACCACCAGTGGTGACAGAAGATTTGGTTAATGCCAAGGAAGAAAAGATTCGTGAAGACCGGCGATTCACAATTTCAAGTTTATCATTAGAGTTTCTGAATGTGAGCAGAACAACTTTGTACAAAATTGTGTCTGAAAATTTGCAATTTCACAAATTATGTTCACGTTGGGTTTCCAGACTGCTTACTGAAGATCACAAAATGAAAAGAATGGCTTGTTCCCTTGAATTTTTGGGCCGATACCATAGAGAAGGTGATGGAACTTTTAGAGCATATTGTCACAGGGGACGAAACATAGGTTTTTCACATTACCCTAGAGTCGAAATGTCAGTCTACGGAATGGCGTCACGCGTCATCGCCAGTCAATGTCAAGGCCAAGCAGGCAATCTCAACACGCAAGATTACGGATACAGTGTTTCGGGATAGACATGGAGTCTTGTTAGTCGAGTTTATGCAGCGAGGGACAACAATAAATTCCACCACTTACTGTGCCACCCTGAGTAATCTTTGCCGTGCAATACAGAATAAGCGACGTGGCCTTCTGACATTGGAGTTTTGCATTGTTCCCCGAGCGACCAGGTGTTTGTTAACACGATGTCGCCATCATAGGGCTTCTTAGCCCTCTCAACCTGGATTCTGGATTCAGCACACCTTTGGCTCCTTCCCATCTGGATTCAGCTACGTTAAATCTCAAATGGGAGATGACAAACACACAAACAAAGATTGAGAGAGAGGGGGAGGGAGAGGGAGGGAGAGAGAGAGAGAGACTGACCTGTGAATGATTTTCTCCTTTGCCGTTGGGCTAGCTTTGATTTTCCCGTGGTAGCACTCTTCGTAGACACGCTGAAAAAAAAAACAGTTAGAGAAATCAATTGGTATTGTAATGATCTTGGCTAACGTTAAAAGTACAAAAGTGTGACAAACAGAAATTTCTTGCGGTGCATGCAATTTAAATAGACTTTCAAAAATAAATCTTTATAATGTATCCTGCAGTTTGAAATTATTTCTATTTCATATACAATGAATTTATATACTAATTTCACCAAGCTTCTTTTTAAACTGTGTCACCTTTATTTTTATTTTTACTTACACGTGTTTCGGTGGATCCACCATCATCAGAGTAAATAAAAAAATTGAAACCAAAAATTTTTTATCTCACTTATTTAAAATTTACAGATCCACCGAAACAAGTGTAAGTAAGAATAAAAATATAAGGTGACAGTGCAGTTTAAAAAGAAGGTTGGTGAAATTATTATATAAATTCATTGTGTATGAAATAGAAGATGTTTCTTCTTTATTAGATGAAAAAGAGGACAAGTAAAGAGAAAAAGTACTTACTGATTTGAAGTCTGTCTTTTGCGCATCAACACACGTTGAGTGGCTGCTGACAGCGAAGGTCTCGCACCTATACGTCTCAGCAATTTCTTTTTCTCCCTGTCTGCCCGAATTATCGCCATCTGGTTGGCTGACGGAAAACCGAATATATCTTGCAGCTCGTGCACCGCTGTTTCCACCTGCATCAGCCAACATAGAGGAAAGCCACATGAAATACCAACAATCTGGTCCCAACATCAATTCCCAGTCTGGTGAAGCACTTTTTACTTTCTCTTGCCAGGAAGGAAGGTATTGTTTTCATGTCCAACACAACAAATACACTCGTCACCGAATCTACACGTAAACAGACCCCATGAATAAAAAAAAAACATGTTTTTAGCGATTGGTCTCTGTGTGTGTGAACAGAATATCTCAAGAACAGAACCTCGTACGAACTTGAAACTTAAGTAACATACCAACACCGGACCTGACATGAACATTTTCATCAAAATCGGTCAACCAGAAGTAGTAAGTTTATTCGTGTGATTTTTCACTTTTTTGCGATTTTCTCAAAAACCCTGCTACAATTTTTTTTAAAATTGCCTGGTTTACTGAATTTTTTATGCTCTACAAGATAGGGTAGGCGCCATGTTTGCTGAAATTCTTGGTGACGCTGTTTTCACGTAAAAAAATAGTGTTTTTAAGATTACGGCTTTAATATACATTTTACCGCAAAAATTTATATAATTAAAGTTGTAGAGAATTTAAAATCCTACAACTTTTATTTCAAAAAATTTTTTATAACGCTTAGTTTAGCGGTAATTAGGAATTTTCTGTTTTTTTTCTCATGGAAACGTGTGAAAAATCGATTTTTTTAAGATTTCGGCCTTAGTATCCATTTTATGACAAAAGTGTATATAACCAAATTTATAGAAAATTGAAAGATGTACAACTTTTATTTAGAGCATTTTTCTCTACAGAGGCTAGTTTAGCGAGAAAGATTTTCCGTATTTTAAAGCCAAACTGAGGTCGATTTTCATTTAGCGTCTTTCACTCATGATTAAAATTAGGTTATGTTTTTTGATGTTTTATTACTAATGTTAGGTTATATTGTTAATTAATTGCATTGGCATGAGAAAGTTGTGTGAGTGTTTCACACCAGATTTTTCTTCTTCTCACAATCAAAGATTACGCTTCCGCCTGTTTCGACTTACAACAGCTACAAAATACTGAATTAATGAACACAAACCAACTTATCCAGGTAGAAAATACATCAAGAAATTGCCACAAGGTTTAAAAAGTTGTGACAATTTAAGTAATTTTAAAAAAAAGCTAAAACAATATTTGATTGATGAAACATTTTACAGTGTGCACGAATTCCTTTCTAAATAGTTTTGGTTGAAAAGTATCTTCTAATATAAGTCTAATATAAGTAACTTCTAATTAAACAAATATTGTGTACTATTTGATACAAAGGGGTTCATGACAAGCCTACTGAGTTAAGCAGTAGCGGGGAAAAAATTATTGGTAAGTGATGAATTTATCATTGTGGTTGACTTTTTAATTTTTAATTTTGTGCGATATTTGATATAATGGGGTTCATAACAAGTTTACTGAAGTAAGCAGTAGCAGAAACAGATATTTGGTGGTAAGTGATGATGAATTTATCATTGTGATAAACTTTTTGTTTATCGGTTTTATCTTGACATGTCCTATACTCCCTTTGGAGTCTCCTGGATGCAAAAAAAAAGTTGTAGATCTTATAATTTCCTATAAATTCATTTGTATACACTTTTGTCGTTAAATGCATACTACGGCCGAAATCTAAAAACAATCGAATTTTCGCATGTTTTCGTGAGAAAAAAACAGAAAATTGTTAATTACTGCTAAACGAAGTGTTAAACAAAAAAATCTTTGAAATAAAAGTTGTAGCATTTTAAATTCTCTACATTTTTTAGTATATAAATTTTTGCGCTAAAGCACATATTAAAGCCGCAATCTTAAAAAAACAATTTTTTAACGTGAAAACAGCCTCACCAAGAATTTCAGCAAACATGGCGCCTACCCTACCTTGTAGAGCATAAATAATTTAGTAAACCAGGCGATTTTTAAAAAAAATCATAGGACCAGTTTTTGAGAAAATCGCAAAAAAGTGGAAAATTACACGAATAAACTACTAGTACTTCTGGTTGACCGATTTTGATGAAAATGTTCGTGTAGGGTCCGGAAGTGGTATGTAACTTAAGTTTCAAGTTTCAAGTTCGTACGATGTTCCGTTCTTGAGATATTTTGTTTACACACACACAGACCAATCACTAAAAACATGTTTTTTTGGATTCAGGGGGTCTGAAAACGTGTATATGAAGTGAAGAGTGGATTTCTTAAAATCAACATGAAAACAATACTTTCCTTCTTATATATTCACATAGGGAAGAGAAAGTAAAATTGAACAAGCCTCAAACTGGTGATAAAATTAAATTGAAATGTTCTGTTTATTCTGTACGAAAGCAAGTCTCTTGTCTTGGAAACCGATTGCAATTTTGGTTTTTATTAATTTTCCCTGCCCACAACAGACGACAGGTGGAGTGTCAAATTATTTACACTCAATCTGTTCGTTGCAGGGCTAAAATAAATAGTTGTGTTTCTTATCACATGGTCACCCAATTAAATGAGTGAATCATTTAAGAAGAGAAGAGGTAGAGGTGTACTGTGACACTAATCACAGTTATCTCCTCTGAATTGAAAAAACTATGCCGGCCGCATTGGTGTAGTTGGTAATGTACTCGCCTCTCATCACGCGGTCTTGGGTTCGAATCCCATTCAGGCACGGCATATTTTCATACGTTACAAAAAAAAATCATTTCATCCTTCACCGTCTGCATTAGCAGTAATTGCACAACAGTCGAACGTTAAACCAAAAAAAAAAAAAATATCTGAACGTAATGAATTTCATAATACAGTTGTTGGATTGTGTGGTGAATGAAGTGAAGGTGTCATTTGCAGAGTGGGCCCGGCATGATGATAAGCGTACTTTTCCACTGTGTGAGTTGTAACAATGGTAAACCACCTGACTCTTCGTTGTTACTTGCCGGCCGCATTGGCGAAGTTGGTAACGTGCTCGCCTCTCATCATGCGGTCTTGGGTTCGAATACCATTCAGGCACGGCATATTTTCATACGTTACAAAAAATCATTTCATCATTCACCGTCTGCATTAGCAGTAATTGCACAACAGTCGGACGTTAAACAAAAAAAAAAAAAAATCGTTACTCTACAGGCTGACTGATGACCTACACAACAACAACATTAATTTTCCAACTATACTTACAATATAAATATGAGGTACATTCCGTTGTGAAATAAAAAAATCTGATGTAAAACACTCACACAACTTTCTCTTGCCAATGCAAATAATTAACAATATACCAAACATTAGTGATAAAACATTAGAAATAAACAGAAAAACTAACCTCAACAAACATAACCTAATTTTAATCATGAGTGAAAGACGCAAAATGAAAATCGACCTCAGTGTGGCTTAAAAATACGGAAAATCACTCTTTCACGCTTAGCTAGGCTCTGTACAGAAAAATGCTTTAAATAAAAGTTGTAGATCTTTTAATTTCCTATAAATTTGATTACTTACACTTTTGTCGTAAAATGCAAACTAAGGCCGGTATCTTAAGAAAATTGATTTTTCACACGTTTTCGTGAGAAAAAACAGAAAATCGCTAATTACCGCTAAACTAAGCGTTATACAAAAAAAAATGCATAAAATAAAAGTTGTAGAATTTTAAATTCTCTACAACTTTAACTATATCCGTTTTTGCGCTATAATACATATTAAAGCCGTAATCGTAAAAAAACACTTTTTACGTAAAAACAGCCTCATCGAGAATTTCAGCAAACATGGCACCTACCCTACCTTGTAGACAATAAAAAATTGAGTAAACCAGGCGATTTTTAAAAAAATCGTAGGACCAGTTTTAGAGAAAATCGCAAAAAAGTGAAAAATTACACGAATAAACTACTACTTCTGGTTGACTGATTTTGATGAAAATGTTTGTGTCGGGTCCGGTAGTGGTATGTAAGTTAAGTTTCAAGTTTCAAGTTCGTATAATGTTCCGTTCTTGAGATATTTTGTACACACACACACGCGCACGCACGCACACGCACGCACGCACACACACACACACACACGCACGCACGCACGCACGCACGCACGCACGCACACACACACACACACACACACACACACACACACAGACACCAATCGCTAAAACATGTTTTTTGGGTTCAGAGGGTCTGAAAACAAGTAGACCCGGTGAAAACTCAATTTCGAAAAACCAACATGAAAACAATACTTTCCTTCCTATATATTCATATATGCAAGAGAAAGTAAAAAGAACAAGTACAGATACAACAATGAAATTTATTTCATAAAAATCTACTACTCTTAAACTATTTTTCGACATAACTCCAGTGATTTTCCAGGCATTTGTCATAGCGTGGTACCCTCTTCATAGAATGCTGCCGCCTGTGTAGTCAACCAAGAGGTAACATTTTCTTTCAGCTCTTCATCGCTGTTCAACTGCTGACCGCCAAGGAAAGACTTCAGATGCAGAAACAAATGAAAGTCGCTAGGAGCGAAGTTAGGGCTGTATGGAGGATGGTAGAACAAGTCCCAGCCAAAGTCCTGAAGGAGTCTTTTTGTCTCATTCGCAGTGTGTGGTCGGGCATTGTCATGAATGAAAACCACCCCTTTCGTGAGCATTCCGTGGCGCTTGTTCTGTATTGCGGGGCGCAGTTTCTTGAGAGTCTCGCAGTAAATTTCTTTATTGATTGTTTGATCTCGCAGCAAAAAAATCAATCAGTAAAATTCCTTATCTGTCCCAAAACACTGTACACATGACTTTTTGAGGCATCAAGATTTGTTTTGATTTAACTTTTGCTGGGGATGAAGTGTGTCTCCATTCCATGGATTGCCGTTACAACAATGGATTGTAGGGGTCCTCCATACAGCCCTGACCTCACTCCTAGCGACTTTCATTTGTTTCTGCATCTGAAGTCTTTCCTTGGCGGTCAGTGGTTGAACAGCGATGAAGAGCTGAAAGAACATGATACCTCTTGGTTGACTACACAGGCGGCAGCATTTTATGAAGAGGGTATACAAAAGTTTGTACCACGCTATGACAAATGCCTGGAAAATCACAGGAATTATGTTGAAAAATTGTTTGAGAGTAGAAGATTTTTATGAAATAAATTTCACTGTTGCCAGCCGCATTGGCACAGTTGGTAACGTGCTCGCCTCTCATCATGCGGTCCTGGGTTCAAATCCCATTTAGGCATGGCATATTTTCATACGTTACAAAAAAAATCATTTCATCCTCCATTGTACAATAGTTACACCCCAACGTCGTCACTAATGACCGTTGTAGTTGTTGTTTAGGTCATCAGCCTGGTTGGCTGGTTTGAACCTGTAGAGGTTTTACTAAGTAAAACAAGGAGTGAGGTGGTTTACAATTGTCACAACTCACTGAGTGAAAAATTACGCTTATCAGCATGCCAGGCCCTCTGAAAAGCACAGATTTTTCACTCTGCAAATGACACCTTCACTTCATTCACCACAGGGTCTGACTGTATAATGAAATCCATTACTTTCAGAGGAGATAACTCTGATTAGTGTCACAGTACACCTGTACCTCTTCTGTTCTTAAATGATTCAGTCATTTAATTGGCTGACCATGTGATAAGAAACACAACTATTTATTTTAGCCCTGCAACTAACAGATTGACTGTAAATAAATTGACACGCCACCTGTCTGTTAAGGGCAGCATTATAGTTGATGTGACGTTAAATAAATTAAAAAAAAAAATTTCACAGTTGTATCAGAACTTGTTCTTTTTTTATTTTAGAACGGAACTTACTTTACGAACGTACCTCGTAAATATACCGTTGAAAAGAGCACATTTCACAGAATCAAACCCCCTCCTAAATGTACGATTTCGATCCTCGCTGCCGTAGCAGCGGCTGCTAACCACTGGTCCAATTCATTTTGTTATATGGATGTTTCCGATATCCGCTGCAGCAGCACATGCGGTGCTGCCTGGGCTGTCCAGCCGCTGGGCCGCGCCAGAAGCAGTCTGGCAGCAGCAGCGTGTAGTAGAAATGACATGTGATACAGACATCATGTCAAATTGTTCGGTGTGTAATGATGAAAAGCTGGTTGAAGTTGTCTGCAAACATCCAATTTATTTATGATCCTAGTACGGCGGGTTATAAAGATGCTGTACTCAGGGAAAATATATGGAAAGAGATCGGTGAAAATTCTTTTTCTTTAAATAGTCGGCCACCAAACTTAACACAGTTTCGAATCGGGAGTAATTTAGCCTACAGTATTTTTTAAACAGGTCTTCACGTTTCAATTGCTGCGCTCGATAAGTATCTGAAAGCAACCTTCCTCTTTATGGGTTTTGTATGTTTTTTTTACAGCTTTGCGTTTCAGTAATAGCATCAACATCGATATCTCATCATCCTCTTTTTCTTCTGCTTGTAAACGTAATCTCAATCGACATGTTCAGTTGTATGTCGGAGGAGTAGTATAATTGTATTCACGTTCTATCATCAACGACTGGTCTAGCAGCGATACTCGAAAACATAATGCCGCTGCTACGGCAGCGCGATGCCACGGCAACGAGGATCGAAATCGTACCTTAAGGGGAGTTCATACCGAAAATTTGATTCTATAATCAAATTTTTGTTGTTTATCAAATATTAATATTTGGAATTTTCTGTTTAATTTTGTATATAATTTATATGCATATGGTCTCAAGATATATTTTAAATATATTTTTTACAATAGGTCTGGAGATTCGGAAATTTGGACATTGAAATTTTTAGACATAGTTATTTATGTCTGAAAATGAGGAAGACGTCATTTTTTCCTTGTTTTCTATTGGATTTGTAGGTTATGTTTTGACAGTTGTATGTTATAATATTGATTTTGTATAGTGGTTGAAAAGGGAAAAATTAATTTTTTCGGGTGTTATTTTGTGTTTATTATGTCTGAATCTTATTTAGTTTCATTTGTAAACATTTAATTTCTTACAAAAGACCCATTTTGTCAGAAACCACTGAACATAAATGAATGTATTTTTTACAGTGTCTTCAGTAGATTATAGTGGTACTGTTGATCCTCATTCAGCACTGTAAATGTGAAATTTTATGAAAAAAATTGTCCGCGTCGGAAAAAATTCATAACTTTTTTAAAAGTAGTGTTATTTTAATGTGTGCAAATCAGTAGCATCTTCTTGTATTCATAACTAATCCCTCAAAGTTATAGCTTTCAAATATTAATAGTTATTGAGATAGTCTAATGGGTCTCAAAGTCTGCTAATTTAACATTGGTGGGATCCCCTTAAGGGGGTAGTCAACTCAACAAGATGA
Source organism: Catonia carolina (assembly GCA_035578175.1). Lineage (NCBI taxonomy): Eukaryota > Metazoa > Arthropoda > Insecta > Hemiptera > Achilidae > Catonia > Catonia carolina. The sequence goes on from JAQMRL010000033.1 coordinate 2,706,839, forward strand.
TTTTTTTAAAAGTACAATTTTTTTCCAGTTATTTGAAGTTTAAAATTTTCTGAATCATAGGATGTGTTTACTTTGTCTGTACGTTGACAAAAAGTAATAAGAATGTGTTTAATATAAAGCTCACTAGCAAGGCAAATGAAATTATTCCTTTAACTTTTAAGTTTTCCGGAAATGTGTTTTTGCATGATTATAGATACATTCTTGGGAATTAAATATTTCGGTTTGTATTGAAGATACTTGGATGAATTGTTTTTTAAAATGTTCATAATTTCATCCTCTATTAGCTTGTCGAATGGTTATTACAAAAAACTTTATAGGGACTTTGTTACAAAATAATTTGTGAATATATAAAATGAATGTTTTTGAAAATACGGTTTTTCTTCAATTAATTTCTTGTAAGAAAAAGTAAATACGAGAGCATACAACAAATAATAGACAGCAATTTTCTCTATTTTTAGTATAAGAATCATGTCCATGTCTTTCTTGGTTCCTCACATATTCGATTCCCTGTAGAAGCCCGCTTTTCCACCCCCAACCTCGTATTAAGGGCTGTAATTAATTTTTTGGCCTGGTCAAGCAGTAGATCATTACTAGTAAATTAATCTTTCATTAAAATAATAATATATAATGATAAATTATATCCAGTAGTTTTGATTTTCATTTTCTGGGTTGACTACCCCCTTAACCCTTCCTTATACACCGAAATACCACTACAGTGGCAAACACTAAATGCATGATATCACAGTTAGTATACATCGTACAACAAAAAATATGGTATGAATCTGGTAGTAGATTTCTTAACGGGTGTAATAGGCGTTTCAGAATAAGGATATCATAAAAGGGAAATTTTTTATTCCCTGTACAGTGCGATGTTAAAAGCCAAGGTTATAGAATTTCCCTTTTTCGACTCATTCATGTGGTGTACATGACAAAGAGAACGTAGATGAATTCTGATTGGTCTGGCTTGTGGAAGGGCATTTCTGAATAGAACCTTGCTTTTTCTGACAGACGGAGAGGTCAATGTTATTCTGTGGAGAAGTTTATCAGTTCCAGGAACAAAAAATAATGGTAAAAACAGAGATAAAAGTAAATTGTATGTTCTTCCTTGTCTGGCACGTTACAAACGTTTTGAAAACAGGTTTTTGTAGATAAAACAATTTCCTATATATCTTTGATAATAGCTGCACCTTTAAGATAATGTTGTTTGTGTGACGTCACTTCAAAAGTTGTGAAATATATGTTACTGCTCGCACGTTCAATTCTTGATCTAGTTAATAATTTGAAAACTCTGTAACTCCGTGAAATATTTACGGAAAATAAAATTAAAAATACCAATTTGTTCAGTAAACTCTTTCCTACAAAACATGTTTTATACAAATTTTTGTTAAACTGAAATTTAAGCCCGTTATAGTAAAAAATCTAAAGTAAACACCAAATTTTCGCGGGTGAACATTTCGCTCGCTCTAAACGCAAAGAATAATAAAGCGATTTTTATGTTATTATATTCAAAATGTGCGTACGTTTTATATGAATTAGCTGTAATTTTTTCATAATTTTTTGTTAGTAATGACGCTAGATAAAACATTTTAAATAAGGTCGCGATTATACGAAACCGGTTTTACTGTTTTACGCGAAACAGTCCGCTGCAAGAGGGTTAAGGTAGACTGGCTGTTAACCAAGCATGTACAGCCGAAGAAGAGAAAAGTGAGATAAGATAGGATCACCTGGTTGAGAAGCCTCGAATATAATTCAACATCAGATGGGGTCAGCTCAGATTCGTTATCCAAACACTTGGCAAACAGCAACGAATCCACAATCGACTGTTTCAACTGGTGCACTCTTTCCGTTTTGAAAAGCCTCCTCACCAGATATCCCTTCACATACGCCGATATTATCACTCCTGCTCTCTGCAACATCAAATCCATCAATCGGTCATTCTATAGGTAAAGCCAAAATTCTGGCGACAAAAACACACACACAACTTTCTCTTGCCGATCTAAATAATGAAAAACATATTCTAACGCAGGGGTTCTCATCCTGGGGGGCGCCCCCCCCCCTGGGGGGGTGTAAAATATTTTCAAGGGAGGCGTCATCGTATTAGAATATAAAAAAAGCTATGATTAACCCAGGTTAGTTGCTGCCTTTATATTTCAAACACCATCATTTTATTGTACAACACTCGATGTTAGAGTTTGAAGATTTCATAAACAATTTACACATTTTAAGTTTTTTTGGTTCTGTGATTTGACTAAGTTCAAAAATGTATTGAAGGTAGTATTAAACATTTTGTAAAAAGTTATCAAATATTTAATTGTATTACCTGCAAGTCTAACCTTTATCCCATCCCTGAACTCGCTATAGTTACAAATTGAAATTCTACAAAGTACTTGTGTTGACCATATAAGGGGGTAATAGTACAGGGGAGGCGTGATGAAAAGTCAGTCTACTAAGGGAGGCACAGAGCCTAAAAGGTTGAGAACCCCTGTTCTAATGGGTGTTTTATTAAGGACGCAACACTGATTATAAGAAGATAGAAGTAACCCATCGGTAAATTTTCTGTCCCCCAATCAGTATGTACTCAAAGGCCAACTACCTAACACAGTTAAAATGTTCCAGTCAAGCATTAGTGTGATGACAGCAGTCGTTTTGTTATATTGTGTCAGCAATGGTTTTTTCCAAGGAAGAACGCGTGTTTATTGTAGAGACTCACGTAGCGAGTAAATCTTACAAATGTGTGCAAATTAAGTTTCAGTTGAAATTTCCCCGTTCTGCCATTCCGAATAAATCATCAAAATTGTGTTTGATAAATAAATTCTATAGAACTGAGAGTGTACTCGATGAGAAACCAACTCACCAGCCAACAAAGTTAACCGCACAAGTTCTCGAAGAATTGAAAAATCGTTTGACTCAATCACCTAAAAAATCGCATTAACTAAGGATGCAAATGTAACTTTTTCGTAGCTCTGAAAACAGTAGTTAATGTTAGCCCAGCTAGCAATGATAATCTTCTAAGTGATTTTTTAGGTGATTGAGTCAAACGATTTTTCAAATCTTCCAGAACTTCCGCAGTTAACTTTGTTGGCTGGCGAGGTGGTTTCTCATCGAGTACATTCCCAGTTCCAAGGAATTTATTTATCAAAAACGCAAAATTGACGATTTATTCGGAATAGCAGAATGGCGAAATTTCAACTGAAACTTATTTTGCACACATTTGTAAGATTTACTCGCTATGTAAGTCTCTACAATAAACACACATTCTTGTAAAAAACCATTGGTGACACAATATAACGAATCGACTGCTGTCACCACACTAATGCTTGACCGGAACATTTTAACCGTCTTAGGTTGTTGGCCTTGAGTACACTGTGGCCAACATACTGATTGGGGGACAGAAAATTTACCGATGTATTACTTTTATCTTCTTATAATCAGGGTTGCGTCCTTAAAAAAACACCCGTTATAATCAGCTGATTGTATGTTTACAGGTTATAATTGATATTAAAAAACAAAAAAAAAAATGGCTGACAAAATATTTAACAGAGCTACAAGAGCAAGTGTTAGCAAGTGATTGGCTAGCTATAAAGTGGGTAGGGGGGGGGGCAATGCATACGTTCACAACTCATCAGCCTTGAAAAATCTGGTGTGAAATACTCTCACAACTTTCTCTTGCCAATACGAATAGTTAACAATTAACCTAAGTAATAAAAAATTAAAAATAAACAAAAAACTAACCTCAAAAAACAAAACCTTATTTTCATGAGTGAAAGACGCAAAATGAAAATCAACCTCAGTTTGGCTTAAAAATACGGAAAATTGCTCTTTCACGCTAAACTAGGTACTGTACAAAAAATGCTTTGAATAAAAGTTGTAGATCTCTTTATTTTCCTATAAATTTGATTATATACACTTTTGTCGTAAAATGCATACTAAGGCTGAAATCTTAAAAAAAATCGATTTTTCACACGTTTTCGTGAGAAAAAAACAGAAAATAACTAATTACCCCTAAACTAAGCGTTATACAATAAAATGTTTGAAATAAAAGTTGTAGGATTTTTAATTCTCTACAACTTTTATTATATAAATTTTTGCGCTAAAATGCATATTAACGCCGCAATCTTAAAAAAACAATTCTTTTACACGAAAACAGCCTCACCAAGAATTTCAGTAAACATGGCGCCTACCCTACCTTGTAGATAACAAAAAATGTAGTAAATCAGGCGATTTTAAAAAAATCAGTTTTTGAGAAAATTGCAAAAAAATTATAAATTACAAGAATAAACTACTACTTCCGGTTGACCGATTTTGATGAAAATGTTCGTGTCGGGTCCGGTAGTGGTATGTCACTTAAGTTTTAAGTTTCAAGTTCGTACGATGTTCGGTTCTTGAGATATTCTGTTCACACACACACACACACACACACACACACACACACGCACGCACGAGCGCACCCCCACACACACAGACCAATTGCTAAAAACATGTTTTTTGGGTTCAGGGGATCTGAAAACGTGTAGATCCGGTGAAAACTCGATTTCGAAAAATCGACATGAAAACAATACTTTCCTTCTTATATATTTATATAGGCAAGAGAAAGCAAAAATAGGGTACGTATCTGAGTTGTGATAATTGATATGACGTCGCACATCTTGGTTGTTATGTCCAGCCTTACCTTTAATGTTCACAATTTCATTTTATAAATATTTACGGTCCAGCTGATCTACGAGGGTCATTCGTAAAGTAAGGTCCGAATCACCGTAACTAGCCACACGGCGAGCGAACAGCGCAATGCGCATGCGCGACGACTCCCAGCACGCCTTGCGTACGAAACGACGCCATTTGCAGTAGTATCTTTGTTGTGTCCTGTTTACTGTGCATCTTTAAGATGTTTAAGACAATTGGTCATCCCGCCGACTGCGAAATACGGTCAGTGATTCGTTTTTTGACAGCAAGGAACGTTTGTGCAGTAGATATTCTTCGACAAATAAGTGAAGTGTATGGCCCTAATGCAATGAGCGACAGTAAAGTGCGCAAGTGGGTGAGAGCTTTCAAGGAGGGAAGGGAGACTGTCCATGATGAACCGCGATCTGGCCAACCAACAGTGATCACGGAAGATTTGGTCAAATCCATTGAAGAACAGATTCGTGAAAATCGGCGATTCACAATTTCGTCATTAGCATTGGAATTCTCGAATGTGAGTAGTGAACATGAGGAGTTTCTCGGCGGTAAGCGCTTCCACTCTGATGACGAGGTGAAAGAAGCTGTTCATGACTGGTTATATTCGCAGGCAGCAGAGTTCTACGACACTGGTATTCAAAAGCTTGTAGAACGTTATGATAAATGTTAAAAAAAAAATGGAAACTGTAGGAAAATAGATTAAGACGTCAGGAATTGAATAAAACAAGGTTTTTGATCTAATCTGTTGTGGTTAATTTCTTATACAAAAACGGACCTTACTTTACGAATGACCCTGGAGATAGCGGCTTACCTTTTCGTTCTCAGTGTATCGACGAGGAATGTTCATTTTGTTTGTGGCGGCGGACTGATTGAAGTTCAGCCATTTAGTGCACTTTGATTTTGTTCGACACGTCGGTATCAATTCAGCAGACAATCGAGTCGGTGGAGCCGAGAGAGTGACCGGAAACTGTTCGGGGCTTGTTTCTTTCGAATAGATACCGGTTACGATAGGTGGCGAAGATTTCACTGAAGAAGATTGTCGTAAAGAACAATTTTCATCCGGTGGCAATACCGAGGGAATGACCGGAAACTGTTTAGGGCTTGTTTCTTTCGAATAGATACCGGTAATAATAGGTGGCGAAGATTTCACTGAAGAAGATTGTCGTGGAGAACGAATTTCATTCGGTGGCGATTTTTGAGGAGTTATCGACAGTTTCGGCTGCGGAGAAACTGAACCACCGGTGGTCGAAAACCCGCAACTGAAGTTCTTCAATTCTTCAGCCTGGTGCCTTAACAGAGCCTCAATCTGTCTCATATGTTTCGACCGCAGATTATTGTATTCAAGATTTTGTTCGTTATCGGTAGTTCGGGTGTTCATGAACCGATTTAAACTGACACCGCTGTAGTTGGACACGTCCTCTTCGTTGCGAGATGCCACTGATGTATTATCGGCACCATGTACCGACGACGAATAATTGGAAAATGCATCATCATAATTGCTGGTATCCTTTTCCGGTGTAAGAGTCACTGTTGTTGAATTTTCACTATTATTGTTCCTGATATCTAATTTCAACAAATTTTTCAAACCGTGTTCCAGATCATACGCTTGAAACCGACGTTCACATTTCGGTGAAGATATCATTTTATCGTTGTTTTCACCGGCATTATCAACGGGAACTGGAGTCGAATGCCGCAAAAAGTTTTTGAACGATTCATTATTCGATTTGGGGAAAACACAATCGGTCGAACGAGCGAAACGATTGCTTTCGCTTAATGGTCTCGAACGAACATCGGTAGTAGTAGGCACAGGAGATGACGCTCGTTCGACACGTCTCATCTTTTTCAGGCATTTCAATTCCACATTCTCTTTTCGATTCTTCCAATCGTATTTCGCTTGTTCAACGTCCCACGATTTCCTCGCCTTCTTCGTAGTGGAACTGGAACCGATCTTATTTATATTATTTTGGAAAGGCTTAAAATGAGTCATCGTGGTCGGTTTTATCACAGTGCCTCGATTTTTATCCTCGTCTTCACTCGAAACTGTCAACGTGTGCATCCGTTTTAAGGCACCCGGTGATTTTACATTGGAATCCTTTTTCTGTTTCTTAAAAAATTCAACCAGTTCTGGACTCGGGGAATCGAGAGTGTATGAATTTTGACGGACTAATTTCGGTGGAGATATACATTCATCACGTTCGTTATTACTGTTATTTACATCATGATGTTTGTTCGATTCGTCGTCGTTTTTCTCGACCGTTTGCTGATGTTCAACATTAGTTAAATGACCACCAGATGGACTCGGATTCGAGATGGACAAATTTTGACTGAGCCCCGGCGAATCGGCATAATTTCCTTCACCTCTGATGGTAATTTTCGCGGAGTTGATGATCGGTAAAAATATGTTCGATTTGAGAACAAGATCTTTACACGGACTCAGATTTAAATTCGTTCGCCGATCCTTTTTACCGTAAATATCCGCGATAACGTCGTCGAGTCTTTCATCACGTTTATCCGCACTATCGGGTAGTATTTGTAAAACACTTTCGTCACCTGCACTGACAATTGTTGATACCGCACTTGAATCGAAGCAACTTTCACTTTCGCAGAATTTATCTTGCGTCACCGGCGACGTATTTTGATCATTCCTGACCGACAACCGTTCCTTTCTGCCAATATCCGATTCAATCTCATCATTGAAATTCGATGGCACTAAATTGATATTACGTGAACAGCTTTCCGTCGTTTGCGACGACCCTCTCTTTCCGTTGCTCGGAAACGAATCTACACTCCCCGTGAAGACACCCGAAGACGAACTACCGGAGGATGTGTCGATGGGTTCTGCGGACGATGACATCCGTCCCTTCTTGCTTCGACAATACTTCAATTTCATTTCTACTTCGATCGCTTTCTGTCTCCATGTTACTAATTCCTTTCGGCGTTCATCCGTGACCTAATCAAACAAACAAATAAATCTGATGTGAAAAACTCATAGCGACTTTCTCTTTCCATTGTAAATAATGAACAATATAACCTACAATTCAGTCCGAAGTTCGCTCCTACTGTAAACAAACCGACGCCAGCTACTACAGGGTGCATGCTAGGGTCCATGACTTTATGGATGTAATATTCTTCTTAAGTTAACTATGTTTTAAATTATATGTATTTAAAGTACTTAAAATATCAGTCATGATTTGATGTAAGCCTAACAATTTAACTTATAAAAATACTTTTAAGAGTAAGTTATTTTGTATTTAAATACTTTTGAAAGTATTTTGTTGTTACTTTTTAATCAGCGTGTACACATTTTTTTATAATGCGCATGCTCAGTGATGTCATTATTTGTTGACAATAGGAGCAAACTAAGAAAGGCTGGACTTTAGTTTCTTAAAATGATCAATGAGGTTTATACAGTGAGGAAGCTATATCCAGAACAAGTCTTCCAGTGGCACAAGAATTTCCGAGACGGCCACGATGACGTCCACGACGAACAGCGCGCCGGACGTCCATCAACCAGTCACACGGACCCAAATGTGCAAAAAGTGCGTGATGTGTTGAACACTGACAGTCGTCTGAGCATCCGAGCAATCGCAGAAGAGGTCGGGATCGATAAGACTGACCGCCCGGGTTCGCCGAGTCCGTCCGGAGATTGCCGATTCCTGGATCCTCCACCACGACAATGCGCCGTCGCACACCTGTCTGGTTGTTACCGAGGAATTGGCCAAACACTCGAGGGCGACGTTGCCACAGCCTCCCTACAGTCCGCATACAGCACCACCGGACTTCTTCCTATTCCCCAAGATCAAGAGAGTACTAAAGGGGACGTGGTTTGGGACTCTAGAAGCTGTTCAACTCGCTACAACGAGGGCTCTAGAAGCTTTACGGGTTGCCGACTTCCAGGGGGCGTTCAGGGACTGGAAAATCCGATACCAAAGGGTTATCGACTTCAATGGGGACTACTTTGAAGATTTCTAGAAAAAAAAGTGTAGAAATTTTGCCAATAAATATGTTTTCTAAGTTCAGTCCGGTTACTATTTATAGAAACCCTGTACGCATGCACGTGTAATGTTGTGTCAAGCTGATACATTCATATAGTCTGACGCGTCTAAACGTGTGTAAGAGGAGAGCTCATCAACCGAGTCACAGTTCTCTCCTATTTCATAATACAGTTGAATAAAGTGAACGTGTCATTTGCAGGGTTGAAAGTAGATACTTTGCAGAGCGTCTGGCATACTGCTTGAGTCGCAGCTCCGTGTAGTTGTTGTGGAATGCAGTGCGTGCGTTGTTATAGTAGCGGGAGAATGTATGAGTGTTAGTAGTGTTTCACAGCTCATGGCATTTCTATTGGTAGCGTCTACTAACTAGACTAAAAAACATATTCTTATCATCCGGCGCATTAATTTAACAAATACCTCAATGGGGTTATTAACTTGGTCGGATTCATAATATTTAACTTACCATTTTATATCTGTTACTAGCAACCCCCGCATGCTTTGCTTTGCTTTGCTTCACATCAGCTAATGTAGTGAAGGCCTCATTAAATTATTTTAAAACCTCTCTCTCTATATACAATATTTGTGGTTTTGTTGCCCTATGGCAGCAAAATAAATTGTTTTTCTGCACTTTCAGCTCTAGAAAGTCCGACATAAAGTTGTCCATAAATGAAGGAAGCACTCTTGTTTCAAATCGATGCCCACCGTTTTAAACGTTTGTCCCTGTGATTTAAACAGAATTGAATAGAATGCACTAGTAGCATAGAAGAATACCGATGGAAGAAAAGAAAGAGACACTTGATATATGGCTGAGAGAGACAGTTATATGTGGGTGCGGTACGCAGAGTAATTGGAAATATATGATTCATTCGCTACCTGTCAATTGAAAACTAATTTATGAAATACAGTACGAAAACAAAAATTTTCAAAATTTCCCAATTCTTAATGTTTTTGGAATCGAATGTTGTACTTTACGTTTTTCTATGAAATATAAAAGTTGAATAATCGCGTTTCTAGCCCAAAAAATCCACCATCCAGAGGACCAAGATGCACCCGATAAACTGAAACATGCGACATCGTCACAGTTTAAGTTGCTTAACTCACTTAATTAAAGTTAGTTAAGTTGCAAATTAGCCCCCCTATTCATCAGGAAGCTCTAAGCTATGCAACAATGAAAGATTTTTTAAAATCAGTTCAGTAGTTTCTGAGATTACCTCATACAGACAAACAGACGTTTCTTCTTTATTATATTAGTATAGATATTTGTTTAGGTCTTTGGCCAAAAGGCTGGTTTGAACCTGTAGAGGTTTTACTAAGTAAATCGAGGAGTGAGGTGGTTTACCATTGCCTTCCTCACTGAATGGAAAAGTACACTTATCAGCATGTCGGGCCCTCTGAAAAGCACATATTTTCCACTCTGCAAAAGACACCTTCACTTCATTCACGACAGGGTCTGGCTCTATAATGAAATTCATTACTTTCAGAGGTGATAACTCTGAATAGTGTCTTTTACACCTCTACCTCTTCTATTCTTAAATGATTCAGTCATTTAATTGGCTGACCATGTGACAAGAAACAGAACTATTTATTTTAGCCCTGTAACTAACAGATTGAGTGTAAATAATTTGATACTCCACGTGTCTGTTATGGGCAAAGTATAGATATATAAATAAGTAAATGTAATAAATACAAACAAATATATTAAAAATGGAAAGTTTGAAAACGAATGTTTTATTTTAAGAGTAATAGAAGAATAATAGTTGTGCCAGCATGCGTGTCACTCATTCATTAGGATACCTCACCCCCCCCCCCCACAACTACACACAGCTTGCAACCGCACAATAGTTGTACCACCTCACTCCTCGTTTTACTCGGTGAAGCCTTTAGTGTTTCAAACCAGCTGTTAAGGCATTATGTACCGGGGTTTGCACTATCTTGTAATACTCTTTGCTTTTTCTTCCTCTTCCTTCTTTCTTTTTTTTTGTTGGCCTCTTGTACATTGAAACGTGTCATGGGCGGACGTGCTTCCCCCATCGTTTTAAGGCTTATTCGTTTTAATGCTTGTATTACATGTACTTTTTGTGTTTATTATTGTTTATGTACTTAAAAGTGTATCTTAACGTTCATCAAGTCGGCAGTGCGACGTGTTCCAATCAATGTATTTCTGCATCAACTTTCAACCAGGTATAGTATGTTTGTTTTTGGAAAAAGCTTGTAAGGGGAGGGTGAGTACGTAGAGTAGGGATAGTTTCAACGGGGCAAGTGTTGTCTCCTTCTCACTTAATGATCATTCCTCTCTTTCTAACTGTATACTATGTTACAAGTACGAGGTGCTTCCCCCACCTCAGCGGCACGGCACAGAGCGTTGGAGGGAAAGCTTCTAGCTAGAACAAATGACCTGTAAGTGAGTTTTGCACATGATAATAGTTTATTGTACAATTGGTCAATACTCCTGTCTTCCTCTTCTATCACAAGCACTGACTGCTATAAATGTGCATTGGTCCTCCTAAGGCTTAACTTTGAGTCAAATTCCTATCTTAAAATCAGCAAAGACATTTTTACAAGGTGCTAACCTAAAAACAACAACAGTATGATGGATTTGATGGATGTGTGATGAGGGGAATACGTACCAATGGCGGTAGAATTGGAATGCGAGCGATTTTGATGCAAGAGGCGTAATCACTGCCACGTATGCTGTAGATGGATGCCGGATGTTGACGATGATCTTTGTCCATGTTCAAGCCGTTCACTTGAATCGCAATTGAAAAGAGTTGTTGGCAACAATGGTGAGGAGTTGGTGGGGTACCTTGGTGAATGTGTGTGTGTGTGTGTACGGGGGGGCAACCCCATAAGTGGACGCCTAATTTAGTAGATCTAGACTTATCATCGCATCACATGTTCACTGAAACACAAAACATAAACACATCAAACCACCAAGCGTCCCAATTTCCATATATATTTATTTTTACTTTCTCTTGCCTATATGAATATATAGGAAGGAAAGTATTCTTTTCATGTTGATTTTAAGAAATCGAGTTTTCACCGGATCTATACGTTTTCAGACCCCCTGAACCCAAAGACATGTTTTTAGCGATTGGTGTGTGTGTGTGTGTGTGTGTCTGTGTGTATACAAAATATCTCAAGAACGGAACATCGTACGAACTTGAAACTTCAGTTACATACCACTACCGGACCCGACACGAACACTTTCATCAAAATCGGTCAACCGGAAGTAGTATTTATTCGTATAATTTTTCACTTTTTTGCGATTTCTCAAAAACTGGTCCTACGATTTTTTTAAAAATCGCCTAATTTACTCAATTTTTTATTCTCTACAAGATAAGGTACAAGATAAGGCTACAAGATAAGGTAGGCGCCTGTTTGCTGAAATTCTTAGTGAGGGTGTTTTTACGTAAAAAAAGTGTTTTTTTAAGATTACGGCTTTAATATGTATTATAGCGCAAAAATTTATATAATAAAAAATTTAGAGAATTTAAAATTCTACAACTATTTTTCAAACACTTTTTTTTATAACGCTTAGTTTAGCGGTAATTAGCAATTTTCTGTTTTTTCTCACGAAAACGTGTGAAAAATCGATTTTTTAAAGATTTCGGCCTTAGTATTCATTTTATGACAAAAGCGTATATAATCGAATTTATAGAAAATTAAAAGATCTACAACTTTTATTTTTAGCATTTTTCTCTACAGAGCTTAGTTTAGCATGAAAGAGTGATTTTCCGTACTTTTTAGCCAAACCGAGGGTCATTTTCATTTTGCGTCTTTCACTCATGATTAAAAAAGGTTATGTTTATTCAGGTTAGTTTTTGTTTATTTCTAATGTTTCATTAATAATGTTAGGTTTTATTGTTAATTATTTGCATTGGCAAGAGAAAGTTGTGTGACTGTTTCACACCAGATTTTTCTCCTTGCATCCAGGAGACTCCAAAGGGAGTATAGGACATGTCAAGATAAAACTGATAAACTGAAAGTTTATCACCAATGATAAATTCATCACTTACCACCAGAAAATTATTTTTGCTACTGCTTACTTCAGTAGGCTTGTCATGAACCCCATTCAATCAAATATCACACAAAATAAAAAATAAAAAATCAAACAATGATAAATTCATCACTTACCAATAATTTTTCCCTGCTACTGCTTAACTGAGTAGGCTTGTCATGAACCCCTTTGTATCAAATAGTACACAATATTTGTTTAATTACAAGTTAAAAATTGTTCAATTAAAATTATTTAGAAAGGAATTCGTGCACACTATAAAATGTTTCATCAATCAAATATTGTTTTAGCTTTTTTTTAAAATGACATAAATTGTCACAACTTTTTAAACGTTGTGGCAATTTATTGATATATTTCCTACCTGCATAAGTTGGTTTTTGTTCAAACAATTTAGTGTTCTGATTAGAAACATAATAATCGATTAGCAACGTAATAATCGATATGAAAAATCTCGTGTGAAATAACCGCATGACTTCGTCTTGTCAATGTAAAATTAAACACAACCTAACATTTCAATCATGATAACAGAAATGAACGTCTGTTCCACTTAAAAATATTATGAAAAATAACTAATTGACGGTACACTAACTGCTGTAGAAAAAATGCTTGAAACAAAATTGAATCAGTCATTTGAGAAAGCCGATAAGTCAAAATTTTACATCAGTAAAATGTGATACACCGTATGAGATGGAAATATGTTTCCATATTGAAATGGAAATAATATTAATTGGAAATATGTTTCCATCTCATTCATATGTACAATAACTGAAACTTGGTTACATTAAATGATCGGTGATTCGGAAATGGTTGACAATAGATTGAATCTGTTTATAGTTCAGCCTCTCCTTATAAGTTTGCTCCTAATGTAAACAAATAATGACGTAACTGAGCATACGCATTATATCAAAATGTGTACACGCTAATTAAAAAGTAACTACAAAATACTTTCAAAAGTATTTAAATACAAAATACTTTTAAAAGCACTTTTATAAATGAAATTATTAGGCCTACATCATATCATGACTGACGTTTTTAATACTTTAAGTAGTTATAATTTAAAAAAATAGTTAACTTAATAGGAATACAACATCCATAAAGTGGTGGAGTGTAGCGTGCACCCTGTAGTAGGTGGCTTTTGTTTGTTGACAGACAGAAGGAGGAGGAGGAGCAAACTAACAACGGCTCAACTGTAGTACTATGTTACACGTTCCGTTGTTTTATTTTGAGTTTTTTATTCACAGGTTGCTTGCTTATAACTTATTCTAATTATTTACGTTTAATCATTATTACATTACTATTACGTTATTTTTTTAAATTACTGTATTTACATTGGGAAGAGAAAGTCGTGTGAGTGTTCACACATACTTTTATAGTTGTCACATCTTCTGCGATTATGCAATAGAAGGAACTCTGCAGCACCATCATCCTCCCTCCGTTTGACAATTATTTACCCTTTATAGGGGTCTACTACCCCTATAAAAGGGAAAAATATACATGTTAAATTTAGTTTTATAGGGACTTGAATAATGTATTTCTAATGGCAGAACAGTAAGATATTTCTTCTTTTTTTATGTTAAGCCCTATTAAGTGTACTTACCAAGGAATTTAATTGAAATGGGAATCACATACTAATATTTAGTGGTAAGAATGCTTGTTAAAACAACTTGTAGTCCTGTATAACAGAAAAATGTGTACAATAACTTATCTCAACTATGTATTAGCATGAATGCTTGCTTTCCCGTAAAAAACTTGAATTTTTTAAGCACTGTACAAAAGTGATAACAAAACAACACGGTTGTGTACGCTGGTATGCAACTCACAAAGCAAATGGTCGCTGCGTACTAAACTAATTTCAAAATGTGGACACCCTACTTAACAGGTTGACTCCCAAGTCAATTTTTGCAATTTTGCTTAAAAAACCCATTCTTATTTTATGGTTTCTTTGCTTTATTTAATTAATCGTCTTTCCAGTCTAGAGTATTGTAAGGCTTAAATATTTTTTGGAGCTGTTTTTTAGGTGAGAAACTGATCAGGTGCTCAGGAGTAAAAAATTCAAATTTACTGTGACTGATGTGTGTGTGTCTCACTGAAATTTTACTTGTATTTCTATAAAGTACTATACGTATTTTATAAATAATTTGATTCGGGCAATTATTTTTCAATAAAACTACATAAATATCGATGATATGTTGTCTCTCTGTCAAGTTGTTGGGCGAGTGGTAAACTTGAGTACCAGTTGTCTACACAGAGGCACCGACCAGAGTCAACTTTTACAACGCAAAAAATATTGTATTACGAAAACCATAGAAAATGAAAAGATATTATTATCGGTCAATATTATGTAATAGTAATAATAAGCTGTCAAGTTCATAAACTCATTTTTGACTCTATCAGATCAAATACATCATGAACCATGACCACCGGGGAAATGTTTTTTCAAGTACCTAATTTCTTACAGCTCAATATATGATTCAACGCAAACAACCATACAATCCAAAACACTAAATTGTATTATATGAGAGACGGATCAGTCTGTCAAAAGTAAATTTTACAGAACTGGTGAGAGACAAATAAGTGTCATGGGAGTCAACCTGTTAACCCTTTCAATCCCAAATTTTTTAACTTTACACAATCAGATATGTGTAGGCTACATTGTTTCATACTTTACTGAATAAAAATCACTTTTAGACCTTCAGCCTTTTTTTGATGGCGTGACAAAAAAGTGTGACACATATCTCACATTGGGCTTGATGGTATCAAAGTTCCCAACATATGAATAAGTAAAAATCATGTGCAGGCTTCCTAAACAAAATTCTCTTGCTTAGATTTGTAGCAAAGCATTATTTAAGAATTAAAAAGGTTACAATTCAAAAATATTGGTAAAATGGACAAAATCAGTATTTACAGCCTAAAAAATATACTTGTATATTTTTACAAATTACGAATATTTACGAATATTCAACATACTCGAAGAAATGCTACTTTATTTTAGTAAATGAACACGAATATTTAAGACTAAATAAAACTAACTTTAAAAAGAAACTAGTGGTCGCATCCGTGGTCAGCATCTCACACTGCAAAGCGGAGGTCTCAGGTTCGATTCATTACTAGGGTACAGAAAATTATTACACTTCACATCCAGCGCTCTTTAATCAAAAGTAGTCACTAACATTTAAAGTTTTTATGTCTGTTATTTCACTCCAATGTTAGTTCTATGCCACCGCACTGGGTAAGAAAGGGTTAACAAGAGAACATCTACAAAGCCATAAAATGCCAATAGGGTTCAACTGCATAGCTTATTCTTTAAAAAAGTCAACCTTATTGGCATGGTAAGTATAGGAGGCCTACTTACCACAGACCTATAAAGGGTTAAGTAAAGGAGACTTTTTACTAATTAGCCTACTACAAACTAACTGTGAAATGGGAGTGGGATTGACACAGGAATATTGCTAGTCAGATTGGCGCAGTTAGACGCACGAGTGGGAGAATTGGTCAAACCTTCAGGGAATTCAAATTTCATAGTAACATACACAAAACGGAAAAGACCCAAAATCTGGTGTAAAATAACCGCACGATTTTATCTTGCCAACGTAAAATTAAACACAACCTAATATTTCAATCATGATAAATAAAAATCAACCTCAGTTCCACTTAAAAATATTATGGAAAATAACTAATTGACGGAACACTAACTGCTGTAGAAAAATCTAGTGTGAAACACTCACACAACTTTCTCTTCCCAATGCAAATTAATAAGAATATAACCTAACATTAGTAATAAAACATTAAAAAAATGAAAATCAACCTCAGTTTGGCTTAAAAGTACGGAAATCACTCTTTCACGCTAAACTAGGCTCTGCAAAGAAAAATTCTCTAAATAAAAGTTGTAGATCTTTTAATTTCCTAAAAATTTGGTTATATACACTTTTAACGTTAAATGGTACTACATACTACATACTACATACTACATACTAAGGCCGAAATCTTTAAAAAATCGATTTTTCACACATTTTCGTGAGAAAAGTACAGAAAATCGCTAAATTAAGCGTTTATACAAAAAAATGTTTGAAATAAAAGTTGTAAGACTTCAAATTCTCTACAAATTTTATTATATACATTTTTGCGCTAAAATGCATAATAAAACCATAATCTTAAAAAAAACTATTCTTTTACATGAAAACAGCCTCACCGAGAATTTCAGCAAACATGGCGCCTACCCTATCTTGTAGAGCATAAAAAATGTAGTAAATCAAGCGATTTTAAAAAAATCGTAGGACCAGTTTTTTAAAAGATCGCAAAAAAGTGAAAAATTACACGAATAAACTACTACTTCCAGTTGACTGATTTTGATGAAAATGTTCGTGTCGGGTCCAGTAGTGGAGTGTAACTTAAATTTTAAGTTTCAAGTTCGTAAGATGTTCCGTTCTTGAGATATTCTGTTCACACACACACACACACACACACACAGATCAATCGCTAAAACACATGTTTTTTGGGTTCAGGGGGTCTGAAAACATATAGATCCAGTGAAAACTCAATTTCTAAAAATCGACATGAAAACAATACTTTCCTTCCTATATATTTATATAGGCAAGAGAAAGTAAAAATGAACGTCTGCTCCACTTAAAAATATTATGGAAAGTAACTAATTGACGGTACACTAACTGCTGTAGAAAATTGCTTGAAACAAAATTGAATCAGTCATTTGAGGAAGCCCATAAGTCAAAAAGTTTAGGTTTAAAAAGTTGTGACAATTTAAGTCATTTTAAAAAAAAGCTAAAACAATATTTGATTGATGAAACGTTTTAAAGTGTGCACGAATTCCTTTCTAAATAGTTTTGGTTGAAAAGTATTTAACTTCTAATTAAACAAATATTGTGTACTATTTGATACAAAGGGGTTCATGACAAGCCTACTCAGTTAAGCAATAGCAGGGAAAAATTATTGGTAAGTGATGAATTTATCATTGTTTGATTTTTTATTTTTTATTTTGTGTGATATTTGATTGAATGGGGTTCATGACAAGCCTACTGAAGTAAGCAGTAGCATAAAACAATTTTCTGGTGGTAAGTGATGAATTTATCATTGGTGATAAACTTTCAGTTTATTAGTTTTATCTTGACATGTCCTATACTCCCTTTGGAGTCTCCTGGATGCAAGTAGAAAAAAAATTTACATCAGTAAAATGTGATACGTATGAGATGGAAATATGTTTCCATCTCTCATACAATAACTGAAACTTGGTTACATGAAGTGATCGGTGATTCGGAAATAGTTGACAATAAATTGAATCTGTTGACAGATAGACTCTACAACTCTAAAATAGATTCATTTAATATAAGTTCCATTGGCAATCTCAACTGCTTCTAAATTCATTACAATAGAACCTCGATAGTTCGAGTCGCGGTAGTTCAAGGGTCCAGGTAATTCAAGTTGTGTTTGGTTGAAAACAAATATATTTGTGATATTGCGGCTCAAAAACGTGGCTCTATTTTGAAGCCAAAAAACAGTGGACTGTTTTTTTAAAGTCCTAACTGCACCACTTTCTACATATTTAAAACATTAAATATTTGTACATATTTTTGATTTTTATCTATTTCTCCGTGTATTCCGAGTTTTTCGTAGTTCGAGGTACAGTCAGCCCCAATTAGCTCGAATTATCGACGTTCTACTGTATTTGTGGTTAGGTAATGTAAATCACCTAGAGTGTGTCTACGCTAAGAGTACTCCGACATAGGCAACCACCAATACAAGTGAGCATGATCAAAAACAACAATTCCATACAACACTAATTAATTCGCTCTAACCTTAATACAATTAAAACATGTTCAATTCATTTGTTAGAAAATGTTTTATAAATCAAACATTAGTTTACCATTAATAACTAAAACTTTTTCTACTGTTACTCTTACATTATTTACTGTTGTTGTGTTGTTTAGGTCAACAGCCAAAAGGCTGGTTTGAACCACTACGAGTGAGGTGGTTTACCATTGCCACAACTCACTGAGTGGAAAAGTACGCTTATCACCATGCCGGGCCCACTCTGTAAATGACACCTTCACTTCATTCACCACAGGGTCTGGCTGTACAATGAAATTCATTACTTTCAGAGAAGATAACTCTGATTAGTGTCTTTTACACCTCTACCTCTTCTGTTCTTAAATGATTCAGTCATTTAATTGGCTGACCATGTGATAAGAAACACAACTATTTATTTTAGCCCTGCAACGAACAGATTGAGTGTAAATAATTTGACACTCCACGTGTCTGTTATGGGCAGATTATTTACTATTATTACATTATTATTTATGATTAGTAGGTTTTTATTATAGAATCAAGTTTTATTTTTGGTCACAAGTAATATAAGACTAATGCTCTTGAATTATAACAGGAGAGTAAACAATTCCAGTGATTCGTTGTTTTTATCATTTCAGATAGTTTATTTCATATCATTAAAATTAATGTCTGTGACTAGTTTCATACAACTAACTGTTTGTACTTGCTTGTGTTTAACTCATTTTTAGTTTCATCAGTTATCTTTTGGTATTGTATCAGTTTGTTTCGATTTTCTTTGTAGACTAAAGTTGAAAAGTTTTGTAAGCTGTGTTTTGTTAACACGCGTGATAGTGAATGTGTTGAGTTTTGAAACATAAAAGCGGTAAAAATTAAAAAGTAGAAAAAAAATGGTTTTCTTACATTACATTACATGGTTAAAATAATTAATTAAATTGTCGCTTTATGAAACTACAATAATTATTACAAGTAATCTGAACGGTATAATTGAATACGCTTAGAGGATAATGTTTATTTTAGCTGGATGTAAAAAAAAGATTTTATGATGGAACGTAGTCCAAGATAATTGTCCAGCGGTGAGGTAGATAGCACTAACTAGTGTGAAACTTTCGTTTACAACCTATAGGTGC
This sequence comes from Catonia carolina, assembly GCA_035578175.1. Taxonomy (NCBI): domain Eukaryota; kingdom Metazoa; phylum Arthropoda; class Insecta; order Hemiptera; family Achilidae; genus Catonia; species Catonia carolina. The sequence continues at coordinate 2,726,443 of JAQMRL010000033.1, forward strand.
TTGCCTCGCACGGAGTACTCTTACAGTAGATCAACTATACACATTTTTTGTATATCTATATGCCTACACATTTATAATATCACAGTGGCACTGTGTCACAAGTAGCTTACGTCAAATTAGGAATGCTATTAAGAATTATGGTTTTATTTAATGGTGGAAGCCCCTATTACATCATAGCTTGATAATAATGTAATGTTTTCACAATTTGTATAAAATACCATTAGCTAAACAGTAGGTAAGTAATTTTGTTTTTCGCATTCAATTTAATATTATTTATTATAGGCCTATCTATTACGGCTATTTCTTTAATTTTAGCACCATTGTTATTGGATGTATGTTGGTGCAATAATAAATAAATAATCAACAAAAAATTAAACAATATAAATTGATTGAAACCATTTTTCATCTAAAACAGTAAAAAATTCCATTATAAATTTAAACCGAGATGGTTGTATTCGAGAATATTCAGATTGTTTCACGTTAAAAACATAGAGATTAAATTTGGTAGTTATGAGAAAATTCAGGCAGGCCTATAAGTAATTATTGCAACAAATGAATGCTAGTAAATTTTCTCTTCCATTTTCTAATTAAAACATGACTTAAAATAAATAAAAATATATAAAAATACACACCCACATCTTATGAATAGTTTAACGGATTAATTAAAATTTGTTAAAGCAAGCCTTCAACTAAACTAAGCAAAAAAGCAATTTCTATGTAAAATTAGTCCAAACTAATCCTGTATAAATAAAAGCATATTATGACAAGCAATAGAAAGCAGACGTCTTGTTAAAACCAAACAATCGTTCCGGTCTGAAATCAAGCAGAAATGATATCATCCAATAAATTGTAAAATTTATTTTTAAATAACAACAGGCTCCTAAATTTAGTACTGAATTTACATAAGGTCAGCTATGTAAGCAATTAATCTGCCTACCAGACGTATTCAATAAAGTGCCTGCAATCCCACACGACTAAACATGACAAAACTTCTCAATTATATATTGCGTGAATATTTAATTACGCGACTTTTCTTTAAACTTATATATTCCGTTACAGAAATAATCGTTTACATTTAAAAAAATCCGTATAATTATAAAAATACAAACGCATCAAGTTCTATCCGTTTACAAAGAAGTTAACAAATTATGTTTCTTCCAGATTATAGATAAACAAATGACAAAGTTAAAAACTTTAAATGAATTGGAAAAATAAAGACAATAAAACGTTTACTCGTTTCTGATATGTTAATTCGATAAAAATAAAATTTTAATAACAAATCCAACCAGAGTTCAACAATATTACTTACGAAAATTTTATGAAATACCAAACACAACCTTCTTTCAAAAACTTTCGTTCACTTTTCCCTCCCACCAAAACACTGTTTAATCTTTACAACAACGACGCTTCGAGCAAACAAAACATATGATGTGCAGTGAGCCAACATAACCATTGCGAAAATTTCATTCAACCAATATATTTTTGTCAGCTGGTACAAATAAACTGAAATAACTCATCTTTTTTTTAATTTTTGATAATTTATTAGGTATTTGATAAAATCTGTGTACCCTAATTTTCTGTTATTGATGTACGACTTCTTTTTTATGTAAATGGATTGCACCCTATTTCAGAGTAATCATTTTATTACACCTATATGCACCGTACAGAACCAGGGCCGTTCCCTATTCAACGGACCAGGGTACTGTCTGTAATTTATTTACTCCGTGGCTATCTATATATATTATCTATGCTCCGTGGTCTGTATCAGGAGTTTCAGCAGTTCCAGCAAACACTCTTGACTTGATGGGGCGCTTAGCCGAGGTCCAAAAAACAGCACAGCGGAGCTGAGCCGTCATTTACCACCAAGTCAATTTTACCTTTGAAATAATAATCTATTTGATAAACATTGATGGGGTCCCGTGTCAATTGTTAATATGTTTTTTTAAAATATTTGATTATATGATAAATCTCTGTCTGAATTTGTTTAGATTATACAAAATGTCACTGGCTGTTTCATGAAACTTATATTTGAAATTGTTATTATATATTATATTAAAAGTTTATTTGTTCTGATACGGAAAAATTTGAAAAAGAAAAATGGGTTCAATGGTAGTAAATATGTTTAGTGAGATTTACCCTGTAGTGAGGCAACGATCGTTGCTTTCTCATATAATATAACATAAGGTAATAGGGTAGACGAACGATTTTTGGAGACGATCAGGAACCGAAAATTGGAATTCTACACTTGTAATAAAATACTGAATAAAACTATAAATTCTTTGTAAAACTGACATTCTACACAGAATGGAAGACGAAACTATTTATATAGTACATTTTCGGATAACAGACGATTCACGAAATATGTATCATAATTTATTTTAGAAAGTTGGAGAGGATCACGCAAGGCACGGCCGTTTAACACCATTGAGCTAGATATATGACTATATCTAGCTCATTGTTTAACACCTATGTGAGAGTCGAGAATACAAATTACAAACTGAATGGGCTTTGAAGAAAAGTAAAAATATTATACATTATAGTGAAACGATGTTAAGAATGTGAGCTGAAAAAATAGCTTTCTGATGTTTTAAAAGTTGCCATCCCGACGTAAGATATTGGAACAAACGTAGAAACTGATCTCTTACCTCTTTGGCGCAACCGATCAGCTGTTCGGTTAAGTGAAAGTGTAACAAAACGTAAAACGCTAATGGCGGCTCATTATGTTATTTGTTTACCGGCTCGTATTAATGTATTCATGACATGTGGGTGAGTAATTGGTGTAAACTATTAAAATGTGCCACGACATTGGTAAATCTATAATTAAGTGACTAGATTGTTTTAGTGAAAATTGTTTTCATTACGATTAATTACTTTAAATATAATAACCAACCAAAAACTGTGAACGTAGAACGGCGCGAAAATACAATAAAACTCATGAAAACTTGTTTAAAAGTAAAGTAAAATATAATAAACGAAATATACAATTTCAAGCATTTGTACATAATTACTGATTTAGCCAGTTTTTGCAGCCAGCGGTTTTTCAACTTACTAATTTTGTGATAAGGTTAATTTAATTGACAGCACTGACTGAAAGATGATGGAAGTACAAACGGATTACAATTGTGAAGTGTGGGCAAGAGTATGCGCTGCCTTTCCCATTTTGGACAACCAGGTAAGTTGACTGTTGTTGCTACCCTATATCTTTGCTTTGTAGAGTGTCAGGGCCAAGCCATTAAAGATGTGAAATACTTTTCATGAGAAGGGACCATTTCTGTGCCCTAGAGGTAAAGTGTGTTCGGTAACTCCAATTTTGGCAAAATTAAGTTTGAAAATCAGCAAGAAAGCTCTATAAAAGTTGCAGTAACCACATTTACTCCACTTTTGTGTAATGATGTGGAAAATTTTTAAATTTACTACTATTTGTAACTGTAATACCGTAATTGAACGTATATTCGTTATTGAGAATAAGTTATTTTATTTTGAATTATTATTTTTTTATTGTCTTACTGATAGGCCTCAGTATTTGCTTGAATTCTGTAATTTTTTTCAAACATTCTTGTGAATAAAATGCTGTTTCTTTATCAGAATACAGTTAGCACAATACATTTTGTCTAAGTTTTATTTTCATTTGATTAACTCAAGTTAAATTAGGGGTTAACACTGATGTAATTAAAACACAGAAAGACATAAAGAGTATGAAGTCCTTAGGGTGGTCAGGGGGTAGTGGAAGTTAAGAAAGTTGTTTAGTCATTTAAATCTCTATATCAAATGATATTTTATTTGGTACAAATTTTAAAGAAATTTCACTCCTACAGAAATTTTTACAAAATAAAAAACTTCCATGTTTTTGGTTCTGAGAAATTACAAAAATGGAGTTAACTTCCTTTACCTGTTAGGTACAGATTTGTAAACAAGAATAAATGTGTTATGATGGTGGGAGAACGTACATTTATTCTGGGTGCGAAATTAATTTAATTAAACATGGTTGGTGTTGGTGTGTTGGTTAAATCCTTTCAAAATATGTGTATTAATTCAAATGGTTGTGAATCTTCTTATAATCAGGGTTGCGTTCTTAATAAAACACCCGGTTCTTCCTTGGAAAAACCCATTGGTGACACAATATAACGAAACGACTGCTGTCACCACACTAATGCTTGACTAGAACATTTTAACTGTGTTAGGTATAGTCCAGCCTCTCTTAGTTTGCTCCTAATGTAAACAAATAATGACGTCACTGAGCATGCGCATTATATCAAAATGTGTACACGCTGATTAAAAAGTAACAACAAAATACTTTTAAAAGTATTTAAATACAAAATACTTTTAAAAGTATTTAAATACAAAATACTTTTAAAAGTATTTAAATACAAAATACTTTTAAAAGTATTTAAATACAAAATACTTTTAAAAGTATTTTTCTAAATGAAATTGTTAGGCCTACACCATATAATGACCGATGTTTTTAGTACTTTAATTATTTATAATTTAAAAAATAGTTAACTTAATAGGAATACAATATCTGTAAAGTGGCAGACTCTAGCGTGCACCCTGTAGTAGGTGGGTTTTGTTTGTTGACAGTAGGAGCAAACTAACAACGGCTGAACTGTAGTTGGCCTTGAGTACATACCGATTGGGGGAGAGAAAATTTACCCGGATGTATTACTTCTATCTTCTTAAAATCAGGGTTGCGTCCTTAATAAAACACCCGTTACTTCCTCCATTGCGATTGAAAAACTGAAGAAAATTTTTGAAGTTGAATTGAATGGTGTGGACACCGTATTTTGCTATGTTTTACGTGACTGTTTTACTTGTCATTCTGACTGTCATGTAAAACGTTGCGTATAGACCAGGCTCTAGACTTGTCTCTTCGAAAAACATGTTTTTTTGGGTTCAGGGGTGAAAAATTGACAGGGGTGAAAACAAGACTCTCCTTTTCTATACAGTAATCCCTCGTTATCCGCGGGGGTTACGTTCCGGAAGGTTATTACGGTTTGTAAAACCGCAGATATTGGATACCTTATACGAACGAAAAGATGGGGGTTAGGTTCCGAAGGAAAAGTCCTGTAGTCGTTTTAAGTGTTTAATAGTTTTTGGAACATTTTACCATTATTATAATTTATGAATATATAATAAATACAGTAATGTACGGATAAAAATTTAAGTTGCTTTAAAATAGTTAGTTATGGCTTTTTGCTTCTTCTTTTTTTCAAACTCCTTGCAAACTTCTTCGTATGGTATCATCAGCTCATGTGTCCTCTTTTGAATTGAAGGGCCCTTTCCATGATGGGATTCATCTCCCAACACGTGGTCAGCCAATGTGTTGCCATGCTGAGGATCACGTAGATGGTTTGTGAAGATGGCGTAGATGGCTTGGCTTCGTTTCAGGATCGTCAAACAAACAAAGAACTGTACGTACGTACGAAGAAGTTCGGCTGACACATGGAGGGAAACGTACGGAGAAATTTACGGTATGGTTCCTGGGCGCGCGTATGGTGGTTGGGGTTGGGGTTGGGGTTGTTCTGGCGGGGCCCGGTACCCGGTGACGCGCCCACTACGTACAGTACGCGGAAATCTAGCTTAGCTCTTGGCGGCCGTCGCCACACTAGTGTGTCACTCAACATGTTACGGATACGGACGCCGAAAAATTTATTCAAACACATGTTTTTAGAATTGTATGACTTGCCAACCAAGTACGGTGTACGTAGTTTAAGGTTTCAGGCCCACGGATACCAAGGGATTACTGTATTTCATATTTAAATGTATAACAATTTCATCAAAATCTGAGAAAGTGCGGTGAAAATTTTTATTTATTTCGGGTGTTTTGACATGGAGTGTTAATCGATTATATTTTTCTGTTGTGTTTCCAGTCGACGCCATCGAACAAATGTCGAATGATCGAAGATGAGTTCAATGAAGAGATCGTCGAGTACATCAAAGCGAACAATCTTTGCGAATTCATCGAAGATCTAGTTTTAGATAGAATCGAGAAAACGGTCCGGCTGAGTGTGGCGCCAAAATTTTGGGAATATTTTGAACCGGTCGACAACGAAATGGCCGGTTTTGAAAAGTACAAAGACGGCGTAGAAATGTTGTACGAATTGTTATCGTGGTATTTTCCGGTGTTAGAACGATTGGAGAGATTGAGGTCAGTGTGCGGCGGTATCACGAGGTCGGTGTACGGTGAAGACGGTTTGAACGGTGCGTTCAAGGTGGTCGTCCGTTCGACTCTGCATTCGCAACTGCCGTTGAAGCATCATGTGATCATCGAGCAGTTCTACAGGGTCGCTTTCAAAGTATTCTCCAATTTAGACAATTCTGAAAATTGTGGTGAGTTTTATTTTTTAAATGTTTTTTACTTTCTCTTGCCTATATGAATATATAGGAAGGAAAGTATTGTTTTCATGTCGATTTTTAGTAATCGAGTTTTCACCGGATCTACACGTTTTCAAACCTCCTGAACCCAAAAGACATGTTTTCAGCGATTGGTCTGTGTGAACAGAATATCTCAAGAACCGAACATCGTACGAACTTGAAACTTAAGTTACATACTACTACCGGACCCGACACGACAATTTCATCAAAATCGGTCAACCGGAAGTAGTAGTTTATTCGTATACTTTTTCACTTTTTTGCGATTTTCTCAAAAACTGGTCCTACGATTTTTTTAAAAATCGCCTGGTTTAGTAAATTTTTTATTCTCTACAAGATAGGATAGGCGCCATGTTTGCTGAAATTCTTGGTGAGGGTGTTTTTTCGTAAAAACGTTGTTTTTTTAAGATTACGGCCTTAGTATGCATTTTACGCCAAAAGTGTATATAATTAAATTTATAGAAAATTAAAAGATCTACATCTTTTATTGAAAGCATTTTTCTCCATGGAGCCTAGTTTAGTGAGAAAGAGTGACTTTCCGTATTTTTAAGTCAAACTGAGTTTGATTTTCATTTTGCGTCTTTCACTCATGATTAAAATTAGGTTATGCTTATTGACGTTAGTTAATGTTAGGATTATTGTTTATTATTTGCATAGGCAAGAGAAAGTTGTGTGAGTGTTTCACACCAGATTTTTTTTTTTTTTTTTTAATTGAGTGATGATGCGTACATAATCCTTGGGTCTGTGCGTAGGAAATGATGTGTGGTGATTGACCGGGATTTTCATGGAGGTGGGAGCGGGCGTTAACGTAATCATTAAATTAAGCAGTAGGCTACAATCGTATATCACTATTACAGATACTGAAGTCACAAGATTAACTTTTGCGTATGTTATGTATGGGCTGTGAGGAAGGGAAGTGAAAATTTGCAGTGTTGCCAACCTCAACAGTGAGGCACTACTCATACACTTCACTACCGTTAAGTTTCTACATACATTTTGTAAGCTGTCGTTTATTCCGAGAAAATGTTTTTCTTCATAAACCTTATAAGAAATAAATATGACCTGTAAAATTGCCTATAGATTAATTACTTGACTAGAAATGTTTTGTTTACTGTAATTACAAATGAATCACCTTCTTTACTATTTCTTTCACCGGCGTTTTCATTATCAGTCTCTCTAGTATCTACCTAACCGTTTTCTTTATTTACCAGGTGTCAACAAAACTGTTAAAGAATAGCTTCTTCACGTCCTTAATTTCCTTCTTTATTTTTGGAATTGTGGAAAGAGAAACATGACAGTAGTTAACCGCTCGCTCATTGCTTTTGTTAAGAGGCACGGATACGCATTTTTGTTCAACCTTAACTTCACAACATTTTATTTCATTGCATTCAGCACTGTGAATAGTTTGACCACGTTTTTCAGAAACCAACATTTGTGTTTACGGTAACAAACAGTTATATTCTTACAGTTAACCTATAGTTGAGCCGTTGTTAGTTTGCTTCTATTGTCAACAAACAAAAGCCAGCTACTAGAGGGTGCACGCTAGAGTCTCCCACTTTACGGATGTCGTATTCCTATTAAGTTAACTATTTTTTAAATTATAACTACTTAAAGTACTAAAAACATAAGTCATGGTATGATGTAGGCCTAACAATTTCATTTAGAAAAATACTTTTAAAAGTATTTTGTATTTAATTACTTTTGAAAGTATTTTGTTGTTACTTTTTAATGAGCGTGTACTCATTTTGATATAATGTGCATGCTCAGTGACGTCATTATTTGTTTACATTAGGTGCAAACTAAAAGAGGCTGGACTTTACAAAAGGTTCTGCAATATACTGTATATGCTGTGGGTATAGTATAAGTTGTTATGTTTGTCGTAGTGAAATTAAAGCAGTCGCACATGCGCACTGATGCTTTCCCCCCCTTTACCCCTCATTGCAAACAAGGGCAAACTCAATGGGTGCCTCGAGTGACTATATTTATCCACTACTATTTACTTAAACTTTAGGGACACGGTTTAACTCTTCAATAATCGCAAAAACTTAAGTTTTTTAATTTTTTGAAAAATGTTACATAGCTGCTTCATCCAGTAAGCTCTTCAATTCATTCATTCTGCCACTACTATAACAACGCACTGCCACTCAACCAGTGCTGCTTCTAGTTGACATATTTTAACAAAGATGTTTGTTTCTGATCCAATTTAACTTCCAAGTTTCAACTTCAGACAATATTTAGTTCATACACACACATACACATGCGTGCGCGCACACGCAGACCAATTGGTAAAAATATGCTTTTTGGGTTTAAAGAACCTGAAACCATGTATATCTTCATTCAAACATAAATCTTTATAATGCTTCCTGCAGTTTGAAATTATTTCTATTTCATATAATGAATTAATATAATAATTTCACCAACCTTCTTTTTAAACTGCGCGTCACCTTTATTTTTATTCTTACTTACACGTGTTTCAATGGGTCCACCACCATCAGAGTAAATAAAAAAAAAAAAATTACAGGATATCTTATATCCTGTATAGGATATACAGGATCCTATATATATAGGATCCTGTATGTATCCTATATACATACAGGATTGTATGTGTATAGGATACCTACAATCCTGAGTATGTATCCTATACTCAGGATACATTATCCTGAGTAATGTAATCTCAGGATTACATTACTCAGAATGTAATCCTGAGTGTGGATTACACTCTAATCCTGAGTGTAATTCTTACACTGAGGATGTGTAAGAATTACGTGTAAGTAATTCTTACTTACACGTCCTATTTATGTGTAAGTAAGAATAAAAATAAAGGTGATGCAGTTTAAAAAGAAGGTTGGTGAAATTATTATATAAATGTGTGTTTTTGTTTAGGTGATCAGCCTGTAGGCTGGTTTGAACCTGTAGAGGTTTTACTAAGTAAAACGAGGAGTGAGGTGGTTTACCATTGCCACAACTCACTGAGTGGAAAAGTACACTTATCAGCATGCCGGGCTCTTTGAAAAGCACATATTTTCCACTCTGCAAATGACACCTTCACTTCATTCACCACAGTGTCTGGCTGTATAATGAAATTCATTACTTTCAGAGGAGATAACTCTGATTAGTGTGTCACAGTACACCTCTACCTCTTCTGTTCTTAAATGATTCAGTCATTCAATTGGTTGACCATGTGATAAGAAACACAACTAGGTATTTATTTTAGCCCTGCAGTGAACAGATTGAGCGTAAATAATTTGACACTCCACCTGTCTGTTATGGGCAATATATAAATTCATTACATGAAATAGAAACCATGTGTATTTGTGGTGAAAATTGTGAATGTATGTGTTTAGAGTAGTTTATTTGGTGTTTGTTGTAGATGGGAATGATTCGACAGACGATGTGGTCCAGTGCAGTGGGTGTGCGATGGAGGTGGAGAACTGCCAGTGCAACTACATCACCAACCAGTTTCATTCTACCAACAGGTATGCCTCTTTGTTAACTCATGTTTACCACCGGGCTTATTACATTTGGAACAGTTGAGCCATTCTTAGTTTGCTCCTCCTCCTCCTCCTTCTGTCTGTCAACAAACAAAAGCCACCTCTACAGGGTGCACGCTACACTCCACCACTTTACAACTATCCTCCTATTCCTCCTCCTATTCAGTTAACTATCTTTTAAATTATAATTGAATCGGTGAGTGGAAAATCGGGTAATATTCAAAAATCCTTATTTTGGAGAAATTAAAAAAAACTGTTTCGTGACTTTGTTTTTGGTTTAATGGTAAAATGTTCAATTGGTCATTTGTAGTACTATATTAAAGCTTTTTAATGGTGACTTTAGAATTTGTTTTACGATAATCATGGGATTGATTTTTCATTATTAATATGTTGACTATTCACCTTTTTCTAGATTTGGTACAAGTGAATAGCATCGATTTTTTGAAATCAAGTTTTCACCGGATCTACATGTTTTCAGACCCCCTGAACCCAAAAAAAACATGTTTTTAATGATTGGTCTCTGTGTGTGTGTGTGTGTATGAGGAGAATATCTCAAGAACAGAACATCGTACGAACTTGAAACTTAAGTTACATACCACTACCGGACCTGACACAAACATTTTCATTAAAATTCGTCAACCGGAAGTAATAGTTTATTCGTGTAATTTTTCACTTTTTTGCGATTTCCTCAAAAACTGGTCTTACCATTTTTTTAAAAATCGCCTGGTTTACTCAATTTTTTATTCTCTACAAGATAGGGTAGGCGCCATGTTTGCTGAAATTCTTGGTGAGGCTGTTGTTATGTAGAAACATACTTTTTTTAAGATTATGGCTTTAATATGCATTTTAGCGCAATAATTTATTTAACAAAAGTTGTAGAGAATTTAAAATTCTACAACTTTTATTTCAAACATTTTTTTGTATAACGCTTAGTTTAGTGGTAATTGGCAATTTTCTGTTTTTTTTGTCACGAAAACGTGTGAAAAATCGATTTTTTTTAAGATTTCGGGCTTAGTATGCATTTAACGACAAAAGTGTATATAATCAAATTTATAGGAAACTGAAAGATCTACAATTTTTATTTATAACATTTTGCTCTACAGAGTGTAATTTAGCGTGAAAGAGTGATTTTCTGTATTTTTAAAGCCAAACTGAGGTCGATTTTCCTTTTGTGTCTTTCACTAATGATTAAAATAAGGTTATGTTTTTTTGAGGTTAGTTTTGTTGTTTATTTCTAATGTTTTATTATTAATGTTAGGTTTTATTGTTCATTATTTGCATTGGCAAGAGAAAGTTGGTGTGAGTGTTTCACACCAGATTTTTCAAATTTAACTGTAATTTGTAGAAAGCAGCAAAAATGTACGTTGCTCACTTGATGATGAGTGTAAGTGGAGTTCATTTATTTGTTGAAGGAAATTAATCGAACTTGAATTGCTGGAGAGGATCTCCGGTGAAGTGCTGACTTCGCTTATTCATAAAAGGATTGAAAATCACGTACAGGAAACGTGTAAAGGCACGTTCGACACGTCTTACATCGCTACCCTTGATGAGGTATGCATTCATATTTTACATGTTTTTTCTCTCTCTCTCTCTCTCTCTCTCTCTGTCTCTCTCTTTATGTTATAGTCACTTCAATCACGAGTTTGCCCTTGTTTGCAACGAGGGGTATAGGGGGGGGGGAATAGCATCAGTGCGCATGTGCGACTGCTTTAATTTCAGTACGACAAACATAACAACCTATATTATACCATAACCAGAGCATAATACGAGGGGGTACCCAAAAGAAACCGGAATTATTTTTTAAAACTATTTATTTTTAATTTTTTTACAAAAGAACCTTATCCCCTTCAAAATACTCTCCATTACAACTAATACATTTGTCCCACCGGTGCTTCCACTGTTCAAAACATTTTTTGTACTCCTTTTCAGTGATGGTTGCCAGCTCATCCGTCGTTTTTTTTCTTGACATCATCAACGTTGTTAAATCGGAGACCTTTCATGCCCCTTTTCATGCGTGGGAACAAGAAAAAATCACACGGAGCCAGATCGGGTGAGTACGGTGCGTGTGGTAGCAAAACCATGCCGTTTTTCGCCAAAAACTGGGTAACCGAGATTGCTGTGTGTGCAGGCGCGTTGTCGTGGTGGAAAAACCAGTCCCCTGTCTGCCACAAATTAGGTCTTTTACGACGAATGCTGTTTCGTAGTCTTCTTAACACTTCAAGATAAAAAGCTTGATTTACCGTCTGGCCTGGTGGAACGAACTATGAATGGACAATTCCCCTCACATCAAAAAAACAAATCAGCATTGTTTTGATGTTCGATCTGACTTGACAACTTTTTTTTGGTCGGGGTGATAATGAAGTCTTCCATTGACTGGATTGTTGTTTGGTTTCTGGGTCGTACCCATAGCACCAAGACTCGTCACCCGTAATGATCTGACATGAAATCTGGATCAGTTTCAAGCTGTTGTTTCAAATCACTACACGTTTCAATTCGACGTTCCTTTTGAGTGTCTGTCAGAACCCGAGGCACAAACTTGGCAGCGACTCTTTTCATTGTCAAGTCTTCTGTTAAAATGCGTTGGACTGAGCTCCAAGATAACCCACTAACCTGTGATATTTGGTCAATGGTCTGTCGTCGGTCTGTTTGTACAATTTCTTTCACTTTCACAACATTTTCGTCTGTTCGGGAAGTCGACGGTCGTCCAGAACGAGGTTTGTTCTCAATCGACATGTCGCCATTTTTAAAGCGCAAAAACCACTCGTACACTTGGGTTTTTCCAATAGCGTCGTCTTTGTAAGCTGTGTTCAACATTACAACTGTTTCCGCGGCGTTTTTACCGAGCAAGAAGCAAAATTTCACAGCCGCACGTTGTTCATTAAAACTTGCCATCATGAAAAACGACACGAGCACAAAACAGCACTAGCGAGAACAATCACTGCACGAGAACAGAACAAGCTAGATCAACGAACAAAATGGCATTGAACTGGCAATGAGTAGCGCTACAAGCAGCCTAGTGGCGGGAATTTGTACTGCACAAGCTCCGCCCACAGCAGAGCTATTCCGGATACTTTTGGGTACCCCCTCGTATACTGTATCAGCGATATACTGTATATTACACGTTCAGCATGGAAGGCGGCAAATCGAGGTTCATTCCAGAGACTGATGCCGCCTTAAGGCAGCATATGCAATACCACATTTCTATAGCTTTTTTTAAATCGCCGGTGTACTGGCAGTGTTAGTAAAGGTTGTTCAGGGGTTCACATCTATTCTACGAGCGCCACTGTGAAGATCGACTTTCGTTACCAACTGCCAGGAATTTTTGACGAATTTTTAAATTGTAGTCTATTCGACATCCTAGTGCCGTGTAATTTTACTGTTTTATTTAAATATATCAATTATTCTACGAATTTCTTCGTTCCCAGTGACTTCTTTTTACAAATAAAAGGTAAAAATAATACATTTTTACATAAAAATAGTTTAATTATTACTCAAAAGAAATTTCTGTTACTTGCTGAACTCGCGATTTCTATGCATTGTGTTTCCTTTCCAGGAGGCCTACTGTACGTTATGTAATACACTGTACTAATATAATTACGGTCATAAAATAATTTTGTACGAATAAAAGTACTTTTATTACTAATTTTCTATATTGCCATGGTCTCACTAAAAATTATTAATTAATTTATTGTAAACATGTAAATATAGGCCTATTTCTTTTTATTCTGGGATATTTAAAAAAATTTTACATAAATTTTAATATTAACATTTTAAAAATTTTAATTTTACATATTGAATTTTGTGAATTAAATATTTTTTATTATGAAACATAATAATTATTGTATTTTTTTATTTTACACAGAAAAATAATTTTTTATTATTTAGTAACTTATAAGTATAAATTTTTCTAATAATTAAAAAGTTAATTTCAAATATAAATTTTGTAGAAACAACAAACGTGTATAATACCATACTATATTGAGCTGGTAAATAGATGAGCAAATAAGTAAAAATTTTTCCGTGGCCTGATACCGCCTTAAGGCGGCATCGTATATCGGCGCAGCGAAGCACCCGTGATTCTAGCTACCGTGCTGAACGTGTTATACAGTATATATCAGCGATATGCTGTATATTATACAGTATATCGCTGAACCTTTTCTAGGTTAACTGTACGAATATAACTGTTTGTTACCGTAAACACAAATGTCGGTTTCTCGAAAACTTGGTAAAACTATTCACAGTGCTGAACAAAATCTAATATACGATGTAATAAAATGTTGTGAAGTTGAAGCTAAATAAAAATGCCTATCCGTGCCTCTTAACAAAAGCCGTGAGCTTGTGGCTAACTATTGTGATGTTTCTCTTTCCACAATTTGAAAAATAAAGAAGGAAATTAAGGACGTGAAGAAGCTATTCTTTAACAGTTTTGTTGACATCTGGTAATAAAAAGAAAACGGTTATGTAGATACTAGAGAGAGAGAGACTGATAATGAAAACGCCGCCGGTGCAACAGCAACAGCAATAGTAAAGAAGGCGATTCAAACATATCTAGTCATCTAATTAAGCTATAGGCAATATTTCAGGTCACATTTATTTCTTATAAGGTTTATGAAGAAAACAGTTTCTCTGAATAAACCACAGCTTAAAAAATGTATCTAGAAACTGGACGGTAGTGAAATGTATGAGTAGTATCTCACTGTTGAGGTTGGCAGCACTGCAAATATACCACTTCCCTTCCTCACAGCCTGTCCATACGAAAAAGGCAGTCTCGTAACTTCAGTTACTGCACCCTTAATTTGATTGCAGGCGTTCCTTTCATTGACAGTTCATTTAATAGTTTGTCTTATTTAATTCTGTTTATATCTTTATGATGCATCTTGCAGCTTGAAATCAATTCTATTACTATTAGAAATAGAAAACAAAGAAAAATATTTTTTTCATGTTGATTTTTCGAAATCAAGTTTTCACTGGATCTACACGTTTTCACACCCTCTGAACCCAAAAAACATGTTTTTAGTGATTGGTGTGTGTGTGTGTGTGTGTGTGCGTGTATGTGAACAGAATATCTCAAGAACGGAGCATCGTACGAACTTGAAACTTGAAACTTAAGTTACATACCTCTACTGGACCCGACATGAACATTTTCATCAAAATTGGTCAACCGGAAATAGTAGTTTATTCATGTGTATTTTCACTTTTTTGCAATTTTTAGCCTAATTAGCATAATTAGCCTTTGCATGAAACACACTGGTAAGCACAATGCAACATTACAGTCAGGGCAGTACCAGGTTGTTTCTTTCCTTCCAGCCTTTCCAGTTGCAGCTTTGCTATTTTCAGAGCAAACTTTATATCAAAATACAGAAAACATAAAATGAAAAAGAAATTATAAATATTGCTGTCGAATAAACGCACAAAGTGATCTGGAATACAAAACAGTATGACGTATACAACTGAACGGAAAGTATTACCGACAAAATACGAAAGGAAAACAATTATTACAAAGTAGAAATAACTATATTATTAAATACAGAATAACTACAAACCTCATATAACTAAGGAAAAATCACGACAAAGTACACATGTACATCAACAAAAACATAACCTGAAACACGGTTCAATGTTTTTCAACATAGTTCACAAAATATTCGCTAGATTTCGCTGCAAGCATAGATAAATTGAACGAAATAAAATATAGAATGAATCTGTGCAACTGAAGCCCGGTATAACCTTATCTGAATCTTACTAGAGAATTTAATGTGGCAGCCCGAGGTATACTCGGGCTTACGCTTCAAAGTGTTAAGGAGTTGAATGAAAATAACTGTTTATTTCTATTTCATATAATGAATTAATATAATAATTTCACCAACTTCTTTTGAAACTGCACTGTCACCTTTATTTTTACTTTCTCTTGCCTATATGAATATATAGGAAGGAAAGTATTGTTTTCATGTCGATTGTTAGAAATCTAGTTTTCACCGGATCTATACGTTTTCAGACCCCCTGAACCCAAAAAACATGTTTTTAGCGATTGGTCTGTGTGTGTGTCTGTGAGTGTGTGTGTGAACAGAATATCTCAAGAATGGAACATCGTACAAACTTCAAACTTGAAACTTAAGTTACATACCTCTACTGGACGTGACACAAACATTTTCATCAAAATCGGTCAACCGGAAGTAGTAGTTTATTCGTGTAATTTTTCACTTTTTTGCAATTTTCTCAAAAACTGGTCCTACGATTTTTTTAAAAATCGCCTGGTTTACTCAATTTTTTATTCTCTACAAGATAGGGTAGGTGTCATGTTTGCTGAAATTCTTGGTGAGGCTGTTTTCACGTAAAAACAAAGTTTTTTTAAGATTACGGCTTTAATATGCAATTTAGCGGAAAAATTTATATAATAAAAGTTGTAGAGAATTTAAAAACCTACAACTTTTATTTCAAACATTTTTTTGTATAACGCTTAGTTTAGCAGTAATTAGCAATTTTCTGTTTTTATTCTCACGAAAACGTGAGAAAAATCGATTTTTTTAAGATTTCGGCCTTAGTATGCATTTTATAATAAAAGTGTATATAATCGAATTTATAGAAAATTAAAAGATCTGCAACTTTTATTCAAAACATTTTTCTCTACAGAGCCTAGGTTAGCGTGAAAGAGTGATTTTCCGTATTTTTAAGCCAAACTGAGTTCGATTTTCATTTTGCGTCTTTCAGTCATGATTAAAATAAGGTTATGATTATTGAGGTTAGTATTTTGTTTATTTCTAATGTTTTATTACTAATATTAGGTTTATTGTTAATTATTTATATTGGCAAGAGAAAGTTGTGTGAGTGTTTCACACCAGATTTTTATTCTTACTTTCATGTGTTTCGGTGGATCCCATCATCATCAGAGTAAATAAAAAAAAAATGAAACTAAAAAAATTTTCATCTCACTAATTTAAAATTTACAGAAGATGATACATCTTCAGCCATTTGTATAAAACTGATTTAAAATTAATTTATTATTAAATATTTAAAAGAGCAAAAGCAGGACATTTTGAATCAAACAGACCGTCAAATTTAGGAATGATGAAGTGATATTGACTGCTGCTACTGCTATCTACAGTAAATATGAGAAGGAAAAATTTTAAATAAATTAATTTTAAATCAGTTTTATACAAGTGACTGAAGATGTATCACCTTCTCAAATTTAAAATAAGCGAGATATAAACATTTTTTAGTTTCAATTATTTTATTTACTCTGATAATGGTGGATCCATTGAAACACATGTAAGTAAGAATAAAAATCTGGTGTGAAACACTCACACAACTTTCTCTTGCCAATGCAAATATTTAACAATATAACCTAACATTAGTAATAAAACATTAGAAATAAACAAAAAACTAACCTCAATAAACATAACCTAATTTTAATCATGAGTGAAATACGCAAAATGAAAATCAACCTCAGTTTGGCTTAGAAATACGGAAAATCACTCTTTCTCTCTAAACTAGGCTCTGTAGAGAAAAATGCTCTAAATAAAAGTTGTAGATCTTTTAATTTTCCTTAAATTTAATTATAAACATTTTTGTCGTAAAATGCATACTAAGGCCGAAATCTTAAAAAAATCAATTTTTCACACATTTTTGTGAGAAAAAAACAGAAAATCGCAAATTACCGCTAAACTAAGCGTTATACAAAAAGTTGTTTGAAATAAAAGTTGTAGGATTTTAAAATCTGTACAATTTTTATTATATAAATTGTTGCGCTAAAATGCATATTAAAGCCGTAATCTTAAAAAAACAACGTTTTTACGAGGAAACAACCTCACCAAGAATTTCAGCACACATGACGCCTACCCTATCTTGTAGAGAATAAAAAATGAGTAAACCAGGCGATTTTTAAAAAAATCGTAGGACCAGTTTTTGAGAAAATCACAAAAAAGTGAAAAATTACACGAATAAACTACTACTTCCGGTTGACCGATTTTGATGAAAATGTTCGTGTCGGGTCCGGTAAGGGTATGTAACTTAAGTTTTAAGTTTCAAGTTCGTACGATGTTCCGTTTTTGAGATATTTTGTACACACACACACACACACACGCACAGACCAATCGCTAAAAACATATTGTTGTGTGGGTTGAGGAGGTCTGTTTATATGTATAGTGGGTGAAGATTGTATTTGTTGTGATGGACATGAAAACAATACTTTCCTTCCTATATATTCATATAGGCAAGAGAAAGTAAAAATAAAGGTGACAGTGCAGTTTAAAAAGAAGGTTGGTGAAATTATTAAATAAATTCATTATATATGTTAGAAATAATTTCAAACTGCAGCTGATGCATTATAAATATTTATCAATGACTGTTGAGAAAGAGTGTAAGGTGTAGGGGTGTGTCTTAAGAAATGTTTTGTATGTGTGTGTGTGTGTGCAGTGGCTGGAAACGGTAGTGATCCGATCACTGTCTAGAATGTACTGCAGTGCCAGTAGCAGTGGCAGTGGCAGTTGTATTATGACGTGTGAGTCAAATGAGCAGTTGCTGCTGAAGGCAGCTGAGGTCGCTTTCCACAAGTTCAAACAGAAGCTTCACCATCTGCTCTACGAGACGTACACGAGAACGCGCATCGAACAATTATTCAACATTATTATTGGTGAGTACCAGCTATTTATTACCACCTATTTAAATCGATACTACACATATTTATTTATTTCACTAAATAACTGTCCCAGGTTCGTAAAAATCAATAAATTTTAAAGGTTTTGTCTTCGAAATTCAACTTTGTTTTATTCACAAATTTATAAATAAATATTTAAAAACATTTAAAAAAAACAATTAAAATCTTTAAAATTCTTTAAAAACCTTTTAAAAATGTTAAATCTTTTTCCGCAAATCTTCTAAAAAATATTCTTTCTAAATATTAATACAATTCTGTATATTACTAAATTTTCAAAAATTATTTTGTTTATAAAAACTTGTATATGTCACTTCACTCCTTTAAAAGTTTAAAAAGGAATGAATTCAACAATCCAATTTATTAACTTAATAAAATTGTTCTTTTTTTTTTTACTTCTTCTCATATCTTTAGATCAAAATCAAAATGTTCCTCTCACATCTGTAGTTGAGATCATCTGGTATGTGTGTTGATGCTGTAAAGTTATGTTTATGTTTACATTAGAATGTTATGACTGTGTTTATACTGTTTGTTGTGTGTCTGTGGAGATGTCTCATATTACAATCTTCCCCCCCCCCCCGGAGATTAAACTGAAGTACAAAGGTACGTGTAGGTAAAATAAAGGGGGTGAGTGCTTAAATGAAGAAAGAGAAGGTGAGTATGTAGCAGTTGTCGGCCTGAGATGGTAATATTCATTCATTCGGGGCCCCTTTCAATAAAACATTCAAATAACATGCAAACAGCACAGTTTACATTTTTGTTACAATCATCTCAAGCTCGAGTATCGCGACAGACATCACCAAAATAAATCCTCATGAAAATAAATTATGTAAATTATGAATAAATTATGTAACTTTTTTAAGGTTAGAAATATGTTCTTTAGTTATTTCTCCTCCAATAGTCTTACGGAGTAAGGCTGTAACTGGAGTAGAGAAACCGATGATATACAAAGGTTCAGACCATCGATATGCCATTTTCGCACAAATGTTTTTCCGTTTCGAACTTACGGGGTGAGTTTTAAGTAAAACTTTGTCTCCCACCGAAAACGGATTGGGGTGGCGTGTGGCATTATATCGGCGCGCCATATCATGATGGGATTTAATTAGTTTTCTTCTAATATCACACATCATGTTACTGGAACGTATAGGATTTCTATGGAGGATATCTTGGATATTCCATGCTCTATCCAACGGTGTTTGAGCTGGAAAAGTATGCAATATGTCAAATGGGCATTTCCCATGAGCATTATGTCGAGCCATATTAAAGGCTAATTGAAACCAAAATAGAGATTTGTCCCAAGTTGTTTGAGTCGTTGCATGGTATGCAATAAGGATAGACCTAAGATTTCGATTTAATCGTTCGGCGTGAGATGGTTGAGGATGATATGGTGAGAGGGTGGTTCGTTTTATGCCTAGATTGAAACAAAAGTTTTTAAACATTATGGAATTAAAATTTTTAGCGTTATCTGTGACAATTAACCTCGGGATGGAGTAATTTTGGAAAATACGTTTTAATTCATCGACAATGGAGGATGTATTAGTGTTTCTTAATGGAGCTAGCCATGTAAATTTTGAAAAACTATCCACTACCACTAGAATATATTTATAACCTTGGTTGGTTTTTGGCAGGCTACCTACAGTATCAATAAACAACGTGTCAAATGGCACTGTCGGAACTCTGGAACTAAGATTTCCCCATTTATAATTTATTCCAGGTTTACTACGTTGGCAGATTGTACAAGCATTCACTTTTAAAGGAATTTCTCGATATATAGCTGGCCAATAAAAATACCGTGTAATTTTGTGTATGGTTTTATCAACACCTAAATGCCCACCGATTTCGGACTGATGGAAGTATTTAAATACTAAATCTTTTAAGGAATTGGGGAGAACGATTTTGGTTGGGTTATTGTTTTTATCTTTTAGACATAGGACACCTTTGGATAAACAAAATTTATTATTCATTTGTTGTTTTTGTTGAAGGATAAAGGTATCCTGTTCTTGATGTTGTCTTAGATCTGTAAAAGATAGGGGGAATTGAGATAATAAGGTATTAATATAAGATATATCTTTTGAGATATCTTCGTTATTTAAATCGTACATCCTCGATAATGCGTCAGCCACATTATTATCTGAACCACGGATGTGATTAATTTTAAATTTAAAAACAGATAATCTAAGTAACCATCTAGCGAGTCTACCTTACTGCTTTGGTCTGGAAAGAAGCCAGGCTAAAGCTTGGTTATCGGTTTCTAAAAGAAATTCTCGATGTGTTAAATAAGTTCTAAAATGATCCGTTGCAAAAACAACTGCAAGACACTCTCGTTCATATGCAGAAAATTTTCGTTCTGCTTCTGTTAATGTTTTGGAAGCGTACGCTATGGGTTTTCTAAATCCTTCATGTTCCTGAAGTAGGACAGCTCCTAGACCTGTATCAGACGCATCCGTCTGTAAAATGAAAGTTTTGGAGAAATCTGGTATTGCCAATACCGGGGGATTAGCAATTGCTTGTTTGAGATCTTCAAACGCAATTTTTTGTGAGTCTCCCCAGATAAACTGAGTGTTTTTACGACGTAACTTATTTAAGGGTTCTATTCTATCAGCATAATTTTTGATAAATTTAGAGAAATAATTAATCATACCACAATATCGATGCACTTGTTTTACCGACGTCGGTTGTGGATACTGTAATATTTTTTGCGTCCTCGCCGGATCTATAGAAACTCCTTTGTATGATAAGGTGTGTCCAAGGAACGGTATTTCATTTACAGCAAATGTTACCTTATCGGGATTAACTGTAATACCAGCTTTCCGCAGAATTGCCAATACTATTTCAATATGTTTGACATGCTCTGTAAAACTTTTAGAATATATTAATATATCGTCCATGTAATTAAATACAAATTTATGTTTAATATTTTTGAATAATGTATTCATAAGACGTGTTAAAACTTGTGCACCAGTCGAGAGACCAAAAGGTAATCTTACGTATTCGTATAAGCCATCCGGTGTGCAAAACGCGGTGATTTGACGAGATTTTTCTGTCAATGGTATCTGATGATACGCTTGCGCTAAATCTAAGGTACTGAACCAGCGGGCATTAGAAAACCATTGAAAAGCATGATTTATATTCGGTAAAGGTTGGGCTTCTGAGTCAATTATTAAGTTGACTCGGCGATAGTCTACGACTAAGCGACTTGTACCGTTCGGTTTCGGAATTAAAAAGGCTGGGGAGGAATAAGGTGAAACACTTTCTCTAATTACCTTATCTTTTAATAATTTGTCAATTTGGTTTTTCATTTGAAGCGTTTTTATCGGATTTAATGGATAGGGCCTAGATTTTATAATTTCGCTATTCTTTAGTTTAATATCATATTTTAATACATGGGTACAACCTAATTTAGTTGTGAGTACGTCAGGAAATTTCTTACATAAATTATTAATTATATTTTTAATATATTCACTTTGTTCTATGTTGTTAATTTGTTCGGGATATAGATTGGTTAGAGAAAATTGTTGATTTTTTGCCCAATCAAAGGTTATGAAAGATCTTGAAGCATTGAATATTGCGTGGGTTTTTTGTAAGAAATTCATTCCGAGTATTATTTTATGATGTATTTTTGGTAATATTTTAAAATTAAGTTTCCACGATATGTTGTGAAGAGTAAGTTTAACCCATATCTGTTTATTAATTCTTAGAGGAAATCGATCAGCTGTAAGGCAAATTGTGTTAATGTTTTCTTCCTTTATAATCGCCTTCTTAGTTTTTAAAAATGTATATAGTTGTTGATTAATAATATTATGAGTGGAACCAGAATCAATGAGAGCGTTAAATATATTATTTTTGATTTTTATCGATAAAGCTTTCAACGTATAATTACAGTTCAACGTGTTTTCTTTTAACCTTAAATGTTTACACGGATTATGTTTACAAACACACATCATATGTCTATGGTCAGTGCATTTGTAAAGATTTAGTTTTTTGAAACATTATTATTTCCTTTTTGTTGTAACAGTTTACAATTTCTTTTGATATGACCTAGCTTATGACAATAAAAACATTTTAAGGATGTTGCAGTCATTTGTGATCTGATTTTGCAAGTATTTTGTTTACTTTGGTTAGGTACCACGCTATTCACATTATTTATTACACTTGTATCATTTATTTTAGATAAACCGATATCATTAAGGGTCCTAGCATAAACTCTTTCATAGACATATGTGTCTAATTTATTGAAATCTTGTAAATTATTAGGTTTGCCGATTATACCTATGTGCGCGGCATATATTTCATTTAAACCGGTTAAAATTATATTGATTAACTCACCTTCTGTCAGATCTAATCTTAACACTTCATGGTTTTCTAAGATTTCTTTTATGTATTCAGTAAGAGTCTCCGTTTGTGACTGATTTCGGTATAACAATTTGAGTTTTAATATTTCTTTCATTTTTGGTGTGATTAGTTTGCTTACTAAATCTCTATGAAATTGATCGAAATTATGATTATTTTTAATAGAATTTTCAAAAATTTGTTCAGTGAATCCAGTCATAAATGGAGTCAACAATACCAAAGGTAAATCTACTGCATAACGTTTTTGTATTTGTTTAATAATTTTGATATTTCGTACTAGCATGTCAATATCATGTCCATCAGTTATAGTTAATTGTTTTAATTCATTTTCAATTGGATTTGCAATTTTTGTCCAATTAAAATTTAATTCACGATGAAAATAAACAGGATTATGATTACCTACTGCATTCGGTACCAATATGTCAGGAGTTTCGTTTCTAGGAACAGGATTTTGCATTACTGAGGGATGTAAAAGATTAACATGACCAACATCAGGATTTCCTTGTTGATCAGGTAAAAAATTATTTCCTAAATGTACGTCTTCAAGGTTTATGTTGTTTTGTTCGAAATTAGGTTCAATTTCGAAATTTTGTAACCTATTAAGTTTCCAAATCTCAAATCCTTCTTTTAAATTTTGAAATCCTACGAGTTTATCTGGTTTATTGGGTAAAATGAATGTTAATAGTTTGTTAAGCCTATCATCAAATATTTCGGCATTATACCTTTCTAATTCAGTTAAATTTTCTATGTTCCGTAACTTTGTTAAATAATTTTGACACTCCGTCAGTTGTTTGTCTATGTCAAATCTATGCAGTGTAGTTAAATCAATTTGGCGTCCATTATCTAAGAGTTTTTGTAACCTTTGTTTTTTTTGTCTTACATTTCCTGTAGTCGTGCTTTTTCGTATGCGTAGTTGGAAGTTAATGTTTGTCTCGTTTAGTTTGGTGGGGTCAAGAATCGGTACTATTTCCCTATTCATGTTTATACCTGTTTTGTTTAATGATGATGATGATTTAAGTGTATGTAATCAATGACTTACCAGATGACCTCAATGTACTTGCCTACACAAATTATAAATAACAATTATAAATTATTTTGTAAATTTTTTAGAAGATTTGGTTTATTATGTTTTATTTGATTAATTTTATTTGGTGAATTTGATTCCGGTTCGTTCCTTTTCCTTTTGTTATGTTTTCCTTCCAATCTTGTCGTTGGTTTTATATATTGATATTTTGTTTCCTTTCCTGAAATAGTCTTGAAAATTATGTTGAAATTGAATTATGTTATCCTGGTCACGGCACCATTTTATTGTCCCAGGTTCGTAAAAATCAATAAATTTGAAAGGTTTTGTCTTCGAAATTCAACTTTGTTTTATTCACAAATTTATAAATAAATATTTAAAAACATTTAAAAAAAACAATTAAAATCTTTAAAATTCTTTAAAAACCTTTTAAAAATGTTAAATCTTTTTCCGCAAATCTTCTAAAAAATATTCTTTCTAAATATTAATACAATTCTGTATATTACTAAATTTTCAAAAATTATTTTGTTTATAAAAACTTGTATATGTCACTTCACTCCTTTAAAAGTTTAAAAAGGAATGAATTCAACAATCCAATTTATTAACTTAATAAAATTGTTCTTTTTTTTTTTACTTCTTCTCATATCTTTAGATCAAAATCAAAATGTTCCTCTCACATCTGTAGTTGAGATCATCTGGTATGTGTGTTGATGCTGTAAAGTTATGTTTATGTTTACGTTAGAATGTTATGACTGTGTTTATACTGTTTGTTGTGTGTCTGTGGAGATGTCTCATATTACATAACTATCATTTCTGTTATCTTTTTACTTTCTCTTGCCTATATGAATATATAGGAACGAAAGTATTGTTTTCATTGCGATTTTTAGAAATCAAGTTTTCACCGGATCTACACGTTTTCAGACCCCCTGAACCCACACAAACATGTTTTTAGCGATTGGTCTGTGTGTGTCTGTGAACAGAATATCTCAAGAATGGAACATCATACAAACTTAAAACTTGAAACTTAAGTTACGTACCACTACCGCACCCAACACAAACATTTTCATCAAAATCGGTCAACCGGAAGTAGTAGTTTATTCGTGTTATTTTTCACTTTTTTGCGATTTTCTCAAAAACTGGTCCTACGATTTTTTTTAGATTCGCCTGCCTAGTTTACTAAATTTTTTATGCTCTACAAGGTAGGGTAGGCGCCATGTTTGCTGAAATTCTTGGTGAGGCTGTTTTCACGTAAATACATTGTTTTTTTAAGATTGTGGCTTTATTATGCATTTTACCGCAAAAATGTATATAATTAAAGTTGTAGAGAATTTGAAATTCTACAACTTTTATTTCAAACATTTTTTTGTATAACGCTTAGTTTAGCAGTAATTAGCGATTTTCTGTTTTTTTCTCACGAAAACGTGTGAAATTTATTTTTTTAAGATTTCGGCCTTGGAAAGCATTTTACGACACAAGTGTATATAATCAAATTTATAGGAAATTAAACGATCTACAACTTTTATTTAAAACATTTTTCTCTACAGAGCCTAGTTTATTAGCGTGAAAGAGTGATTTTCCGTATTTTTAAACCAAACTGAGGTCGGTTTTCATTTTGTCTTTCACTCATGATTAAAATAAGTTTATATTTTTAGAGGTTAGTTTTTTGTTTTAATGTTTTATTACTAATGTTAGGTTATATTATTAATTTTTTGCATTGGCAAGAGAAAGTTGTGTGAGTGTTTCACACCAGATTTTTTTTTTTTTACTTACGATAAACTAGAGTTTCTCACGTGTTTAGCTGCGAGTGCGGAAATAAAATAGGACTTTTTAAAGTAACAGTTGTTAAAATTTATTTTGTAAGCTGGGACAGACCTAAGAAAAATAAGAATAATTTGTTAATGAATGATTTGAAAAAAGAAAAAGAAACGTATCCTTACTCTTTTCATGAGAGGTACTTCATTGTTACACTATAAAATGATTTTTCATTTTTTTTACTTAACAACAGGTTTCTCTCTTCAGCACATACGAAAATACGATATTTAGCTATGTCTAATATTATATTTTCATTTATTGTTGCGGTAGCAGGAGCAGGTATTTGGTCTGCATTCCCAGTTTGACTGAAAGGATATTCTTTTTTTTCTTTTTCATCGTCTATTGAAGGCTGTACTATACACTAGACACTAGACACTAGACACCAGACACTAGATCGCACCCAGTGACAGCACAAGGCGACCAGTGCAAAGTGACTGCATCACACTAACTTTCCCCCCAACTCTCTCTATATATTGTGACACTTATCGCTAAGGTTTATTTCGGGATCTAGGTAATTACATAATTAATACACTAAAGTTTACAATTACAAATATTTATTACAACTAAAAGATTTACAAAATAAATAATAAACTAATTATAATGAAGTAATACAATAAATAACGTAAATAATTTACTACTTAGTACTACTTACATACAATTATATATAATGCACATACACAATAATAAAAGAGAATAACAATAGTTGACCAATACAATGCTCGGAGCGTCAACCTCGTCTAACGTCCGTCCCGATAGCACTCATTCAATAAACACTCCCTTGTCAAAGATCAAACGAATACTGACTCTCTGATCGCACTCGGGGCTCTCTTTATATAGGTATCTCTTTGTCTAGGAGATATTTCTAGTAAAACACAGATATTCGATACAAAAATCTTAACAAATGTAAACAAGAAGTGACAATGGAGTAAAAGGTGTTACACAAACAGTTGTGCAACAAACACCCTACCTTATTTATTATAGACGGCCCTTTTTAAGGGGATAGTCAACTCAAGAAGATGATTTTTTGCATCTATTTGAAGTTTAAAATTTTCTGAAGCACAACATTTTTTACTTTCTCTTGCCTATATGAATATAATATAGGGAGGAAAGTATTGTTTTCATGTCGATTTTAAGAAATTGAGTTTTCACCAGATCTATACGTTTTCAGACCCCCTGAACCCAAAAAACATGTTTTTTGCGATTGGTGGGTGTGTGTGTGAGTGCGCGTGCGTGTGTGCGCGTACAAAATATCTCAAGAACAGAACATCGTACGAACTTGAAACTTAAGTTACATACCACTACCGGACCCGACACGAACATTTTTATCAAAATCGGTCAACCGGAAGTAGTAGTTTATTCGTGTTATTTTTCGCTTTTTTGCGATTTTCTCAAAAACTGGTCCTACGATATTGGTAAAAATCGCCTGATTTACTAACATTTTTATGCTGTACAAGGTAGAGTAGGCGCCATGTTTGCTGAAATTCTTGTCAGGCTGTTTTCACGTAAAATACTTTTGTTTTAAGATTGTGGCTTTTATATCCATTTCAGCGCAAAAATGTATATCATAAAAAATGTATTTTTTTTTTTTTTTTTTTTTTTGGTTTAACGTCCGACTGTTTTGCAAATTGCTGCTAATGCAGACGGTGAAGGATGAAATGAATTTTTTGTAACGTATGAAAAAATGCCATGCCCGAGTGGGAGTCGAACCCAAGACCGCGTGATGAGAGGCGAGCACGTTACCAACATCGCCAACGCGGCCGGCATAAAAAATGTAGAGAATTAAAAATTTTACTACTTTTATTTTAAACATTTTTTTGTATAACACTTAGTTTAGCGGTAATTAGCGATTTTCTGTTTTTTTTCTCACGAAAACGTGTGAAAAATCGATTTTTTTAACATTTTGACCTTGGTACTGATTTTATGACATAAGTGTATATAACCAAATTTATAGAAAGTTAAAAGATCTACAACTTTTATTGAAAGCATTTTTCTCAACAGAGCCTAGTTTAGCATGAAAGAGTGATTTTCCGTATTTTTAAGCCAAACTGAGGTTGATTTTCAATTAACGTCTTTCACTCATGATTAAAATAAGGTTATGTTTTTTGAGGTTAGTTTTTTGTTTATTTGTAATGTTTTATTACTAATGTTAGGTTTATTGTTAATTATTTGCATTGGCAAGAGAACGTTGTGTGAGTGTTTCACACCAGATTTTTAAATATTCTTTTATAATTAACCCTATTGTTACTTTGTCACTCTATTTTATGAATTACTAGAAATCTCTTGCAACACTCTCCTCTTCGATATCATCACAATATTTTGTATCGCCATTAATTATGTTGCTAATAAATTAATGGATTTTATAATAGCAAAGAAAATAGTTTATTTTAAATATTCGTTAAAAGTAATTGTTGTAAAAATAAAAGAGAACAATCGATTAAATGTAACCGCTAGGTCATAAATATATATTAATATTCCTGACATAATAATGATACATTTTTACTTTCTCTTGCCTATATGAATATAAAGGAAGGAAAGTATTGTTTTCATGTCGATTTTTAGAAATTGAGTTTTCACCGGATCTACACATTTTCAGACCCCCTGAACCCAAAAAACATGTTTTTAGCGATTGGTCTGTGTGTGTGTGTGTGTGTGTGTGTGTGTGTGTCTGTGTGTATACAAAATATCTCAAGAACGGAACATCGTACGAATTTGAAACTTTAGTTACATACCACTACCGGACCCGACACGAACATTTTCATAAAAATTGGTCAACTGGAAGTAGTAGTTTATTCATGTAATTTTTCACTGTTTTGCAATTTTCTCAAAAACTGGTCCTACGATGTTTTTTAAAATCACCTAGTTTACTCAATTTTTTTATTCTCTACAAGATAGGGTAGGCGCCATGTTTGCTGAAATTCTTGGTCAGGCTGTTTTTACGTAAAAAAATTGTTTTTTTAAGATTACGGCTTTAATATGTATTATAGCGCAAAAATTTATATAATAAAAAATGTAGAAAATTTAAAATCCTAAAACTTTTATTTCAAACATTTTTTTTGTATAACTCTTAGTTTAGCGGTAATTAGCGATTTTCTGTTTTTTTCTCACAAAAACGTGTGAAATATCAATTTTTTTAAGATTTCGGCCTTAGTATGCATTTTATGACAAAATCATATAAAATCGAACTTATAGAAAATTAAAAGATCTACAACTTTTATTTAAAGCATTTTTCTCTACAGAGCCTAGTTTAATGTGAAAGAGCGATTTTCCATATTTTAAAGCCAAACTGAGGTCGATTTTCATTTTGCGTGTTTCACTCATGATTAAAATAAGGTTATGTTTATTGAGGTTAATTTTTTGTTTATTTCTAATGTTAGGTTATATTGGTCATTATTTGCATTGGCAAGAGAAAGTTGTGTGAGTGTTTCACACCAGATTTTTATGTATGTTTGTGTCGGCAAAAATTGAGTAATGTTTATTAATTACTATTTATTTGTTTATTAGTTATGTTTATGTGGGGAGAAGTTCGTCTCAATAACCTATTAAAAGTGAAATTAATGTGTCAATGTTCAAGTAAGCAATCACTACACCATAATATTAACTTGTTTGTAGTAATTGCATACACGTGTCTTGTAATTTTTAACGGAAAGTGAGACCTTCAAAAGTTAAAAGAAGGGTTCTCATTGGCCTGACGTCATACATAGATGGGGGGGGGGGGGTTGTACCGAGAGTTTATATAGAGGGCAATTTTAATTTTTCGAGGAGTTTGTCGTTAATTTTAAATGGATCATAGTTTGGCGTGAAGTGTAATATAACAGTCTTTACATCATTATTGTTTTAGTTATTTATTTTAAAGTTGGTTAAAGGCGCGGTGTGAGCTGCGGAAAGCATCAATGTTACATATCAGGTTTTTTTAAAATAATACAGTAAACCCTCGTTAATCCGGACTAATAGGGGCTCTAAGTCGTCCGGATTAGTGAAAGTCTGGATTAAATGAGATACAAACGGGTACCCAAAATTAACCGATATAGCGCTGCCGTGGGCGGAGTTTTACGGGCTTCCGCCACGGAGCGTGTATTGCACAACTTATTACCAATTCAGTGCCGCCTGTGTTACCGGTCTAACTTGTACCATTAATCTCAAGTGATTTTTTTTTCAATGAACAAAATAACGTTAGCAAAAAATCACTGCAAAATAACTGTACAAGTTAGGGCAATAACACAGGCGGCACTGAACTGGTAATGAGTTGCGCAATAGACGCCCCGCGGCGGAAGCGCGTGCTACACAAGATCCACCCACGGCAATGCTATTTCGGTTATTTTTGGGAACCCTCACCTAACCTTAATATGAACAAAGGTACATAATGAAACACCCTTTATAGAAAATGAACGTGTATTTTGAGTTTAGTTATATATACAGATAACAACATGTTTTAAAATGTAGGCTATTACACTGTGAATATGAAAGGTCCATTCTGTCTGTGCTTAAGACATTACGTACGTTTTGAAACACAGAAAATAAGACTGGTAATTTTTTTAACCTGGTTATATACTAATACCATTCTCAATATTAAATAAATTTACAAACCGATATCTACTTGAAAATCAACTATGCAGTCAGTCAACTGGCTGTCCGGATTAACGAGGGTTTACTGTAATATAAAGTTTGAATTGTTAATATTTTTATATCTTGTGCTCATCAATTGTTTAAGTTCAATTTAAATATTTAAATATCGTAAAATTAATATGTTACTTTTATTTTTATTCTACATTGTATTCGAATGTTTCCATTCCTTTCAATTATTTGATCAAAGTCACATCTTTGGATCAGTATTCTTTTCTTTAGTTTTAATTTTGTTTTTTTACTTTCTCTTGCCTATATGAATATATAGGAAGGAAAGTATTGTTTTCATGTAGATTTTTAGAAATCGAGTTTTCACCGGATCTACACATTTTCAGACCCCCTGAACCCAAAACATGTTTTCAGCGATTGGTCTGTGTGTGTGTGTGTGTGCGCGCGCGCGTGTGTGTGTGTGTGTGTACAAAATATCTCAAGAACGGAACATCGTACGAACGTCAAACTTGAACCTTAAGTTACATACCACTACCGGACCCGACACGAACATTTTCATCAAAATCGGTCTACCGGAAGTAGTAGTTTATTTGTGTAATTTTTCACTTTTTTGCGATTTTCTCAAAAACTGGTCCTACGATTTTTTTAAAAAATCGCCTGGTTTACTCAATTTTTATTTTCTACAAGATAGGGTAGGCGCCATGTTTGCTGAAATTCTTGGTCAGGCTGTTTTTTTAAGATGTAAAACAGTGTTTTTTTAAGATTACGGCTTTAATATGTATTATAGCGCAAAAATTTATATTATAAAAAATGTAGAGGATTTAAAATCCTACAACTTTTATTTCAAACATTTTTTTGTATAACGCTTAGTTTAGCAGTAATTAGCAATTTTCTTTTTTCTCACGAAAACGTGTGAAAAATCGATTTTTTTAAGATTTCGGCCTTAGTATGCATTTTATGACAAAAGTGTATGTAATTGAATTTATAGAAAATTAAAATATCTACAACTTTTATTCAAAGAATTTTTCTATACAGAGCCTAGTTTAGCGTGAAAGAGTGATTTTCCATATTTTTAAGCCAAACAGGTCGATTTTCATTTTCCATCTTTCACTCATGATTAAAATAAGGTTCTGTTTATTGAGGTTAGTTTTTTGTTTATTTCGAATGTTTTATTACTAATGTTAGGTTATATTGGTTAAATTTTTTGCATTGGCAAGAGAAAGTTGTGTGAGTTTTTCACACCAGATTTTTTAATTGTATGTTACCGTACAAATTTTTAATGGTACAATTTATATTTTCTTGTGACAACAAAAGAAGTTCTTGTGACGATGGTTTCGGTTTTCCATTTTCAGAGTATCCCGATTCAGATCCGGCGATCGAAGATCTGAGGATTTGTTTAAAAAAGACCGATCTGCGCGGATTTCTGACGCAGAAATTGCAACGAGCATTGGAAACTAGGCTGTTACATCCCGGCGTGAACACTCCCGATATAATAACGGCGTACATAGCTGCTATCAGGGCTTTGAGACAACTCGATCCCACCGGTGTATTGCTTGAAACCGTCACTCAACCGATCAGGTATTCATTGCTCTCTTATTCTTTCTGGAAAATACGTTTTTAGCCACACCAACAGTGCTTGCTTTGCGCCGCTTCCATGTCATCAGTGGGGTTACATGGATCAGAACCATACAAGTGCATGCGCATGCGCATGCGCTACACGGTTATGTTGTTGTGTTGTTTACGTGATCAGCCTGGTTAGCTGGTTTGAACCACCTCTAGAGGTTTTACTAAGTAAAACGAGGAGTGAGCTGGTTTACCATTGCCACAACTCACTCAGTCGAAAAGTACACTTATCAGCATGCCAGGCCCTCTAAAAAGCATATATTTTCCACTCTGCAAATGACACTTTCACTTTGTTCATCACAGGGTCCAACTGTATAATAAAATCCATTACATTCAGAGGAGATAACTCTGATTAGTGTCACAGTACACCTCTACCTCTTCTCTTATTAAATGATTCAGTCATTTAATTGGGTGACCATGTGATAAGAAACACAACTATTTATTTTAGCCCTGCAATGAACAGACTGAGTGTAAATAATTTGACACTCCACCTGCAGTCTGTTATGGGCAAAACGGTTATGTTATGAAGGAGTAAATCAAGGACACCTTAAAAACAGTAAACACTAAAACACTTGTCCATTGGATGGCGACATTTAAATGGCGAGTTAAAACCTTTCATTGTTGGTGGCCCAGAAAAGGGCCGTTTAAGCGGTGGTTGTCTTGATAGGAAGCGTCAGTCGTAGTTGTCGTGGCGGTCGAGGAGCTGGATGACACAGCGTGTCATAATCCAGCGGAGACGTCATCTTCTTCCCTCGCAGTTGTGCGTCAATTGCTGCTTCGTCGGGGCTTGCCCGACAAAGTTTTTATAAAAAAATACTTTTTTTTAAGATTACAGCTTTAATATGCATTTTAGCGTTAAAATTTATATAACAAAAGTTGTAGAGAATTTAAAATTCTACAACTTTTATTTCAAACATTTTTTTGTATAACGCTGAGTTTAGCAGTAATTTAGCAATTTTCCGTTTTTTCTCACGAAAACGTGTGAAAAATCGATGTTTTTTAAGATTTCGGCCTTAGAATGCATTTTACGACAAAAGTGTATATAATTGAATTTATAGGAAATTAAAAGATGTACAACCTATTATTATAGCCTAGTTTAGCGTGAAAGAGCAGCGATTTTCTGTATTTTTAAGCTAAACTGAGGTCGATTTTCATTTTGCATCTTTCATATATGATTAGGTTATAAATTAGGTTATGTTTATTGTGGTTAGTTTTTTTGTTTATTTCTAATGTTAGGTTGTATAGTTAATTATTTGCATTGACAAGAGAAAGTTGTGTGAGCGTTTCACACCGGATTTTTAATCTAATGACAAATTAACATTCTCTGTTGAATTCAGGCAGTACTTGCGTTGTCGAGACGATACGGTGCGATGTGTGATAACGAATCTGACAGAGGAAGGGCCGAGCGATCTGGCCGAGGAATTGGTCAGGGGTGGTGAAGCTCCGGTCGACGAACATGCCGGCATAGAGTGCGAGATGGACAATTGGGAGACTTGGGTGCCCGATCCGGTGGATGCCGATCCATGTAAGTATATCTTATTATGTACAGTGTCTGTCAAAAGTTTAACGACACCGCTACTTTTTACTTTTCACATTATTGCGTTTTGTCCCCCTTACACGTTTGCTAAACTATATAATTATTGTAAAATATTAGCCAAATAGCTTGAATTTGTGTTTTGTTTAATTTAATTTAATTTTGTTTCATTGTTATATTGATTTGTTGTTTGTATTTTGCCCATAATATGTGTAATTAAAGTTTTAATTATTATTATTGTTATTGTTATGATGAATGACCAGTTTTTGAAAATAGTCACCAACAAATAAAAAACATGTGCAACGAGAACTTCAAAAAGGAACATCAATATAGAGAGTTATCCACCGGGTTGGTCTAGAGGTAAAGTCGTTGCCAAAATCAGCTGTTTAACAGCTGATTTTCGGAGACAAAGGTTCCTAGTTCAAATCATAGTAAAGGTACAGTTGAGCCGTTGTTAGTTTGCTCCTCCTACTGTCAACAAATGATAGCCACCTACTACAGACAGGGTGCACGCTAGGGTCCACCACTTTATGGATGTTCTATTCCTCCTCTTAATTAAACTATGTTTTTAATTATAAGTACTTAAATTACTTCAAACATCAGTCATGATATTATGTAGGCGTAACAATTTCATTTAAAAAAATACATTTAAAAGTATTTTGTTGTTACTTTTTAATCAGTGTGTACTCATTTTTATATAATGTGCATGCTCAGTGACGTCATTATTTATTTACATTGGGAGCAAACCAAGAGAGGCTGGACTATAGTTACTTTTATACGGATTTGAATGCTAGACAGTGGGGTTGCCATTGGTGTTCAATTACATATTCAGTGTCTGTGAAAAGTTTAAGGACACCGCTACTTTTCACATTATTGGGTTTTGTCCCCTTACACATTTTCTAAACTATATAATTGTAAAATATTAGCCAAATAGCCCTCAAAATTAGTACTATTTCACCACATATTCCACTTATCTATCTTTTATATACTCCTCCTGGAGTCTCCAGGGCGCAAAAAAAAAAAAAAAAAAAAAAACTTGGCAGTGAAAGGGTTAATGCCATTCTGTTGGTATAGGTCTAGCGGGGGAAAAATGCTGACAGTCCTTCTAAAAATAGAGCGAAAGATTCATGGTACAGGGGTATAACGATGAGAATCCTGGCAGCTACTGTATCTTGCCATAGAAAATTGTTTGCATTGAGTTTTATTGGTCTAGAAAATAATGAAACTTACTTTTTCGTTTTCTGAAAAATAATCAATTGTGGACCCTTATTGTTTTTCCCCTGGAACCCTTCATATAAGAAGAAGAAGAAGAAGATTAGTTGAAAAGTGTTGAATGCAAGTAGTAGAGGTGTACAGTATTGAGATGAACTGCAGTCCCCTAGCCGTGGGAGTGAGAGAATGCATAACGCTCTCACTCGCACAACCCATACGCGCCTACCCAATAACATTGTCCTATAATTTCACTCATTGTTGTGAGCAAGCATTTATCCACGCAGTAAACTAACAAGCAATATAACGACTGTAGTATTTTATTTTTTAATTTATCAAACATCCTATGTAGGATTTTTAAACAGCCGTATTATTTAAAATTGAAATATACCTATATTTCTAACTACCAGAATACAATAACATAAAACACTTACAAATGTTTATAGTGGTTTCGTGTGTCTTGTACACATCTTCAGTAAATTAACATTTATTAGAAGTCAAAATTTAAAACTTCCTGCTCCTACCATGGTAGATAAGGAATAGTCGATTCTTATATTTAAAACAGTCTTGCCAACTTAATCAGTTGATTGTCATATTCAATCTGTGTGTTCATTAATTTTTCCCTG
The DNA here is from genome assembly GCA_035578175.1 of Catonia carolina. NCBI lineage: Eukaryota > Metazoa > Arthropoda > Insecta > Hemiptera > Achilidae > Catonia > Catonia carolina. The sequence continues at coordinate 2,761,697 of JAQMRL010000033.1, forward strand.
TTATTGTATTTATAAATATAATATTTTTCCAAAATTTCAATTTCATTTTGTCTGTTATTTATTTCTAATAGTATTTCTAGATTATTTTTTTTACTCGACATATATTGTGTTTGTTTTTGGTCATGTGTTAAGTTACATTGGAGAATTTTCGATTTCCTTTATTATAGTCTGAATAGTGTTCTGTAAACCGTTTTTTAAAAGATCTGGTGGTTTTACCTACAGTCCAGCCTCTCTTAGTTTGCTCCTAATGTAAACAAACAATGACGTCACTGAGCATGCGCATTATATCAAAATGTGTACATGCTGATTAAAAAGTAACAACAAAAGGTACTTTCAAAAGTATTTAAATACAAAATACTTTTAAAAGTATTTTTATAAATGAAATTGTTAGGCCTACATCATATCATGACTGATGTTTTTAGTACTTTAAGTACTTATAATTTAAAAGATAGTTAACTTAATAGGAATAGGATAGTTGTAAAGTTGTGGAGTGTAGCGTGCACCCTGTAGTAGGTGGCTTTTGTTTGTTGACAGACACTAGGAGGGAGCAAACTAACAACGACTCAACTGTGTATATATATTTCATTATTATTTATATACCGGGTGTCCATTAAGTCTGGCAACGGCTGAATTACAGAAAAGTGAGCGTGACTAGGTGACCAGAGTGACTTTAATTGCTTGTTGCACCAAAAAAACTATTCTTGGTGATATTTGAAATTTTTGTCCGCCATATTGGATTTAACTTTCTTAATTTAAATAGGATGATGGTCATATGATACATGATTTCAATCTAAAATTTCAAAATAAATTCAATGGCGAAAACCGGAAATCGATATCTTTTTTCGTTTTTGAGATATTACCATTCAACTATCCAGATCGGGGCAGAACGGCCATTCCTCCCTCCTCCGTCTTTGAGCCTACATAGACAATTTAGGTAGCAAGTGAACGACTACACATAAATTATTGAAAATAATAAGTTTTTTAATATCTCCACTCGTTCATAAATAGGAAATTATTGTCATTAAGAAATACGGAAAAACAATTTAACGGCTGATTTATTGCATTATAAAACTACAGTACCTATTTAATTTGTTACCAGTTACTACTTATTGTTATTTTTGTTAACGTTAGTGTTTATAAGGAACTAATTGTGAAAATGAGTTACATAATTGAAGATAAACTAACCAAATGCTTCTTGACTCAGAGTAGTGGTTCAAAGTGGCCTCCTCCTACTTATTGACAATATGATGTACGTGCGTAAAAACTAGTTACAGCATACGAATGAATTCCCTTCTATGAAATTCTCCTGTATGAAGTTGCTTGTATGAGACTGTTGTATGAAGACATGCTTCGAAATCATATTACTCCAGCTGTAAGAAATTATTTTGGACAAGATGTTAACTACTGTTGGTTTCAACAAGATGGAGCCCTGCCCATTTTTCTCTTCAAGTTCGTGTTTTGTTGAACGATATTTTCCCAGAAAGATGGATTGGTAGGAGAGGAGCAATCGAATGGCCTCCGAGATCACCTGATTTGAGTCCATTAGACTTCTTTTTTTGGGGATACTTAAAAAACAAAGTTTACAGAACGAAACCTAACAGTCTGCATGAACTCAAACAAAGAATTCTAAATGAATCTGTTGGAATCCCAAGGGAATTCATTCGTATGCTGTAACTAGTTTTTACGCACGTACATCATATTGTCAATAAGTAGGAGGAGGCCACTTTGAACCACTACTCTGAGTCAAGAAGCATTTGGCTAGTTTATCTTCAATTATGTAACTCATTTTCACAATTAGTTCCTTATAAACACTAACGTTAACAAAAATAACAATAAGTAGTAACTGGTAACAAATTAAATAGGTACTGTAGTTTTATAATGCAATAAATCAGCCGTTAAATTGTTTTTCCGTATTTCTTAATGACAATAATTTCCTATTTATGAACGAGTGGAGATATTAAAAAACTTATTATTTTCAATAATTTTATGTGTAGTCGTTCACTTGCTACCTAAATTGTCTATGTATGCTCAAAGACGGAGGAGGGAGGAATGGCCGTTCTGCCCCGATCTGGATAGTTGAATGGTAATATCTCAAAAACGAAAAAAGATATCGATTTCCGGTTTTCGCCATTGAATTTATTTTGAAATTTTAGATTGAAATCATGTATCATATGACCATCATCCTATTTAAATTAAGAAAGTTGTTCGATGCGGTAGTCAAATGGTGTAATGACTCCTACATCTGCTTTGGTTCGTTAAAATGGTGGGATCTGTTACCACCCGGATACAAAAGACGCGATGTGACTTCGGCACGCACATTAGGCGTATTGCTTAGCTCGTTAAGGATTAGGAAGGTTTGGCGGATAGAAAGGTACACATACGGGTAAATAATATTGCAGTTATGTAATAGTGTAACAGTACTTACTCTGTTTTGAGTGCGCAGATTTCCCAGGATGCTTCGATTCGTGAATGCCGTTGTAGAAAACGCTGAATGTTCGATTATATCTGTACAGATTTTACACAATAGACAAAGGCACGTTAAATATAGACATAAAGCACTGTTAACACTCGGATAACTGCAATTAATATAACGGTTTACAAGTTCGAGACGCAGGATAGCACAGATTACACAAAGTCCGGTAACTACTCGAAAGAATAACATGAATTGTTAGTAAATAAATGTAAGCGCGTTCACAATAAAAGCATCGTTGCTTGGGGCCGTAAATAATGTTTTAGCAGCTACATGAGGTTGGAAGATCCAACGCGTCGAAATGCAAATGACGCCAGCACTCGTGGCTGAGAACGTCTGTAAAGCACAACCGTACCGTATGATGGTTTGACTGGAACTGAGAAGGATTTGGGAAAGAAGGAACAATGGCGAAACGATCTCGGGGAAATTAATCTAATTTTGCTATTGGCTGAGCGCGAGCCACGTGACGAAGGATCACACATGCGTAGAGCTAATCGATGAGACAATCAATGTAAGATCAATAAAACGGATGTACTCGCGGGAAAGATTTATTCTGGAAATTTCGACGGCGCGCGGTATTTGAAACTATAGTAATACTGAACAAAAGTTAAATCCAATATGGCGGATCCAAGATGGCGGACAAAAATTTCAAATATCACCAAGAATAGTTTTTTTGGTGCAACAAGCAATTAAAGTCACTCTGGTCACCTAGTCACGCTCACTTTTCTGTAATTCAGCCGTTTCCAGAGTTAATGGACACCCAGTATATATTATTATTAACGACTGTAGTATGTTTTCATATTTGGATTATAATGGTAAAGACCTTTGAGCGTGTGCATGCGTAATTATGCCACATATCTCCCTCTCACTCGCTCAGCTATGGGACATTAGTTCATCTGATACGTATACTGTCCAACATTATTGCATGTTTTCTAATTTGCTCCAGTCAGTGTGGATAAATGAGTTTGTGCCTGCCGTACATTAACCCTTTATACGTGTACCACTGGCAATAAGGTCGATTTTATTTAACAATAAGCTATGCAGTTGAACCTTATTGGCATTTTGTGGTGTTATTATTTTTCTCTGGTAAGAAAATTATCCGCATTTTGAAATATCGTGCAGCGACCATTTTCTTCGTGAGTTGCACGAATGTGGTAAGAATTCATACCAGCATACGCTTTTTACTTTCTCTTGCCTATATGAATATATAGGAAATAAAGTATTGTTTTCATGTCGATTTTTCGAAATCGAGTTTTCACCGGATCTATACATTTTCAGACCCCCTGAACCCAAAAAACATGTTTTTAGCGATTGGTGTGTGTGTGCGTGTGCGTGTGCGTGCGCGCGTGTGTGTGTGTGTGTGTGTGTGTGTGTGTGCGTGTGTGTGTGTGTGTGTGTGTGTGTGTGTGTGTGTGTGTGTATACAAAATATCTCAAGATTGGAACATCGTACGAGCTTGAAACTTGAAACTTAAGTTACATACCACTATCGGACCCGACACGAACATTTTCATCAAAATCGGTCAACCGGAAGTAGTAGTTTATTCGTGTAATTTTTCACTTTTTTGCGATTTTCTCAAAAACTGATCCTACAATTATTTTTAAAATCGCCTGATTTACTACATTTTTATGCTCTACAAGATAGGGTAAACGCCATGTTTGCTGAAATTCTCGGTGAGGCTGTTTTCAGGTAAAGAAATAGTTTTTTTAAGATTACGGCTTCATTATAAATTTTAGCGCAAAAACTTATATAATAAAAGTTGTAGAGAATTTGAAAACCTACAACTCTTATTTCAAACATTTTTTTGTATAAAGCTTAGTTTAGCAGTAATTAGCGATTTTCTGTTTTTTCTCACGAAAACGTGTGAAAAATCTATTTTTTTAAGATTTCGGTCTATGTATGCATTTTACGACAAAAGTGTATACAATTAATTTTATAGAAAATAAAAAGATTTACAACTTTTATTTAGAGCATTTTTCTCTACAGAGCCTAGTTTAGTGTGAAAGAGTGATTTTTGGTATTTTTAAGCCGAAACTGAGTTCAATTTTTATTTTGCGTCTTTCAGTCATGATTAAAATAAGGTTATGTTTATTGAGGTTAGTTTTTTGTTTATTTCTAATGTTTTATTACGAATGTTAGGTTAATTGTTAACTATTTGCATTGGCAAGAGAAAGTTGTGTGTGTTTCACACCAGATTTTTTTTGTTATATAGTGCTGCTAGAAGTTGTTTTAATAAGCATTCTTACCACTAAACATTATGTAACTTCCATTTCAATAAACGTTCCATGGTAATTGTACTTACGAAGGCTGAACATCAAAACAAAAATATCTTACTGTTCTACCACGAGAAATACATTAAACAAGTCCCTGTACAGCAAAATTTAATATTTTACAACATACCTACAGTTCAGCGGTTCTTAGTTTGCTCCTACTGTCAACAAACAAAAGCCACCTACTACAAGGTGCACGCTAGAGTCTGCCACTTTACAGATGTCGTATTCCTATTAAGTTAACTATGTTTTAAATTATAACTACTTAAAGTACTTAAAACATCAGTCATGATACGATGTAGGCTAAACAATTTCATTTAGAAAAATACTTTTAAAAGTATTTTGTATTTAAATACCGTATTTACGCGTGTATAAGCCGCACCCTGTTTTGAAGCAAGTAAATTGGGTAAAAAATGTTTTTCCAACTATGGATAGCAGGAACTACAACCAACAAAAGTACCTATATAGCTTTTTCAAATACCGGTATTGTGTCGCAATGAATTCTTGGTAGAGAGTATTGTAATCAAAGGAAATATACTAATGAATGGTAAAACCCATAAATCACCCAATACAATGAATGTCATTCGTACATCTATCTATACAATGCAACCCATTTCCTCTTTCTATGCTTTCCGTTACTTTCCAGTGTCCCTGTCACACTCTACAAAAACTACGAAAGTAGCCTGTCACCATTCGATCTTTGTCATAACGTGAGTTGAATTTGTCGGTGCAACATGGGGCGAGAACGAGTTGGCTACAATACAAAATTCAAGCTGCAAGTGGTGCGTTACCAGAAGAAAACGGGAATCGTGCGGCAGGGAGAAAATTCGATGTTCACGAAAAAAAGTATGGAGGTGGATCCAAGCAAAGGCCGCACTTCAAAAAGCATCAAAAAATCGACAATCTTTTCGCGGAAAGAAGGCAAAATATCCTGAAATAGAGACCGTTCTCTTGGATTATGTGCGTAACATACGAGCTAACGGATTAGCTGTGTCTATAGAAGTATTGCAGTTTGAAGGCCAAAAGATAGCAGAAAGCATAAAAATTTCTCGTGATGACTTCAAGGGAAGCTACGGCTGGGCAAGAAGATTATGGCACGACACGACTTGGTTATTCGACGACGGACCACATTGACGCAACGGCTTCCTGATACGTACCAAGACAAACTTTTCGAGTTTCAAAGGCATGTTCTGGAGCTAAGAAAGGTGAACGATTATTGTATGGGGGCGATTGGAAATTGTGATGAAACTCCAGTATTTTTTGACATGCCGAATGAAACAACAGTGAATGCTTCAGGTGAAAAACCAGTGTTAGTGCGAACTGCTGGGGCAGAAAAGTAGCGATGTACTGTGATGTTGAGCATCTCTGCAGATGGACGTAAACTACCGCCTTACGTGGTGTTTAAGCGCAAAACAGTTCTTAAAGAAAAGCTGCTTTCAGGAATTTTAGTGAGAGCACAGGAAAAGGGATGGATGACGGAAGAACTTTATATGGACTGGTTAAACTCTGTATGGTTTCGACGTCCTGGTGCACTCCTACGTCGGCGGTGTATGCTCATTATTAACAGTTTTCGAGCACATATGACAGAAAACGTTAAAGATAAATTGAGGCAAGAAAAGTGTGACATGGTTGTTATACCAGGAGGAATGACGGGCATGTTACAATCCCTTGATGAATCGATCAATCACCCATTCAAAGTACACTGCGGAGTTTATATCAGGCCTGGAGAAGCAGATCTACAGAAATGATACCGACTGGACGATTGAAGAAACCTTCATTATCTCAAATGTGCGAATGGATTCTGGCTGCCTGGAAAATCCCTCAGAAATGGTGTCCAAGAGCTTCAAAGTAACGTCAATTTCAAATGCGATGGACGGGACTGAAGATAATGCGGTGTGGCAACAATCATCTGATAGCGAAAATACAAGTACGAATGACGACTGCAGCGATGAATCAAACGATGAACAATAGTCCATTTACCATATTTTAATTTTCATTAGGTATGTAATACTGTATTTTTCATTTTAATAAATTGTTTTCAATCTCATATTTGAAGTTTTATTCATACTTATATTTATCATAAGCATGTAGATATAGCTTATCTCGAATATAAGCCCTAGCTTATCTCGAATATAAGCCCTTATTATTATTTCAGTTTTGTCTAAAAAAGTGCGGCCTATACACGCGTAAATACGGTACTTTTGAAAGTATTTTGTTGTTACTTTTTAATCAGTGTGTACACATTTTGATATAATGCGCATGCTCAGTGATGTCATTATTTGTTTACATTAGGAGCAAACTAAGAGAGGCTGGACTATATATATACTCATATTTTTCACAGTAGTACTGCCCTATAAAAGGGTTAATTTCATTTCTGTTACCCTTGTATCTGTTGTGTAAATCAGTTTGTATAATTGCAGCGAAAACTTCGAAGAGCCGGCGTACGTCTGACATAATTTCAATGCTGGTGAACGTTTACGGCAGCAAGGAGTTGTTCGTCAACGAATACCGCACTCTGCTTGCTGACCGTTTATTGACGCAGTTCAGTTACAACACAGAAAAGGAAATTAGATATTTGGAATTGCTAAAATTAAGGTAACTATTTTCTATATTCTATTTTTTTTTTTTTTTTTTTTTTTTAAAGCCACATAGAACTACATAAGTTTATCAAACTAAAAAAAAGCTCATTTCAATTTTTGCAGTTCAATTTTTCAGTTTTTGGAGTCCTTTTCTGATGTTTCCTTCCTTGAACTTTCTCCAGTATTCCTTCAATCCATCCGATCTTCTCTGCCGTTCCTTGTCAGAATACACAACTTTCCGTCGTTTCGTCGGTTTCTGCTGTTCAAGTCTTGTGGTCTTCAGCCTGTGGTAATTTTCTGGATTTTGTTTTGAGATCATCAAGTGAGATTTGGAGCCCATCATGTCCTCCTTAATTTACCTGATCCAGTGGGGCTGAGTTTTTCTGTTAAGGAAAAAGTTGATAATTTGTTTCTATATTCTATTTTATATTATGAATTTATATAATAAATTTCACTAACCTTCCTTTCTAACTGCGTCAACTTTTATTTTCACTTACACGTGTTTCGGTGGATCCACCATCATCAGAGTAAATAACATACAATTGAAACTAAAAACTTTATTTATTTAAAATGTTTAGAAAATGATACATCTTCAGTCATTTGTATAAAACTGATTTAAAATTAATTTCCTCTAATTTTTCCCTTCTCATGTTTACTATAGATAGCAGCAGCAGCAGTCAATATCACTTCATCATTCCTAAATTTGACCTGTTCATTCAAAATGTCCTGCTTTTGCTCTTTTAAATATTTATAAAAATATGGAACAAAAAATATTTTTCAATTTTATTTTTATTTTCTATATTACATTGTTCTATTAATATATTAAAATGTTCATCTATTTTACCAAATGTATGTTTTTCCTCTTTTATATGATTGGTGTAGTTAGATATAACGTAGCCACATTTCAGTGCTTTTTTATGTTCATTATACCTCACTTGAAAATTACGACTAGTCATATCAGTGTAAAATTTTTTACAATCCTCATTACCACAATCTGTTTTATATACACCTTTTTTATTATTTCAAGTGAGGTATAGTGAACATAAAAAAGCACTGAAATGTGACTACATTATATCTAACTATACCAATCATATAAAAGAGGAAAAACATGAATTTGGTGAAATACAGGGTGATTCATTTAAAAGTAGCCCGCCGCTTGAGTAATTTTCATGTGCTGTATTGGCAGCACTGATCACGATGTGATCGACTGGCCTTTATAGTTCAATTTATATTATTATTTAATTATTATATTATTATAGAGTACAATTTTTTCCAGCAAGATGGTGCAACATGTCACATGTCTCGCCAGTCCCTATCTCATATCAATCAGGCTTTTCGCATGCGAGTTCTTAGTAAAGATTTGTGGCCTCCTCGTTCACCCGATTTGAGTATGTGCGATTTTTTTCTACGGGGTTATTTAAAAGGAACGTTTACCAAACAAACCCCCGCAGTATACACGAGCTAAAGAATAACATCGTGGCAGCCATTCAAGCTGTAGACGTTTCCGTATTGCGCCGTGTGTGCATTAATAACATTGAACGAGCGCAAAAATGTGTAAGCGTTCAAGGACGCCACTTTCAGCATCTACTGTAAAGGTGAAGTTGAAATTTGTATATAAAAATTGAATAAATTTGTAAAATTCTGTATTAAGTAATTCTATTTATTCATTTACTATTTGAATACAATTGAGTGCCGAAGGCCGCTGTTAAATGCAGCGGGCTACTTTTAAATGAATCACCCTGTATAATAATAGGCCTAATAATAAACCATTAGTTTTAATATTGGTTGTTTAATGAAATAATGAACGAGTAATGTAAAAATAACAGGTGTTATATTAAGAACGCAACCCTGATGAAGATAGAAGTAATACATTGGTAAATTTTCTCTCCCCCAATCGGTATGTACTCAAGGCCAACTACTTAAGGCAGTTAAAATGTTCCAGTCAAGCATTAGTGTGGTGACACCAGTCGTTTCGTTATATTGTGTCACCAATGGTTTTTCCAAGGAAGAACCGGGTGTTTTATTAAGGACTGTAGTGTAAAATATGAAGTTACACAAAGCACGGTGACCTGTACCAAATTTGTAGTGGTAGAAACGAAGCTTCCACTAAAACTGGTAGTGTGTCGAAACGACACAGCTTATTTTTAGTTACAACAACTAAAACTTTTATCTAAGCCACAACGCCTCGCGGCGAAAACCGAACCCTCCCCTTCACCAGACTTCGGAGCGGACGAAACACTGTTGTAATTCTCCGCCGGGAGAACCTCAAAAGTGGCCCGCCCCGAAACCGGATAAAAAGGGAAAACGGCTCACCCCACGAAGACGCTGAAACTCAAATAACCAATAGGGGGCAATCCACCAGCCAATTTTAGAACCCAACCAGACACTGAAATTGAATCCAGGGATTAATTGGCAACCCAGTGAAAAACAACCAACTTAGCTCAAATGATAGTCAAGTCTCGCTCTAAGTACTGCGAGGGTGAGATTGTAGAAAATCTGTGCCGGTTCAAATGGTAGAAAAATAAATTATAATCTGACACCCAAAAATGAATTTAAAACAAACTACTTTAATTCAAACATAATGAAATATAATACCAACAAAGATGTTAACAAAATCTTTGTAAACAAACAAAATAGAAATTTTCTTTTACAAAACAAAAAAAAAACCGTTAATTTCTCATTCCTGAGAACAAGAGATAAAAATAAAAAAAATCAATTTGCACTTATAATGAATCAAAAAAAAAATGAAACTTAGAAAGATAAATATGTATGAACAAAACCCATCTTAAAACTAATTAAAAAAAAAATTTGTTGTTTAAACCTCTGTTTGAAAATCCATAGCCCCGCGTTTGTAAAGAAAAAGAATTTAATAAATTACTAAGCCTTTTTATTAGATAAAATTTAAATTAAAAAACAAAATAATTTAATCTTTAATTCATTGCATTAATTTATAAAATTTAATTAATTCTTCAGAAAAACAAACACACATCTAGATCTTAAGGACTTAGAATTTAAATCAAAAAAAAATTTAAAAAAAAAGAAAAATGTGCCTTTTTAATACACAGAAAGAATTTTGAAAAAATTTTATAAAAAAAACATCATAAAACAAGAACTAACTACCTGAAATTATACTAGAAAAATCACTTAGCCATCGGTTTTCAAACAGACGTACAAACAAAATTATTAGGGAATGAGTTAGCCGATTTATTAGCCCGGTTAAGCTTAAGCGGAGATAAATGAAAAAACTCTACAGGGTGATTCATGAAGTTCTCCCCCCACTTCTACAGCACATTGTACTAGTAAAAATAATGAAAAAATGTTATATAAACATAGGTCCGAAAACGCTTCGTTAGCGAGTTACAGCTAGCGAAAGTTTCGCCTGGATTTCAGTTCACCAGGTGAAATGAGGTCTTCCTGGAATTGTGGTAAGGTAGATTAAGGGGCGAATTCAATCATTTCTTATGGTTTTTGATCTGATAAATTGAATAAAACAGGTCCCAGAACTGTAAGTTAAATAGTTTTTGAGAAAACCAGTGTCAAATGCAAAAAATGGAGTGAAAATCACATTTTTTCATCTTTGGGCTAGAATAACTTTGTTATTTCACCAAGAAACAGTTAAAATTTTTCAATAAAAAATGTAGAAAATTTTATTCTGAACAAACCGGTGTAAATTAAGTACACAGAAAGCGAATAGATGTTTGATTAAATGAGTTTTTATTCATAAGAGTACAAAGTAAAATTAACCGGAAAAACTAAAATGAAAAAATGTGTTTTTTTCACTCCATTTTTTTGCATTTGACACTGGTTTTCTCAAAAACTATTCGCTTTCTGTGTACTTTATTTACACCGGTTTGTTCAGAATAAAATTTTCTACATTTTTTATTGAAAAATTTTAACTGTTTCTTGGTGAAATAACAAAGTTATTCTTGCCCAAAGATGAAAAAATGTGATTTTCACTCCATTTTTTGCATTTGACACTGGTTTTCTCAAAAACTATTTAACTTACAGTTCTGGGACCTGTTTTATTCAATTTATCAGATCAAAAACCATAAGAAATGATTGAATTCGCCCCTTAATCTACCTTACCACAATTCCAGGAAGACCTCATTCCACCTGGTGAACTGAAATCCAGGCGAAACTTTCGCTAGCTGTAACTCGCTAACGAAGCGTTTTCGGACCTATGTTTATATAACATTTTTTCATTATTTTTACTAGTACAATGTGCTGTAGAAGTGGGGGGAGAACTTCATGAATCACCCTGTATAGTATACAAACAGAGCATTAGAGTTTTCAAAATTTAAAAATAAAAAAAAAACTGAGATGAAGGAATTGCAGTAATGAAATTCCTTCATTAAATGCAAAAAAAATATATAAAAAAAAAATATTTTTACGTGAAGCAAAAAAAAATTAATCTACCTTAGGGATAAATGGAAATAAATAAAAAAAAACTTCACGGATCTTGGCGTCGTCTTAAATTCTAGTTAAATAAGCCTCTGATTAAATTCCAAGTTAAAATTTATTAGTAGAATGATTAAACAGAATTAAAAATATGAATGTGATAATGTGAATACGGATTTTTGTCCAGGGAAAAATTCTGTACGCATGAGTTTACACGTGGATCGAAACAAAGAGAACTACAATACAAAAAAAACCAAGACATTAAACACTGCACATTTGTAACAAGATAACGAATGAATAAAACGCCAGGGAAAGTTACTTTGAATAAAATATTTATGAAGCCAAAAAAACAAAAAAAAAACAAAACGGAAAAAAATATACTGGAAGACGATAATCGAACATTAAATTTAACTGAAATGAAGATTTTATTAATTGAAATTCTTAAGGAGATGAAAACACTTTACGCCACGTGGGATCTCATGCATACAAAATTCCTCTCTGGAAAAATGAATTTAAAAACCCATAATGAATAAATTAAAAAAAGAATATATGTATATTTGTTAAAATAACTACCCCATATTTTTCAGTTTCCACCAAACAATATTATTTTATAAAAAAAATTAAGGGGGCTTAAAATTTAGGAATTTTTTATAAAACATGATAAAATTAAAGTTACCTGGATTCAAGGTGTGAATTCAAAGGCTGTTCGCACAAGACAAAGAGGAAACGCGCCCACAGAACGGGCGAAAGGAAATCCCCACTCCTAAAGCAGTTGAGCAACGAGAAAGAGAGAGAGCGAGGAACACGTGTAACTTCTCTCTCTAACGCATAGAGAAGAGAAAAACTATGTGGTAATGCATGGCGGGGCAAGGGGACGAGTTAACCAACGGAAACGCAAAATGCAGAATCAACGAATTCCACTAGCCTACATGACTGCTTTTGCGATTAAGAAAGAATGAAATAAAGCCTAAAAACGTTTTATGAAGTAATAAAGAATAAAAACATGAAGAAATATCCAGAATGAATAAAAAGAATTATTTAATTTTGCAAATATAAAATCATTCAGAAATGAAACGGATTTTAATATTTTACCAAAACAAATGAAAAGCTCTTTTTTCTGGTAAAATATTACAGGACGCAACCCTGATTATATGAAGATAGAAGTAATACATGGGTAAATTTTCTCTCCCCCAATCGGTATGTACTCAAGGCCAACTACCTAACACGGTTAAAATGTTCCAGTCAACCATTAGTGTAGTGACAGCAGTCATTTCGTTATATTGTGTCACCAATGAGTTTTTCCAAGGAAGAACGCGTGTTTATTGTAGACTTACATAGCGATCATTTTTGTTTAATTACGAGGGCAGTCCAGAAAGTCTGTCACGTTTTGATATAAAAAAACTAAGTACAAGAAAAAAATTTTATTGTATACATTTGAAAGTGCAACTAAAATGCTATTTTTCTACATAATCACCAAACAAATTAAAACACTTATCATAGCGGTGAACTAATTTTGAAATGCCGGCGTCATAAAAGTCTACCGCCTTTGATTTTAACCAGTTAGTTAAACTTTGATTTTAACCCTCCTGCAGCTCCGCGTCGTCGTCAAAGCACTAGGCGCAAGGTCCAGACTGTATGGCGGATGTGGGAAAACCTCCCATTTGAAAGCATGCAGGACTTCTCGTGTTCGATTTGCCGTGTGTGGTCGGGCGTTGTCATGCAAAAAGAGAATTTTTCCAGTCAACTTTCCTCTGCGCTTGTTTTGGATCGCTCTTCTTAACTTTTCAAGTGTTTCACAATACCTCGCAGCTCGGTTATTGTTGTGCCACGTTCCAAGAAATCGATAAGAAGAATTACCGACCGTACTTCACAACTGGCGGGATTTTGAATTGCGGCACACATTTTAAATTAAAACGAAGAGTGACGCAGACCTCTCGCTAGTACGGCTGGATAGCCACTGAACGGAGAAACGCCGCGGCACCAAAATGACCGCGATAGCTCCGCCCCTAGTGGCTACAACGCAAAACGTGACAGACTTTCTGGACTGCCCTCCTCATATATTGTGATTTATAAATTAAATGAATGGCAGGCAGGATGCATTACAAAAGTGTGTTGGTGAAGGAGTAGGTCAGGTAATTGTCAGTTGATTAAAATTGTTTTTTTCTTTTTTTTGTTTAACGTCCGACTGTTCTCCAGTTACTGCTAATGAAGACGGTGAATGATGAAATGATTTTTTGTTACATTTAAAAATATGCCGTGCCTGAATGGGATTCGAACCCAAGACCGCATGACATTTTTTTTTTTTTTTTTTTTTTTTGGTTTAACGTCCGACTGTTCTGCAATTACTGCTAATGCAGACGGTGAAGGATGAAATGATATTTTGTAACGTATGAAAAAATGCCATGCCTGAATGGGATTCGAACCCAAGACCGCACGATGAGAGGCGAGCACGTTACCAACTATAGTCCAGCCTCTGTTAGTTTGCTCCTAATGTAAACAAATAATGACGTCACTGAGCACGCGTATTATATCAAAATGTGTACACGCTGATTAAAAAGTAACAACAAAATACTTTCAAAAGAATTTAAATACAAAATACTTTTTAAAGTATTTTTCTAAATGAAATGGTTAGGCCTACATCATATCATGACTTATGTGTAGTTATAATTTAAAAAATAGTTAACTTAATAGGAATACGACATCCGTAAAGTGGCAGACTCTAGCGTTCACCCTGTAGTAGGTGGCTCAACTGTACACCAATGCGGCCGGCGTAGATTAAAATTGTGATCGACTGATGAATATATGTGGGGTGTTGTTGTAGGTTTGGTGATTCGCAGTTGCACTATTGCGAGGTGATGTTGAAGGACGTCTACGATTCTAAACGTATCAACGCCCACCTACACTCGGATCCCAATTTCGATCTCAGCAAACAGGTTGGTATATGTCGTCAGCCATCTTATTTTGTATTTTGTGTGATCACACAACTTTGTCTCCTAATCCTAGTAAAGGTGGTTTACTTTTATCTGGATCTGAATACTAGAGCAGTGGTTCCCTTAACACTTTCAGGATGGCACCCGTATGTGATACGGGCGTGCCATTTTGATTGACTGTATACGATATGGGCGCCTACTTCACTTGGTTTTATATCAATTAGCTCGTATCGTATACGATTGCCGCTGTCTATGTTGTCACATTATCCAATATATCCACTTTCACACCCCATACATGTTATCGGGCGTCAGCAACCAATCTGCCGGCACTTCTGCGCGTTGTTGTTAATTATTAGTTCGTTATTATAATACATAGTTTTTTTATAAATTTTACTTGAAAAATAAATAATAAATCGCTTATTGGAAATAGGTAATTAGTTTATATAATTAATTTTTCTCTTTTTTATAAAAAATGTTATTTTTATTACTAATTTAGGATACCTTTTGTTAATCAGTTTTAGGCTACATTTTTATTTTAATTATATAATTATTATTAATTATGTTATTATTAATTATATTATTATTATAAATTAATTGTGGTTTGCTTTATAAATTAAAAAAATGGGCTATATATATATATAGCCCATTTTTTTAATTTATCAAAACTTCAGTTATCATGAAATAACAACTGAAAACATTATTATTATTTCATGATAACAGCTGAAAAATGTACTAAAAAAAAACACAGTTATTGCTAAATCACAAGTAACTATTAAAAGAAACGGTGAACGCAAAATCACTGTCACCGTGATCACAGTGACTGGTTGAAACAGTGAACGCTCTTCACGTTTTTATGCCCGAAACGGGCAGGTGGAGTGTTATTTTAATTGCACTTATATGACTGAACTATTTAAGAACAGAAGAGGTAGAGGGGTGTACTGTGACACTAATCACAGTTATCTCCTCTCATGAGTAATGAATTTCACTATGCAGCCAGACCCTGTGGTGAATGAAGTGAAGGTGTCATTTGCAGGGTGGAAAGTGAGTGCTTTTCGGAGGGCCTGGCATGCTGATAAGCATACGCTTTCAACTCAGTGAGTTGTGGCAATGGTAAACCACCTTACTCCTCGTTTTTACTTAGTAAAACCTCTAGAGGTTCAAACCAGCCTTTCGGCTGTTGACTTAAACAACAACAACAATACATTTCATTATTTCTATTATTCATATTTCCATATTTATCGTCAACATCATTATTTTGTTGTAGCAGTACCATTTGACTATAACTTTGAATTTTTTGGACTAGTACAGCCGTCTGAATTGAAGTGTTATTATTTTGTCACCTTCGGTCGTATTTTCTAAAGTAAATTTGGTTGGTTAGGTTGTATTTATTTTGGAAATAAGTGATCATATCTAGGGTCCCATTACTGTTATAATGTCCCAACTCTAAATCTTGCCGAATACGTCTTTTCGTATGCTCATTCCCTTAACACTTTCACGACGGCACCCGTATACGATACGCGTATACCCGTATACCCGTGCCTATTTCACTTGGTTTTATATCCATTAGCTCATATTGTATACGATTGCCGTCCATGCTGTCACTTAATTTAGTTGATTGTGAATCTAATGGAGTGCACTCATAGTCCTAATCTTGTCACATTATTGAATAAATCGACTTTTACAGCATTGATGTTATCGAGCGTGAGCAACCGATCTGCACGTTGTTGTTGTTAGTTATTAGTTCGTTATTATAATTCTTAGTTTTTTTAAATTTTACTTAAGAAATAAAAAAATAAATTGGTTATTAGAAATAGAATATTTAGTTTGTAAGAATTTAACTTATATAATTAATTTTATTATTCGTATACAGGGTTTGTATAAAAAGTAACCGGACTGAACTTAGAAAACATATTTATTGGCAAAATTTCTACACTTTTTTTTCTAGAAATCTTCGAAGTAGTCCCCATTGAAGTCGATAACCCTTTGGTATCGGATTTTCCAGTCCCTGAACGCCCCCTGGAAGTTGGCAACCCGTAAAGCTTCTAGAGCCCTCGTCGTAGCGAGTTGAACAGCTTCTAGAGTCCCGAACCGCGTCCCCTTTAGATCTCTCTTGATCTTCTTCTTCTTTAGGTCCTCTTGATCTTGGGGAATAGGAAGAAGTCCGGTGGTGCTGTATCCGGACTGTAGGGAGGCTGTGGCAACGTCGCCCTCAAGTGTTTGACCAATTCCTCGGTAACAAGCAGACAGGTGTGCGACGGCGCATTGTCGTGGTGGAGGATCCAGGAATCGGCAATCTCCGGACGGACTCGGCGAACCCGGGCGGTCAGTCTTATCGATCCCGACCTCTTCTGCGATTGCTCGGATGCTCAGGCGACGGTCAGTGTTCAACACATCACGCACTTTTTGCACATTTGGGTCCATGTGACTGGTTGATGGACGTCCGGCGAGCTGTTCGTTGTGGACGCCATCGCGGCCCTCTCAGAAATTCTTGTGCCACTGGAAGACTTGAGTTCTGAATATAGCTTCCTTACCGTAAACCTCATTGATCATTTTAAGAGTTTCCGTAGGCGTTTTTTTGAGTTTGACACAAAATTTGATGTTAACACGTTGCTCGATGGTACGCTCCATGTTCACTCCGACGAGATCACTGAACACACACTGCGCTCTCGCACGGTGCTAACCCTCCAAGCGTCTAGAGGCAACTGACTCGGGCCTCCTCCCCCACCACCACTAGAGCACCAACAACCGGTTTACAAACGTTTTACCTGGGCGTCACAAGCTCAGTCCGGTTACTTTTTATATAAACCCTGTAGACATTATTTATGATTTCATGATTCGGTTAGGAATATTGTTTGTTTTATTTAAAATATCTTTGAATAATTGTAAAAAAATTCTTTTTAATAATGATTATTGGAGAAAAGACTTGATGCTTGTTGAATAACCGTTGTAATTGTGGTATGTTTGTGTCGTTTACAGCCGTTTCCGACGACAGCGTTGATTTTGTCGGCTCAGTTTTGGCCGGCGTTTAAAGATGATTCTCTTGAACTGCCTTCAATCGTCAAAGAGCGGCTCACTGTCTACACCAAAGCGTTTGAAACACTCAAGGTAATCTTCCACCATCTACAGTTGAGCCGTTGTTAGTTTGCTCCTACTGTCAACAAACCAAAGCCACCTGCTACAGGGTGCATGCTAAAGTCCGCCACTTTATGGATGTTGTATTCCTATTAAGTTAACTATGTTTTGAATTATAAGTACTTAAAACATCAGTCATGATATGCTGAAGGCCTAACAATTTCATTTAGAAAAATAGTTTTCAAAGTATTTTGTCGACCCACCGGGTTGGTCTAGAGGTAAAGTCGTTGCCAAAATCAGCTGTTTAACAGCTGATTTTTGGAGACAAAGGTTCCTAGTTCAAATCCTAGTAAAGGTAGTTACTTTTATACGGCATTGAATACTAGACAGTGGTTACCGGTGTACTTTGATGGTTGGAGTTTAATTAACCATACTCTCTCAGGAATAGTCAACCTGGGTCTGTACAAGACTACACCTCATTTACACGTCATACACATCATCTTCATCTCATTGGGTCATCGAGTTGCTTATTGTTCTAAATTGAACAGATTGCATCGTACACAACTTAGGAATGAAAAAAAAAGAAAGTATTTTGTATTTAAATACTTTTAAAAGTATTTAGTTGTTACTTTTTAATGAGCGTGTACACATTTTGATATAATGCGCATGCTCAGTGACATCATTTTTTGTTTACATTAGGAGCAAACTAAGAGAGGCGCTGGACTTTACTTTTGTTAACCCGACAAGAACGGAGATTTTAACGATCAAGCGGACTGTCATTTTACGCCTAATAAAAACTCTTTCATTTCATTCAGTTTCATTCCTAAAAATTACCATTTATATATAAAGAATTTGTTATTAGAACAATGTTTAAACTGAATTGTTTTGATGTCATTTATGACCAGAATAAAAATTTAAATTTAAGAAAAAATATTTTCTTTCAGTAATATCAATTTACGTACGAAAAAGTGTCACTAAATCAGTAAAAAATACAAAAATATATATACACATAAATAAGGCAATTCATTGCAAAAAAACACAAAGTTTAGATAAATTGGAAATTGATAGACGCATTCAAAAGATATCACATTTTTTGTTTAACAAAGAAATGTGCTGGATGAAAAAAGTGGGGAAAAAAACGCCTCAAAATAATGTGGCGTCTTTTCAATTTTTATTTACTCTACTTCTATGAAAGTTCTATCTCTTTTCCGCAAGTTGTTTTGTGTATTATCTTTTTCTAAACAGGATAGCATAAATCAAAATATGTTATCGTTTATTTTGTTGCTATGATCGCCTACCTCCTTTAGGAGATGGCACTTAAAGAAGAAGAAGAAGGCAGTGTGTGTGTGTGTGTGTGTGTGTGTGTGTGTGTGTGTGTGTGTGTGTGCATGTGCAGATAAATGTGATAGTTTTGTGTCTGTGTGTGTGTTGTAGGGTAACAGAACGTTGAGTTGGAAGCCGCATTTGGGGTCGGTGAATTTGGACATAGCTGTGAAAGACAAGACCATCAACCTGACGGTGTCACCAATTCACGCAGCCATCATATGGCATTTCCAGACCAAAAGTAAGTACTCAGAGCATTTTTCTCATTTTTATACGTCTATTCACCGAGTCTGGAGACACGGAGTAAACAAATGGATCACATGATGGTTGTTGATTGACCGCATATGCATTACGGTTGCCCACAACAGACAGGTGGAGTGTCAAATTATTTACATTCAATCTGTTTTTTTCAGGGCTAAAATAAATAGTTGTGTTTCTTATCACATGGTCAGCCAATTAAATGACTGAATCATTTAATAAGAGAAGAGGTAGCGGTGTAAAAGACACTAATCAGAGTTATCTCCTCTGAAAGTAATGAATTTCATTATACAGTTGGACCCTGTGGTGAATAAAGTGAAGGTGTCATTTGCAGAGTGGAAAATATGTGCTTTTCAGAGGGCCTGGCGTGGTGATAGGCGTACTTTTCCGTTCAGTGAGTTGTGGCAATTGTAAACCACCTGACTCCTCGTTTTACTTAGTAAAACCTCTACAGGTTCAAACCAGCCTACAGGCTGATGACCTATACAACAACATGCATTATGGTCATTATGCATTCTTCTAACACCAGTCTTCGTTGCATTATTCCTAGCTTATTATTCAGTGCGAGTGATTTTTTATGACATACAAGGGCATACTGGGCGGAGCTAGTGCCACCATCTTGGCGTCAGAGTGTTTCTGCATTCAGTACGCAAACAGGCGTGGTAGCTAGAGCATCATGCGTATTGTACTTTTTATACAGTGGAGTTTTAAAATGAGCGCGCTGCGATTGAAAATCCCGCCAGTTGTGAAGTACGTGGTGTGATACAGTGTTGTTTTTTGGCGAAAAATTACAAACTGATTGAAATTTATCGCCAGATTTGTGACATGTACGGCAAAGGAATAATGAGTGAAAGCCGAGTGAGGCAGTGGCAGATGGAGTGGGGTCACACGCATTCACCCAAGAAACCGAGGAAGTGTCTGCAGACACTATCAGCAAAAAAAATCATGGCTACTGTGTTTTGGGACGCTCATGGAGTGATTTTTGTTGATTTTCTTGAACGAGGCCAAACAATCAATTCAGAGAGGTATTGCGAAACATTCAGAAAATTAAGACACGCGATGCAAAACAAGCGTCGCGAAAAACTTAGTGGGAAAGTTTTGTTTTTCCACAACAACGCCCGTCCACACACGGCCAAACGTACTCAAGAGCTCTTGGAAGGTTTTGGATGGGAAGTTT
The DNA here is from genome assembly GCA_035578175.1 of Catonia carolina. NCBI lineage: Eukaryota > Metazoa > Arthropoda > Insecta > Hemiptera > Achilidae > Catonia > Catonia carolina. The sequence continues at coordinate 2,782,174 of JAQMRL010000033.1, forward strand.
TTAATCATCTGCCGTACAGCCGGGATTTGGCGCCGAGCGATTACCATCTGTTCCCAGCAATGAAGACATGGCTCGCTATGTAACACTTCCGACACTGACGCTGAACTCTATGCCGGTTTAAACCGGTGGTTGAACTCGCAGGCGGTAGATTACTACAAAGAGGGCATTGAAAAGCTTGTACCTTGTTACGATAAATGCCTTAATTTACTTGGCGAATACGTTGAAAAATAGCCTAAGCGTTAACCTTAAAATGTACGTAATAAAAATTGGTTTTTTACTTAGTTTATTTTTTTATTTCAAAATGTCTGTTACTTTCTGGACAGCCCTCTTAGAGCATTAAAATTTGTTGAATTTTTAGAAGGAAAGAACGGAATTATTTTTACGTAAGCGCGGTTCATTGTCCAATAGCAGGTGTCAGTTAAGCCCATTGGCAGTACTGATATCACGTGAACAACGCATCTATTTGTCGATGCGTGTCTCTAGGCTCAGTGAATTCAGTATAGTATTTTGTTGCTGCATATTTTATGGTGAATAAATAATAAATAATAATAATAAATAAAAATTCTCGAAAACGAGGTGGAACTATTCACATTGCTGAACGCAATGTAATAAAATATTGTGAAGTTGAAGCTAAACAAAAATGCGTATCCGTGCCTCTTAACAAAAGCCGTAAGGAAGCAAGCGGCTAACTACTGTGATGTTTCTCTTTCCCCAATTTGAAAAATAAAGAAGGAAATTAAAGACGTAAAGAAGCTATCCTTTAACAGTTTTGTTGGCAATTGGTAATAAAAATAAAACTGTTAGGTAGATACTAGAGAGACTGATAGGGAAAGCAATAGTGAAAGAAATACTGAAGAGGGTGATTCATTTGTAATTAGATGACATCAAAGGTTTCTAGTCATATAATAAAGCGATAGGCAATACTACACGTCACATTTATCTTATAACGTTTATGAAGGAAACATTTTCTCGGAATAAATTACAGTTTACAAAATGTATCTAGAAACGGCACGGTAGTGAAATGTACGATTAGTGTCTCACTGTTGAGGTTGGCAGCACTGCAAATATTTCACTTCCCTTCCTCACAGCCTATACATACGCAAAAGGCAATCTCGTGACTTCAGTATCTTTACCAACAAAGTGTAAGGTTTTGTGTAGTAAAGGCAAAACATTTTCAGTCGTGTATTCAGGTAAATGAATTTTTTAGCGAGCGGCTAACTACTGTGATGTTTCTTTTTCCACAATTCGGAAAATAAAGAAGGAAATAAGTAAAAAAATGTTCATATTTTAGTTTGTGATAATTTACTTAAAAAATTACCGCCACAACTTGTCATTTTATTGTTGATTACCGCCACAACTTGTCATTTTATTGTTGTGCATGAGATCGGGTTGGAAAGCGAGTGGATTGTGTAATCAGGCGCGATCAATTAATAAACAGCTCGTGTCATGTTCCATTTTCTGTGAATAATAATTGTTATCGTTGATGAATTTCAGGCCAGTGGACTGTGGAAGAATTAAGCCAGGTGCTTCATGTCCCAGCCACTGCATTGAGGAGGCGCATTGCATTCTGGCAGTCCCAGGTCAGCAAAACCGACTTATATCTTCTCTTAAACTGACAGAGTCCATTCCGAAGCTTCTTCTTTACGATCGGACTCTTTTAAACTTTTAAAACTGTTGCCACCGGCTGACAGTAGCACAATCTGTAGAGCTTTTAGGAGCAGCAGGGCATCCTGCGGTGTAGTTCAAAAGTAAAGCAAGACGATTGGGGAAGCCTTCGCCGCTACCTCAAACGGGAGCAGGCACTGGCAAGTGAAGGGCTAGGTCGTCTGTATCGCTGCCTAATCAAATAGGAACAGTCGCCGACGCAGCGATCACCTTCCACCGCTGCCTCCCAGAGGAGCAGTCGCCAGTAAAGCGAGGGCTAGGGAAGGGATGAGTGAAGCAAGAGGGAAAAAACTCAATGTTGAGCAATCATTTCTCCTCCATATCGAACTTCTCTACAGATGGAATCGATACTGTCTGATCACCTTCTCAACTATCGCATTCGCCGGTACCTCAGATACATGTTGCACTGCGAGAGGTGTGACCGCTGCGCTATCTATCGGCAGCAGTGGGCAAAATATGAACTACGGACCGGCGTAAAAGTAGTACGGTATCAAAACTTAGGTCGGGATAAAGATTGAAGTTATTTTGAATCGGGTGTGGTGTGCCAATTTATTGTTGTTGTTTAGGTCATCAGCCGAAAGGCTGGTTTGAACCTTTAGAGGTTTTACTAGAAGTAAAACGAGGAGTCAGGTGGTTTACAATTGCCACAACTCACTGAATGGAAAAGTACGCTATCACCATGCCAGGCCCTCTGAAAAGCACATATTTTCCACTCTGCAAAATGACACTTTCACTTCATTCACCACCGGGTCCAACTGTATAATGAAATTCATTACTTTCAGAGGAGATAACTCTGATTTGTGTCACAGTACACCTCTACCTCTTCTCTTATTAAATGATTCAGTCATTTAATTGGCTGACCATGTGATAAGAAACAGAACTATTTATTTTAGCCCTGCAACGAACAGATTGAGTGTAAATAATTTAACACTCCACCTGTCTGTATGAGTTAATTTCAAACCGATTCCATCTGTAATAACACACCAGATGACTGTACAAAACAGAAAATACATTATTTCACCCTTTCGCTCCCTCACTGAAATAGATTTGATAGATTTTTGTCTTGCGACTTCTATACCAATCAAGTTTGTTATAAAATATCATCAGGGGTATTTGGACTAACACAAATTGCCAGATTAAATGATGAAAAATTGCTAACAACAGATTATCATAGGCTCATTCTGTCTTGTATCCGTTATGGTATCTTAGTACGGGGTAATTCTAGCATGGGTAATATGAATAGGGTTTTTAAAATTCAAAAGAAAGCTATTAGGTGTATGGTGGGAGCTAACTAGCTAGCCTTATGCAGGCCACTATTTAAGGAGCTTAAATTGCTTACAGTTCCCTGTCTCTACATTTTTCACGTGATTATATATCTTAGGCAAAATAATTTTACGCATAATTTCAATGTTCACAATCATAACACGAGAAACAGAAATGATTATTATGTGGCTAATCACTCCACAAAATTGTTTCAACAAAATCCTACTTATGCAGGGAGAAAATTCATTAATAAATTACCTTAATTTTTAAAATTTTGTGATAATTTGCATTCCTTTAAAAAGAATCTGAAAAATTACTTGATTGGTGAAACTTTTTATAGCGTACAAGAATATCTTTGTTGATAGTCGTGATACATTGTGTGATTCTTATTATGTATTTCAGGTATTATAACTGACATGTCCTATACTCTTCATGGAGTCTCCAGAGCGCAAAAAAAAAATCTGGTGTGGAACACACACAACTTTCTCTTGCCAATGCAAATAATTAACAATAAACCTAACATTAGTAATAAAACATTAGAAATAAACAAAAAACTAACCTTAAGACACATAACCTTCTTTTAATCATGAGTGAAAGATGCAAAATTAAAATCAACCTCACTTTGGCTTAAAAATACGGAAAATCACTTTCACGCTAAACTAGGCTCTGTAGAGAAAAATGCTATCAATAAAAGTTGTAGATATTTTAATTTCCTAGAAATTTAATTTCACACTTTTGTCATAAAATGCATACTAAGGCCGAAATCTTAAAAAAATAAATTTTTCACGTTTTCGTGAGAAAAAAAAACAGAAAATCGCTAATTACCGCTAAACTAAGCGTTATAAAAAAAAACGTTGGAAATAAAAGTAGTAGGATTTAATATTGTCTATAATTTTTGTTGTATACATTTTTGCGATAAAATGCATATTAAAGCTGCAATCTTAAAAAAACAATTTTTTTACGTGAAAACAGCCTCACCAAGAATTTCAGCAAACATGGCGCCTTATCATGTAGAGCATAAAAAAATTAGTAAATTAGGCGATTTTAAAAAAATCATACAACCAGTTTTTGAGAAAATCGCAAAAAAGTGAAAAGTGACACGAATAAACTACTACTTCCGGTTGACCGATTTTGATGAAAATGTTTGTGTCGCATCCAGTAGTGGTATGTAACTTAAGTTCTAAGTTTCAAGTTCGTACGATGTTCCGTTCTTCAGATATTCTGTTCACACACAGACCAATCGCTAAAAACATGTTTTTGGGTTCAGAGGGTCTGAAAACGTGTAGATCCGGTGAAAACTCGATTTTGAAAAATCGACATGAAAACAATATTTTCCTTCCTATGTATTCAATGTTTTTGAAAATGTTTTGAACAAAAATGCGTATCCGTGCCTCTTAACAAAAGCCGTGAGTGAGCGGCTAACTACTGTGATGTTTCTCTTTCCACAATTCGAAAAATAAAGCAGGAAATTAAGGAAGTGAAGAAGCTATTCTTTAACAGTTCTGTTGACACCTGGTAAAAAGAGAAAACGGTTAGGTAGATACTAGAAAGACTGATAATGAAAACGCCGATGACAGCAATACTAAAGAAGGCAATTATTCATTCATAATTACAGTAAATCAAAAATTTCTAGTCAAATAATTAAGCTATAGGCAATATTACAAGTCATATTTATTTCTTATAAGGTTTATGAAGAAAACAGTTTCTTGGAATAAACCACAGCTTACAAAATGTATCTAGAAACTGCACGGTAGTGAAATGTACGATTAGTGTCTCACTGTTGAGGTTGGCAGCACTTGAAATATTTCACTTCCCTTCCTCACAGCCTATACATACACAAAAGGCAATCTTGTGACTTCACTATCTTTACCAAGAAAGTGTAAGGTTTTGTGTGTAGTAAAGGCAAAACATTTTCAGTCGTGTATTCAAGTAAATGAATTTTTTGATTTTTCATAATTCTTTAGATCATCATTATCTGGGTATCCTTCCAGCAGGCCGGGTAGGATTTGAGTGGACGATATGCCTCCATCTATCTCTATCTTGATATACCTTTTGTATTCTGATATCCTGTAGTGTCATTCCTTTTGTTAGGAGATCATCCCTTATTTGGTCAGTCCATCTTCTTCTGGGATGTCCAACGGGTCTCTTTCCAGATACCTCCATGTAAAAAAAAGTATTGCTATATAAGAGAAAAACACTCAAACCACGTAACGTTTCTATCTGTCAATTTTTACTTTCTCTTGCCTATATGAATATATAGGAAGGAAAGTATTGTTTTCATGTCGATTTTAACAAATCGAGTTTCCACCGGGATCTACACGTTTTCAGACCCCCTGAACCCAAAAAACATGTTTTTAGCGATTGGTCTGTGTGTGTGAGCAGAATATCTTAAGAACAGAACATCATACGAACTTGAAACTTGAGACTTAAGTTACATACCACAACCGGACACGACACGGACATTTTCATCAAAATCGGTCAACCGGAATTAGTAGTTTATTCGTATAATTTTTCACTTTTTTGCGATTTTCTCAAATACTGGTCCAACGATTTTTTAAAATCGCCTGGTTTACTCAATTTTTTATTCTCTACAAGATAGGGTAGGCGCCATGTTCCTGAAATTCTCGGTGAGGCTGTTTTCACGTAAAAAAATTGTTTTTTTAAGATTGCGGCTTTAGTATGGATTTTACCGCAAAAATGTATTTAATTAAAGTTGTAGAGAATTTAAAATTCTACAACTTTTATATGTAACATTTTTTTTGTATAAAGCTTAGTTTAGCGGTAATTAGCAATTTTCTGTTTTTTTCTCACGAAAACATGTGAAAATCGATTTTTTAAAGTTGGTGTGAGTGATTGATGTTGGATGTTTGAGAGAGGTAGATGTGAATGTGTTTCAGGGTCTGTTGAGGGAGATATCGACCGACTGTTTTCTGTTGGTTGAAGAGAGTGGGTCAAGGGCCAAGTGTGTTCCGATCACCGAAATGGTTTGCGAAGATGAAGAGACCGAGAGTGCGATGGCTTCAGCTCACGACCAACGTGAAGAAGAGTTGCAGGTATGGCAATGCGCTGCTGCATTTTTAACTTCTTACAGTGCCCTTATGTCCTACTATTACCCACTAACAAATGCCAGCCTACTTTTGTGCGATTTGTAGTATTTTACACGAGGGCAGTCCAGAAAGTCTGTCACGTTTTGTGTTGTAGCCGCTAAGGGCGGAGCTATTGCGGCCATTTTGTTGCCGCGGCGTTTCTCCGTTCAGTGGCTATCCAGCCGTGCTAGCGAGAGGTCTGTGTCGCTCTTTGTTGTTTTTCAACAACAATTTAAAATGCGTGCCGCAATTCAAAATCCCGCCAGTTTTGAAGTACGGTCGGTAATTCTTCTTATCGATTTCTTGGAACGTGGCACAACAATAACCTCTGCGAGGTATTGTGAAACTTTTGAAAAGTTAAGAAGAGCGATCCAAAACAAGCGCAGAGGAAAGTTGACTGGAAAAATTCTCTTTTTGCATGACAACGCCCGACCGCACACGGCAAATCGAACACGAGAAGTCCTGCATGCTTTCAATTGGGAGGTTTTCCTACATCCGCCATACAGTCTGGACCTTGCGCCCAGCGATTATCACTTGTTCCCGACAATGAAGACATGGCTTGTGACGCAGCGCTTTGACGACGACGCGGAGCTGCAGGAGGGGTGTGACTAATTGGTTAAAATCACAGGCGGTAGACTTTTATGACGCCGGCATTTCAAAATAAGTTCACCGCTGTGATAAGTGTCTTAATTTGTTTGGCGATTATGTAGAAAAATAGCATTTTAGTTGCACTTTCGAATGTATGTAATAAAATTTTTTTCTTGTACTTTAGTTTTTTTTATCTCAAAACGTGAAAGACTTTCTGGACTGCTCTTGTATATCTATCCATTACATGGCTATTTTTCAAGGTAACTTAATGATTTTTTTTGTTTTGTTCATAAAAAAATTTGATCTTGTATGACATTTAACTCGGAACATATTTTTTACAATTTAAAAATAAAATTATACGTAGACCATTTTTATGAAAATTTCCTTTTTTAATTTAAAGAAACAAATCACCCTAAAAAATTATGTTACTCAATTTTACTTAGGCCTATATCACTTTAAAGACAATTAAATATGCAAAAATCACAAAAAAATTATTTATGTATTGCAAAAAATGAAAATAATGTTTTTTAATCAATATTAATCGATTACATTCATAAAAAAACTCTACATGTATTTTTTAAATTTACATTTCTTAATTATTATTTTCATACGTTTATAAAAATTAAGTGAAAATTAAAATCCTGTCACCGGATGGCGACATTAAGTGGCGAACCTTATTAATTTGGTGGCCCTGAAAAGGGCCGTTTGAGCGGTAGTCGTTGTGGCGGTCGAGAAGCTGGGCAACATGATGTGTGGTCGTCCAGCGGAGACGTCATCTTCTTCCCTCGCAGTAGTGCGTCGATGGCTGCTTCGTCGGGTCCGGTGGCCGTAAGGGTCGGTCGAGGGGCCGCTGTGGGCATCGTTCGCGTCAGCGGGCGATGACGGTCCGGTCGACGGCCTATGGTGACGGGACGGCGATCGGAAGCATCATCTTGTCTCTTGCGGGGTCGTCGATTAGTTCTCGCTGGAGTCCAGCCGTGGTGGACGGATTGTCTTGTCGTTGTCTGGATCGGTAGTGAATCCCTCAATGTGGTGTCTTGATTGGAATTGAATCCCTGCTCAGTGCAGCGCTCTTTAAATAGTCGCCGAGAGAGCTGTGGTAGAGAACGTCTACTGGTTTGGCCTTGATGACAAAGGCCTTTGTGGTGCGCAGCCGAAAGCTTTGTCGCTATGCCGTCAAAGGCCGAGAGAACTATTGAAGCCGGCAACACAGTAAATGATTAATTAGAAGGGGTGGCGGTGACAATCTTATGAACTTTTTAGTCAAAGTACTAATAAAAGGACGATGCCGGGGCATTTTTTAGTCTAAATCTTGACGTCCTAATGTTAGGACGCTGGCACTGTAAGGGTTAAACATACACTGAGTCTTTCTTTCATAACATTTGTACGCCTGCTAAGAATAAATTGAATTTTATTGGAGGGCTATTAAAACTAGAGTGTAAAATTATTTAGTACCACACAAGCACTAAATCTACTGATACTTTGGTTTTGTTTATTATATTTTATTATAGATTATATGTGTTAATTAATGTTTGTAAATTATTTTTTATTATTATTATACACGTTGTAGACCCTTAAGGATCACGTGAAGCTTCTACGGTTCTTGCTGCGGGTTCTCCATGAGATCTGCATCTTCTCACTGATGGCTCTCTTCCTCTCCTCTGTCCACGTAGTGCCGGTCTTCTTGGCTCTGATCTCTGGCTGCACTTCCCACTCGTCTATTCTTTTTCTATACGTATCGCGGTCTGTCGCGTCTTCAGAAGTGAGTTGAGCGTTGTCAAGGTCTCTTCTTACTTGTTCGGCCCATCTCATGCCTTTAAGATTTTCTTATTTGTTTGTTCATATTCGTGTAACTACTATTGCTGAGTGAGGATGACATGCAATACAGACAGCCTATTCTGAGAATATTTTTTCTTTTACGCCGTGAGGATCACACATTTTCCTCTCCATTTCTTTTATTTATCTGACATTGTACCGGGTGTTTATAAATGAAAGTGGGGTTTTAACGCTCTGATATTTATTATGTTATTATATTCTATTATATTATACTTTCAGTTATAAATGATTCATCAAACGAAAGAGCAACTCAAACAGTTGTACATAAATGCCTACAAGTGGTCAATGTACGCACCATTCGTCACACGACACACGTCAAGACGATATGCGAGTTCTTCCCAAACGTCGTTTAGTGTCTCTCAAGTAATTGTTGCAACAGCTGCTTCAATCCTGATTCTTAATTCGGGAAGGTCAGCTGGTAGTGGAGGCACATACCTTTATGATCCTTTATGAACCCCCAAAGATAGAAATCACACGGCGTCAGATCGGGTAACCGTGGAGGCCATGGAAAACAAGCCCTGTCATTTTGCACCCCTTGCAGCCAATCCAGTGGTCGGGTAAAGTGAGGTTCAGCCAATCGCGTACTTCGTTATGCCAGTGAGGCGGTGCACCATCTTGCTGGAAAATGAAGTTCTCTGGCTTTTCATCTTCCAACTGAGGGAAGAGCCATAGCTGTAGAGTATCAAGGTAAGAAGCACCAGTTACGGTTGCTTCAACAAAAAAGAAAGGCCCATAAACTTTTCGCCAGGACATGGCACAAAAAACATTCAATTTAGGGGAGTCTCGTTGCACTTGTACCATCGTGTGAGGATTTTCTGTGCCCCAGATTACCACATTATGAGTGTTCACTTGTCCACTAAAGTGAAAGGTCGACTCATCACTGAAGACGACATGATGTAGAAAATCTTCATGCAACAACATTTCGTTAGCGAAGTTGGCACGTAAACCATAGTCTGCAGGATTTAGAGCCTGTACCAACTGCAAACAATAAGGACGTAGTTGTAAGCGTCTCCGTAAAACTTTCCAAACAGTCGTTACAGGAATTGCTAATTCACGACAAGCTACAATGGCAGCAAAAATTAAGAAAAGTCACTCCAAAAACAACCAATGTCAACATTTGTTCTTATTGCTAACAAACTTCATTTATTGCAATCATAACCACAAATTATGACTTGGGTTGTTTTTGCATGAAGAAATTATGCTATCTGAGAACGAATGTTCTGTTTGGTTGTCCTAACAATATTATTTTTCATGCAGCTCACATACATTGACTGACATTGGTTCATGCAATATCTCATCAACTATATTAGTTGTTCTTGTTCTAACGTACACAAATAATATTAGTTTGTTTTTCATTATTTACATTAGCAAGAGAAAACATTTGAGTGTTTGATACGGGTTGATTGTTTTTCAGGTGTTTTGGTCGTACATTGTGGGCATGTTGACCAACCTAGACTCGATGCCTCTCGAGAGGATTCATCAGATGTTGAAGATGTTTGCGTCGCAGGGTCCCACTTCGGTAGAATGCAGTCTCCAGGAGTTAAGACACTTCCTCGACAGAAAAGTCAGGGAGCATAAGTTATTATTCAGCGGTGGTTTCTACAGATTGCCTAAATCATAGATTTTTCTTTTTCTTATTATTTTGTATCGAATCAATAAATATCGCGATTGTTTCATAAATTACAGTTTTTTTTGGGGGTGCTCCCAAACTCCCCTAAACCCCGCCATCTCCACCCACTACTATGGCTGGTCGCAAGGATGTGAGGTGGTAGTAGTACAGTAAGTAGAACAGCAATAGAATATCACCTCACCACTACCACTACACCATTACAACTTAACGTAGTTGTAAAAAAAAAAACAGTCAGCCGCCGAGCTTAACATACACCACATAGACACAAATAACATAAAAATACATAAAATAACGTAAAGATCATGCACTACTTACAGCCTTCCTTCACAATATCCTGTACAGTTTTTCTTTAATTTTACCATCTCTGTAAAACAGATCTACCTCTCCATTTATTTCATTGGCTGTAGCTATACTTCTATTGATTGGAGCTATTTTACTTTTTGTGGCTCCAGAAAACAGCCTGAAACTTCTTAAAGCTGTGCAAGACACCCTCAGAAAAATCTTCGAGATATCCGGAACTTCAACTCGTGAATGCAGAATGTTGTAAATGTATAGAACTTCCATCACTCTACGTTGCGTATAAATATCATCCTAGTTCCTTTCCTTACTCGGGTAAGATTTTGACACAAAACTCCAGATCCTGTCATTTACTTTGAAGAGCGCAATACTAACTAATTAATGGCATGTAGCAAACTCTAAAAAAAAAGTGTGAAACACTCGCACAACATTCTCTTGTTATTTTCTCTTGCCTATATGAATATATAGGAAGGAAAGTATTGTTTTCATGTCGATTTTTCATCGTATCTACACGTTTTCAGACCCCTGAACCCAAAAAACATGTTTTTAGCGATTGGTCTGTGTGTGTATACAAAATATCTCAAGAACGGAACATCGTACGAACTTGAAACTTGAAACTTAAGTTACATACTTTTACTGGACCCGACATGAACATTTTCATCAAAATCGGTCAACTGGAAGTAGTAGTTTATTCGTATAATTTTTCACTTTTTTGCAATTTTCTCAAAAACTGGTCCTACGATTTTTTTAGAAATTGCCTGGTTTACTCCACTTTTTATTCTCTACAAGATAGGGTAGGCGGTATGTTTGCTGAAATTCTTGGTGAGGATGTTTTTACATAAAAAAATTGTTTTTTTAAGATTACGGCTTAAATATGTATTATAGCGCAAAAATTTATAAATAAAAAATGTAGAGAATTTAAAATTCTACAACTTTTATTTTAAACATTTTTTTGTATAACACTTAGTATAGCGGTAATTAGCAATTTTCTGTTTTTTCTCACAAAAACAGGTGAAAAATTGATTTTTTTAAGATTTCGGCCTTAGTTTGCATTTTATGAAAAAAGTGTATATAATCAAATTTATTGAAAATTAAAAGATCTTTAACTTTTATTTATAGCATTTTTCTCTTCAGAGACTATTTTAGTGTGAAAGGGTGATTTTCCGTATTTTTAAGGCAAAATGAAATCAATTTTCATTTTGCGTCTTTCATATATGATTAAAATTAGGTTATGTTTATTGAGGTTAGTTTTTTGTTTATTTCTAATGTTTTATTAATAATGTTAGGTATATTGTTAATTATTTGCATTGGCAAGATGAAGTTGTGTGAGTGTTTCACACCAGATTTTGTACATAACAAAACGTGTAACAAATATTTAATCATTAGTAAACAATGTAAAATGATAACTTAATTTTTTTTGTTTATTTTAAGTCTCTTCAACATCTGGGTTATAAGCAACCACTTTGCATTAAGGAAAAGTGAATGAAAACTTTTAATAGTTTTCCGCACTCTGCCCAGGAATCAAACTTAGGACCTTACCTTTGAAGTGTAGCACGCTAACCACTGGGCAATGTAGGCAGCTATAACCTAATTTTAATTATGAGTGAAAGATGCAATATTAAAATCAACATATATAGGAATTAAAAATACAGGGATCACTACTCTATACTAAACTAAGCTCTGTAGACAAAATGTTTGTATAAAAAGTAGTAAATTTTTCACTTTCCTATAACATTGATTAGTGTATACACTTTTGTCATAAAATGAATACAATGGCTGCAGTGTGTATAAATCCCAAATTAGTACAGATTTTGACGAGCAAAGTACAGAAAATCACTTCTTCTTCTTCTTCTTTAGGTTTCTATCCGTTGCGGATGTTTGCCACCATACTAACAATCTGATCTTTATCCATTGGTACTCAAAATAATTTATTGTCGTTATACAGTACCACATTCTAAGATTTCTAACCAGGAAATATATCTTCTCCCCACACTAAACTCTCCAGCTATTGTTCCCTGTAATATAGATCGGACCAACCCGTATATTTTTCCATTGCACATTACAGTAGAATCTCTGTAATCCGGCCGTGCCGTAGTCTGGCACCTCCAGTTATCCGGCCCTTAAAATATTAGGCCTAAAAGTATGAAACCTCACCCAGGACATATTTTGGTAAAATATTAAAATTGAATTAGGGAAATCAACTCGACCTAATTACAGCGGATTTAATAATATAATAAGTATGTTTAGGATTTGATTAAAGAAATGAATAAGCAAACCTTAATTATTGTTAAATGGAATAATTTTTGGCCTTTTATCCAAAACCCACAACTAGGTCATACTCTAAATTTCATGCTGAATTGACAACGAAACGTAATTATTCTCAGAACATGAGCCACACCGCACTAGGCGATAATTATGTCTGTATACAAAGAAATGTTCAGAATGAAAGAAGTAAGTTCTTTAATTTTTTACAACTTTGGTTACATACACATTTTCGCTAAAATGCATATTAAGACCGCAATCTAAAAAAAAAAACACTTTTTCTTCGAAAGCACAGCTTCCCCAAGAATTTCAGCAGACATGGTACCTCCCCCTCCCCTCAAACTATCTTGTTAGCATAAAAATCTAAATGAGGCGATTTTTAAAATTAATCGTAGGAGTTGGTTTTTTGAGAAAATCGCAAAAAGTGAAAAATTACACGAATAAACTAATATTTCCGGTTGACTGATTTTGATGAAAATGTTCGTGTACTATAACTTAAGTTTCAAGTTTCAACTACACGTACGACATTCCGTTCTTCAGATATTTTGTTGAAACACAGAGCAATCGGTAAAAACACCTCGTGTCCTTGGCAGGGTTGGAATTAGGTGCGTTTTAGAGAGCCTGGCATGTCGATAAGCATACTTTTCTACCACCTCACTCAGCAAAGCCTCTAGACAGATTCAAACCAGCTTTTCGGCTGGTGACCTAAACAACGACTACATTGTCACAATTTAGTCGTATAAGAGTTTCACACCGGTATTATTTTATTTGTCTTAATGAAAATAAAATTTAATTGCTTTTGTATAATCTGTTACAGGTGGGTCTGGGTGGATGTTAGACTATTGTTTTATCAAAAATTTATTTGCGAGATTTATTAGTAAGTAAGAGAAAAATGCTCTCAATAAAAGTTGTAGATCTCTTAATTTCCTATAAATTTTATTATATACACATTTGTCGTAAAATGTATACTAAGGCCGAAATCTTAAAAAAATCAATTTTTCACACATTTTCGTGAGAAAAAAACAGAAAATTGCAAATTACCGCTAAACTAAGCGTTATATAAAAAATTGTTTGAAATAAAAGTTGTAGGATTTAAATTTTCTCCAATTTTTATTATATAAAATGTTGCGCTAAAATGCATAGGCCTACTAAAGCCGTAATCTTAAAAAAACAACGTTTTTAGGAGAAAACACCCTCAACAAGAATTTCAGCAAACATGGCGCCTACCCTATCTTGTAGGGAATAAAAAAAATTCAGTAAACCAGGCGATTTTTTAAAAAATCGTAGGACCAGTTTTTGAGAAAATCGCAAAAAAGTGAAAAATCATACGAATAAACTACTACTTCCGGTTGACCGATTTTTATGAAAATGTTCGTGTCGGGTCCGGGAGTGGTATGTAACTTAAGTTTCAAGTTTCAAGTTCGTACGATGTTCCGTTCTTGAGATATTCTGTTCACACACACACACACACACACACACACACACATCTATATTTAACTTTGTACAGTCCAGCCTCTCTTAGTTTGCTCCTAATGTAGACAAGTAATGACGTCACTGAGCATCCGCATTATATAAAAATGTGTACACGCTGATTAAAAAGTAACAACAAAATACTTTCAAAAGTATTTAAATACTAAATACATTTAAAAGTATTTTTTCTAAATGAAATTGTTAAGCCTACATCATATCATGACTGATATTTTTAGCCCTTTTAAGTACTTATAATAAAAAATCTGGTGTGAAACCCACACAACTTTCTCTTGCCAATGCAAATAATTAATAATAAACCTAACATTATTAATAAAATATTAGAAATAAACAAAAACTAATCTCAAAAACATAACCTTATTTTAATCATGAGTGAATGACGCAAAATGAAAATCGAACTCAATTTGGCTTAAAAAAAACGGAAAATCACACTTTCACGCTAAACTAGACTCTGTAGAAAAAAATTTTCTAAATAAAAGTTGTAGATCTTCTAATTTTCTATAAATTTTATTATATACATTTTTGTCGTAAAATGCATACTAAGGCCGAAATCTTAAAAAAATCGATTTTTCACACGTTTTCGTGAGAAAAACAGAAAATCGCTAATTACCGCTAAACTAAGCGTTATACAAAACAAATGTTTGAAATAAAAGTTGTAGGTTTTTAAATTCTCTACAACTTTTATTATATACATTTTTGCTCTAAAATTAATATTAAAGCCGTAATCTTAAAAAAACACTTTTTTTACGAGAAAACACCCTCACCAAGAATTTCAGCAAACATGGCGCCTACCCTATCTTTTAGAGAATAAAAAATTGAGTAAATGAGGCGATTTTTAAAAAAATCGTAGGACCAGTTTTTGAGAATCGCAAAAAATTGAAAAATTACACGAATAAACTACTACTTCCGGTTGACCGATTTTGATGAAAATGTTCGTGTCGGGTCCGGTAGTGGTATGTAACTTAAGTTTCAAGTTTCAAGTTCGTACAATGTTCCGTTCTTGAGATATTATGTATACACACACACACACACACAGACCAATCGCTAAAAACATGTTTGTGTGGGTTCAGGGGGTCTGAAAACGTATAGATCCGGTGAAAACTCGGTTAGGTTAGGTTAGGTTCGCCGAGACGGTAAGGAGGGCGGTCACCGAGAAGCTTCCCCAGGTGACGGTAAGAGAGGCAGGTAGGAGGGCCCAGGTGGCGGTGTTCCACGTCAAGGACCTGGAGGGGGACGCAGACGAGAACGTAGTCAAAGAGGCGCTGGTGGCGGCCGTGGGCGGGGAGGCGGATGAGGTCAGGGTGACCGCCGTCCGACCCGCGTACGGTGCGACACAGAATGCTACGGTCCTTGCCAGGGGAGTGACGGCAACCAAGCTGCGGCAGTTGAAGAGGACGAGAATCGGGTGGGTCAACTGCCGAGTTGTGGAGCGTGAACAGGAGGTGCGGTGCTACAGGTGCTGGGAGCACGGCCACATCGCGTCTAAATGCACGGGTGAAGACAGGTCCAAGCTCTGCTTTGGGTGTGGAAAGGAGGGCCACCAGCGGAAGGACTGCTCGAGAGGCAGAGTTGGAGAGACGGCGCGACGGATGAGCGCTGATATGGTGACGGAGTAGGAGGCATGCGGGTGCTGCAGCTCAACGCAAATCGGAGTGGGGCGGCGCAGGATCTGCTTTGGAGGACGGCAGTGAGCCGGCAAGCAGATGTGGTCCTTGATGCTGAGCCCCATATCGCGACTGTGAAGGCGGCGGATGGCTGGGTGACCGATGCCAAATGCGACGTGGCGATAAAAATAGTGACGCAGCGAGCGGTGAGAGATTCTGGAAGAGGCCATGGCTTTGCCAGGTTAGGCTCGACCAGGTCTCTCTGTTTGCAGTTTATTTATCGCCAAATATCAGCGCAGAAGAATACCAGAGGCGGCTGGATGGAGTGGTGTTGGCGGCCAGGAGGCATGCAGGAAGAATGGTTCTGGCCGGCGACTTCAACGCCAAACACAGTTTATGGACAGGTGACGTCGAGGACGAGAGAGGGCGTCTGTTGGTGGACCTCGCGGCGGGCTTGGACCTCACCGTGATGAATGAAGGTAATGAGCCTACCTTCATGAGGGGGACGCAGCAATCTGTCATTGATGTGACCTTTGCGTCGGAGCGGTTTATAGGCGGCGAGACGGGCTGGAAGGTATTATCGGATGTTGAGACGCTGAGCGACCACAGGTGCGTTGAGTTTTCCCTGTGCGGTGTAAAGCGTCTCGCTAGCATCAAGCGGCCGGTGAGGCCGAATCCGGTGATCATCGGAAGGTTCGTCGAGGCGCTGAAGACGGAGCTGGCAGTACATCGGGCGGTGGAGGACCTGGGAGAGGTAGTCGTGGCGACGTACAAGCAGGTGTGTCCCAGGTCTGAGCAGAAGAAGCCAGGGGTGTACTGGTGGAATTACTCAATTGCGGCACTCAGTATGAGATGCGTTAGGGCAAGAATAGTCATGCAGCGGTCCCGAAGGCGAGGTGATGAGGAGGGAGAAGAGGTCTCCAGGCTGGAGTTGAAGTGCGCCAGGCAGGAAATGAAGAGGGCCATTGCAGCTTCCAAGAGACGTGCTTGGACCGCGCTGTGCGACGAGGTGGACGAGGACCCCTGGGGAAGGGGCTTCAAGATCGTAACAAAGAAGTTTGGACGTCGGCTGCCGGTGTTGAGCAGGGGCAGGTTGAAGGAGGTCTGCGGGAGGTTGTTCCCGAGGCTTCCGCAACCTGCGTATGAAGAGTTTGCGACAGCCGACATTCCTAGTTTCACGGTGGCCGAGCTTTTAGAGGCGGCGGCAAGAATGTCACCGAAGAAGAGTCCCGGTCCTGATGGGGTACCGGTCGAGGCGGTCCAAGCACTGGTGGGCACGTTTCCGGTCGAAGTGCTAAGGATGTACAACAAACTGCTGGTTGGCGGGGAGTTCCCGCAGGAGTGGCGACGTGCGAGGCTGGTTCTTCTGAAGAAGGAAGGGCGGTCACCCGATGACGCAGCGGCCTACCGGCCGATATGCTTACTCAATTCGTTGGGTAAGCTCTACGAGAGCTTGCTGAGGGTGAGGCTGCAGGAAGAAATCCAGCGGAACGGCGGTCTGTCGGAAAGACAGTTTGGCTTCCGGGAAGGAAGGTCAACGGCAGACGCCGTTCGACTCGTAATGCAGAAGGTGGACGAGGCTGCGGCGGGGAGCTGGAGGACACGAAGAATCCCCGCTGTAATCCTGCTCGATATAAAAAATGCATTCAACAGCCTGCCGTGGGGTGTTGTTGTTGATGCATTGAAAAAGAAGAGTGTTAGTGAGTACCTTTTACGTATCGTGCAGACGTACCTGTCGGAGAGGCTGCTGATGGTGGAGTCGGAGGGCGAGATATTAGAAGAGAGGATGTATTGCGGAGTTCCACAGGGCTCAATCCTCTGACCTAACCTGTGGAACCTATCCTACGACGACGTGCTTCGGCTGGAGTTACCGGACGGCGTAACAACGGTCGCGTTTGCGGATGACCTCGCCATTGTAGTGGTGGGGAAGACTCCGCAAACGGTAATGGAAAAGGCGGACGAAGCCATTACAATCATAATGGATTGGATGGCCAGCGTGGGCTTAGAAGTGGCAGCGGAAAAAACGGAGGCCGTTGTTATGGCGGGTAGGCGGCGATTCGGAGAGATAACGTTCCGGGTCGGAACCAAGGTCGTCACACCCTTGCCGAGGGTCAAGTACTTGGGGGTATGGTTGGATAAGAACAGAGTGTTCATCCCCCATGTACGAGAAGTCTGCGGCAAGGCTGACAGACTGATGAAGGCTCTGGGTAGGCTTATGGGAAATATGCATGGGCCTAGACCATCGAAGAGGAAGCTGTATGCGGCGGTGGTGACGTCCGTCATAGCGTACGGAGCAGAATGCTGGAGTAGGGCTCTGGAATTCCAGGTGGCACGGAGGTGCTTAGAAGCAGTTCAACGGCGCGTCGCCCTTCGTGTGTGCCTGGCGTTCCGTACAGTGTCTGCGGAAGCGGCGTTTGTGTTGGCCGGGGTGACCCCTATCGACTTGGTCATTGAAGAGAGAGCGGCAGCGGCGGGGGGCATGCCCAAAAGCGAGGCCAAGGATCGCAGGATGCGGCTGTGGCAAATGAGATGGTCTGGGTCGGAGAAGGGTCGGTGGACCCATAGGCTGATCCCAGAGCTGAGCAGTTGGCTGAAAAGGGGCCATGGGGAGCTTGACTTTTTCCTCACCCAGTTCCTCACTGGTCACGGAGATTTCGAGGATTACTTGGAAAAGCGTAGAAGAAGAGCGACGCCGGTGTGCAGATACTGCGAGCTCCAGGATTCAGCCGAGCACACCATTCTGGTGTGTGGAAGGTGGGCTGAAGAGAGGAGGCGGTGTGCCGTCGCAGTTGGCGAAGACGTCATGGCGGACACCGTGGTGAAAAAGATGCTGGAATCGCAGGAAGCATGGGAGAGTGTTCAGCTACTGGTCAGTTCGATTCTGCGAGCCAAGAGTGAAGACGAGCGTCGGCTGCAGCAGCGTTGATCTTCATCTTGGCTAATTCATTGTAGAGTCCCCCTAGTTTGTTAGGGGGGGTTTTGGGACATGCGCATGTAGTGGTATCTTTCAGGCCCAGCCGGAATTGAAACGGCTGGGGTCGCCGCTTGGCCCTAAGAAGATTCCCCCGCTCCGCACGGCTGAAAAAAAAAAAAAAAAAAAAAAAAAAAAAAAAAAAAACAAAAAAAAAAAAAAAAAACGTTAGGTTAGGTTTATCGACTTGGTCATTGAAGAGAGAGCGGCAGTAGCGGGGGGCATGCCCAAAAGCGAGGCCAAGGATCGCATGATGCGGCAGTGGCAAATGAGATGGTCTGGGTCGGAGAAGGGTCGATGGACCCATAGGCTGATCCCAGAGCTGAGAAGTTGGTTGGAAAGGCGCCATGGGGAGCTGGACTTTTTTCTCACCCAGTTCCTCAGTGGTCACGGAGATTTCGAGGATGACTTGAAGAAGCGTAGAAGAAGAGCGACGCCAGGGTGCAGATACTGCGAGCTCCAGGATTCAGCCGAGCACACCATTCTGGTGTGTGGAAGGTGGGCTGAAGAGAGGAGGCGGTGTGCCGTCGCAGTTGGCGAAGACGTCATGGCGGAAACCGTGGTGAAGAAGATGCTGAAATCGCAGGAAGCATGGGAGAGTGTTCGGCTACTGGTCAGTTCGATTCTGCGAGCCAAGGGTGAGGACGAGCGTCGTCTGCAGCAGCGTTGATCTTCATCTTGGCTAATTTATTGTAGAGTCCACTTGGTTTGTCACGGGGGGTTTGGGAACATAGTTCTCGGGCCCCTCGCCCTTTATTCTAGAAGCAGTTTATGTAGGTATGAATGTGTGTGTGCATGTTATTCGTGGTATGACGGTTTATCCATGATAATCCGTCAGTAAATCCAATAAGCTGGGGTTAGGTTTATATGTTACTTTTATTGTCGCGATATACTTCGGGCTTAGGTCTGGGGTATTTAGGCTAGTAGGTATGGTCATTGAGCCTCGGCTGAATGGCCAGTAAGTCCTACGGGTCCGGTTTAAACATTGGTTAACACCGGTTTAAACAGGGGTTGGGTTTATCTCCCAGGGCACACCGGGGTACTGAGTAATGCCATTGTAGGCGGGTCCGGTACCTGGTGTTGAGAAGGGGCGGTTAGGTTTAGTGGGTAAAAACCCCACATAACCACTGCGCGTGCAGTGGTATCTTTCAGGCTCAGCCGGAATTGAAACGGCTGGGGGTAGCCGCTTGGCCCTAAGATTCCCCCGCTCCGCACGGCTGAAAAAAAAAAAAAAAAAAAAAAAAAAAAAAAAAAAGATTGGGTTGGGTTGGGTTGGGTTGGGTTGGGTTGGTTAGGTTAGGTTAGGTTAGGTTAGGTTAGGTTAGGTTAGGTTAGGTTAGGTTAGGTTAGGTTAGGTTAGGTTAGGTTAGGTTAGGTTAGGTTAGGTTAGGTTAGGTTAGGTTAGGTTAGGTTAGGTTAGGTTAGGTTAGGTTAGGTTAGGTTAGGTTAGGTTAGGTTAGGTTAGGTTAGGTTAGGTTAGGTTAGGTTAGGTTAGGTTAGGTTAGGTTAGGTTAGGTTAGGTTAGGTTAGGTTAGGTTAGGTTAGGTTAGGTTAGGTTAGGTTAGGTTAGGTTAGGTTAGGTTAGGTTAGGTTAGGTTAGGTTAGGTTAGGTTAGGTTAGGTTAGGTTAGGTTAGGTTAGGTTAGGTTAGGTTAGGTTAGGTTAGGTTAGGTTAGGTTAGGTTAGGTTAGGTTAGGTTAGGTTAGGTTAGGTTAGGTTAGGTTAGGTTAGGTTAGGTTAGGTTAGGTTAGGTTAGGTTAGGTTAGGTTAGGTTAGGTTAGGTTAGGTTAGGTTAGGTTAGGTTAGGTTAGGTTAGGTTAGGTTAGGTTAGGTTAGGTTAGGTTAGGTTAGGTTAGGTTAGGTTAGGTTAGGTTAGGTTAGGTTAGGTTAGGTTAGGTTAGGTTAGGTTAGGTTAGGTTAGGTTAGGTTAGGTTAGGTTAGGTTAGGTTAGGTTAGGTTAGGTTAGGTTAGGTTAGGTTAGGTTAGGTTAGGTTAGGTTAGGTTAGGTTAGGTTAGGTTAGGTTAGGTTAGGTTAGGTTAGGTTAGGTTAGGTTAGGTTAGGTTAGGTTAGGTTAGGTTAGGTTAGGTTAGGTTAGGTTAGGTTAGGTTAGGTTAGGTTAGGTTAGGTTAGGTTAGGTTAGGTTAGGTTAGGTTAGGTTAGGTTAGGTTAGGTTAGGTTAGGTTAGGTTAGGTTAGGTTAGGTTAGGTTAGGTTAGGTTAGGTTAGGTTAGGTTAGGTTAGGTTAGGTTAGGTTAGGTTAGGTTAGGTTAGGTTAGGTTAGGTTAGGTTAGGTTAGGTTAGGTTAGGTTAGGTTAGGTTAGGTTAGGTTAGGTTAGGTTAGGTTAGGTTAGGTTAGGTTAGGTTAGGTTAGGTTAGGTTAGGTTAGGTTAGGTTAGGTTAGGTTAGGTTAGGTTAGGTTAGGTTAGGTTAGGTTAGGTTAGGTTAGGTTAGGTTAGGTTAGGTTAGGTTAGGTTAGGTTAGGTTAGGTTAGGTTAGGTTAGGTTAGGTTAGGTTAGGTTGAGTGGTGATACGTCACCATACGAGTAGGCAGAGTGAGTATAGTGCTCCTGGTGTTTATGTGTTTTGGCGAGGTTTTTTGTGGTTTTTTATAACGGATTGTGTCGGAATCGGTAGATGGATGGTTAATCTTGGACTGTGTTAAATTTTACGAGTATTGGATAACGGATTGTGAAGTTTTTTGAGTGTTTGTTTCCCTTGCTTGGAGGTTAAGCAGGGGACATACGTGGATTAAATATCACCCTGTATTTCTAGTTAAAGTGGTAAAGGGTAATATCGGACTGGTAGATTAATTGATTATGTCGGACTGTGTAAAATTTATGATTTATGGACAACGGATTGTTAAGTGTTTTGTGTTTCGTTCTCATGCTTATAGGTTAAGCTTGGAACACTCGTAGAATAACACATAATTAGTCACTCTAATTATAGTGGTACGGTTAATATCGGATTGTTTGGTCAATTAATTACTTTGGATTGTCTATTGTGTATGATTTTGGGTTGCTGGATTATGTTGTTGATGTATGTTTGATTGTTTATAGGTTAAACATAGAACAAGTGGTTAAAAAAAAAATTTTCGTTTTAAGGTCTAAAATTGCGTACCGCGGTGCGTTGGCTTTATCTTGTCGAAGCTGGCCCGATAGGACGTCGGTGGAGTTGTAAATAGCTTCGGTGCGGGCTTTTTAAATTTGTTCAAGGAATAGGATAGTAGGAAGCGAGCAGAGGTGAGGTACTGTAATTGAATTTTATTAAAGTTAAGGGGATTAGTATAATCCCCGATAAGATAAATTTATTTTATATAAATTTAATTGTTTGAATTTAGTTGTGTGTTTTCCGTGTTCGCTGAATACTTTCTATTAATTCTGTGTGCCTGGTAGCTGAAATCGCAATCTGTCGGTCGTAAAGCGGTTTCCAGGCAGAACCAGTTAAAAGAAGTACAGTTGTCGCCGGTACTTGTACTTGAAGACTTGTGTATTGCGGGTTTACGGCGGGCCTTGTTATAGGTAGTACAATTGTACATGCAGTCTGCTGTATACTATAGCTTAGTATAATAATAACAAATTGCTACCTCCTAGTGCTTTCTGAAGCACTAGTACTAGGGGCAGCCAAACGGTTCGTAAAAAACCGTTTTTAAGGCGCAAACGGCTAAAAAGAGTACGGTTGTCACAGAGCAATTAGTGCTATGGATGAGGGGGATCCGTTTGGACGGAAAGACCGACTTTCTAGGTCTCCTGTAAAAGCTGTTGAGGGGCCGAAGCAGGCCCAAACGAAGACCCAGGATGGGGATAAGGGCGATGCGGGAGGTAGTGGCTCGGGTGGCACCAAGTCGAAGAAGAAAGCGGGAAATAAGGAGGAAAGAGACCCGAGGCTAGCAGGAGGGTCCAGAGTTGTCCCGAGGGGGCGAGTATCGTCTCTGGAGCGGAACAAGAGGCCCAGGGAAGAAGATGATGTCGGAGAGACGGAGGCCATGGTATCCATACTGCAGGAACTTGAGGGCAAGTTGGCTGGGGTGGAAACCATGGTGAGTAGGCAGGCTTTGCTTAGTGAAGAGGGGGATCTCCTATTCAAAAAACTAAGAGAGGTTAGGAGGAGCCTTGAAGAGGCGAAGAAGGAGGCGAGGTCGTGCGGCCAAGTGTGCGCCAGGTGCGATAGGCGGACAAGCCCTGTCATGATAGATAGGGCTACGCAATCGGCCTGGACCGGGACGAGGCAAGCCGTGGCTGAAGTCCTGGATGCAGGTGTGGCGAACGACGACGTGGTGGAGGTAGTAGCAAGAAGATGGCCCAAGGAGGCGTACGTGAGTGTCAAGAGATGCCAGGAGTGGAAGGTAGAGGAGGGCAGAGACGTGGTCTTCGTATATGACCTTTCTGCGCCGGGTGGAGTGAAGGGGAGAACTGGCCGGGGTGCAGCCGCGGTCAGAAAGCTGGCGCAGGAAGGAAAGTTAAGGAGAGGCCAGGTGGTGCGGGCCACTAGCGAAGTGAATGTCCTGTCGGAGGAAGATGTTCTGTTCGAGAGTGGCAGGACATTCACTGTCGTGATCGATAGCCAGGAAGAGTCAGCGGTACTGGACTGGCTAAAGGGGCTGGAAAAAGTACTGGAGAACTCCAGCAGAGAAGTGGCAGTTCGGCTGGAGGAGGGAGCCGACGCGGAGAAGCACGTGAAGGTGGCGGAGATCGCTGGTCGCAGGGCGAAGAAGGGCCTTTACGTGCACGTGGAAAAGGCTGGTAGAAGAGAGGAAGTGAAGGAGCAGGGGCCGCCGTCCAGGGTGGTTTCCCTGTCAGCGGAGGGGAGCTCCTACGCGGATCTTCTCAAAAAGGTAAAGTCAACGGTCAACCGTGAAGAACTGGGGGAGGTCCTGTCGATTAAGAAGGGGCCGAGTGAGCAGGTCCAGATACGGATCAGGGCCGTTGACAAGGGGCCTGGGGCAGTAAACACGGAAACGGTCAGGAGGGCCGTTACGGAGAAGCTGCCTCAGGTGGTGGTGAAGGAAGCAGGTCGGAGGGCCCAGATTGTGGTTTTTCACGTCAAAGACCTTGAGAGTGATGCAGATGTAAACACAGTCAAAGAAGCGCTGGTGGCGGCCGTGGGCGGTGAGGCGGATGATGTCAGGGTGACAGCCGTTCGACCCGCGTACGGTGCCACTCAAAATGCGACTGTCCTCGCCAGGGGAGCGACGGCAACCAAGCTGCGGCAGTTAAAGAGAACTAGAGTCGGGTGGGTTAACTGCCGAGTTGTCGAGAGAACGGAGGAACTACGATGCTTCAGGTGTTGGGAGCACGGCCACATCGCTTCCAAATGCAAGGGTGAAGACAGGTCCAAGCTCTGCTTTGGGTGTGGAAAGGAGGGCCACCAGCGGAAGGACTGCGTGAGAGGCAGAGATGGAGAGACGGCGCGACGGAGGAGCGCGGATATGGTGACGGAGTAGGAGGCATGCGGGTGCTGCAGCTCAATGCGAACCGGAGTGGGGTGGCGCAGGATCTGCTTTGGAGGACGGCAGTGAGCCGGCAAGCAGATGTGGTCCTTGTTGCTGAACCCCATATTGCGACAGTGAGGACGGCGGACGGCTGGGTGACCGATGCCAAATGCGACGTGGCGATAAAAATTGTGACGCAGCGAGCGGTGAGAGATTCTGGAAGAGGCCATGGCTTTGCCTGGGTTAGGCTCGACCAGGTCTCTCTGTTCGCAGTTTATTTATCGCCAAACATCAGTGTAGAAGAGTACCAGAGGCGGCTGGATGGTGTGGTGTTGGCGGCCAGGAGGCATGCAGGAAGAATGGTTCTGGCCGGCGATTTCAACGCCAAACACTGTCTATGGACAGGTGACGTCGAGGACGAGAGAGGGCGTCTGTTGGTGGACCTCGCGGCGGGCTTGGACCTCACAGTGATGAATGAAGGTAATGAGCCTACCTTCATGAGGGGGAGGCAGCAATCTGTCGTTGACGTGACCTTTGCGTCAGAGCGGTTGATGGGCGGCGAGACTGACTGGAAGGTGTTATCGGATGTTGAGACGCTGAGCGACCACAGGTGCATTGAGTTTTCCCTGTGGGGCGTAAAGCGTCTCGCCAGCATCAAGCGGCCGGTGAGGCCGAATCCGGTGATCATCGGAAGGTTTCTGGAGGCGCTGAAGACGGAGCTGTCAGTACATCGTGAGGTGGAGGACCTGGGAGAGGTAGTCGTTGCGACGTACAAGCAGGTGTGTCCCAGGTCCGAGCAGAAGAAGCCAGGGGTGTACTGGTGGAACGACTCAATTGCGGCACTCAGCATGAGGTGCGTTAGGGCAAGAAGAGTCATGCAGCGGTCCAGAAGACGAGGTGACGAGGAGGGAGAAGAGGTCTCCAGGCTGGAGTTGAAGTGCGCCAGGCAGGAGATGAAGAGGGCCATTGCAGCGGCGAAGACACGTGCTTGGACCTCGCTGTGCGACGAGGTGGACGAGGACCCCTGGGGAAGGGGCTTCAAGATCGTTACGAAGAAGTTTGGACGTCGGCTGCCGGTGTTGAGCAGGGGCAGGTTGAAGGAGGTCTGCGGGAGGTTGTTCCCGAGGCTTCCGGAACCTGCGTATGAGGAGCTTGCGGCAGTCGATATCCCGAGTTTCACGGTGGCCGAGCTCTTAGAGGCGGCGGCAAGAATGTCACCGAAGAAGAGTCCCGGTCCTGATGGGGTACCGGTCGAGGCGGTTCAAGCACTGGTGGGCACGTTTCCGGTCGAAGTGCTAAGGATGTATAACAAGTTGCTGGTTGGCGGAGAGTTCCCGCAGGAGTGGCGACGTGCGAGGCTGGTTCTTCTGAAGAAGGAGGGGCGGTCACCCGATGACGCAGCGGCCTACCGGCCGATATGCTTACTCAATTCGTTGGGTAAGCTCTATGAGAGCTTGCTGAGGGTAAGGCTGAAGGAAGAAATCCAGCGGAACGGCGGTCTGTCGGAAAGACAGTTTGGCTTCCGGGAGGGAAGGTCAACGGCAGACGCCGTTCGACTCGTGATGCAGAAGGTGGACGAGGCTGCGGCGGGTAGCTGGAGGTCACGAAGAATTCCCGCAGTAATCCTGCTAGATATTAAGAATGCATTCAACAGCCTGCCGTGGGGTGTTGTTGTTGATGCATTAAAAAAGAAGAGGGTTAGCGAGTACCTCCTACGTATAGTGCAGAGGTACCTGTCGGAGAGGCTGCTGATGGTGGAGTCGGAGGGGCGAGATTATGGAGGAGAGGATGTGGTGCGGAGTTCCACAGGGTTCAATCCTCGGACCGGACCTGTGGAACCTATCCTATGACGACGTCCCTCCGGCTGGAGTTACCGGACGGGCGTAACAACGGTCGCGTTTGCGGATGACCTCGCCGTTGTGGTGGTGGGGAAGACTCCGCAAACGGTAATGGAAAAGGCGGACGAAGCCATTACAGTCATAATGGATTGGATGACCAGCGTCGGCCTAGAAGTGGCAGCGGAGAAGACCGAGGCCGTTGTTATGGCGGGTAGGCGGCGATTCGGAGAGATAACCTTCAGAGTCGGAACCAAGGTCATCACACCCTTGCCGAGGGTCAAGTACTTGGGGGTATGGTTGGATAAAAAACAGAGTGTTCATCCCCCATGTACGAGAAGTCTGCGGCAAGGCGGACAGACTGATTAAGGCTCTGGGTAGGCTTATGGGGAATATGCATGGGCCCAGACCATCGAAGAGGAAGCTGTATGCGGCGGTGGTTACGTCCGTTATAACGTACGGAGCGGAATGCTGGAGTAGGGCACTGGAATTCCAGGTGGCACGGAGGTGCTTAGAAGCAGTTCAACGGCGCGTCGCCCTTCGTGTGTGCCTGGCGTTCCGTACAGTGTCGGCGGAAGCGGCGTTTGTGTTGGGCCGGGGTGCCCCCTATCGACTTGGTCATTGAAGAGAGAGCGGCAGTGGCGGGGGGGCATGCCCAAAAGTGAGGCCAAGGACAACAGGATGCGGCAATGGCAAGAGAGATGGTCTGGGTCGGAGAAGGGTCGTTGGACCCATAGGCTGATCCCAGAGTTGAGAAGTTGGTTGGAAAGGCGCCATGGGGAGCTGGACTTTTTCCTCACCCAGTTCCTCAGTGGTCAGGGAGATTTGAGGATTACTTGAAGAAACGTAGAAGAAGAGCGACGCCGGGGTGCCGATACTGCGAGCTCCAGGATTCAGCCGAGCACACCATTCTGGAGTGTGGAAGGTGGGCTGAAGAGAGGAGGCGGTGTGCCGTCGCAGTTGGCGAAGACGTCATGGCGGACACCGTGGTGACGAAGATGCTGGAATCGCAGGAGGCATGGGAGAGTGTTCAGCTACTGGTCGGTTCGATTCTGCGAGCCAAGGGTGAGGACGAGCGTCGTCTGCAGCAGCGTTGATCGTCATCTTGGTTTATTTATTGTAGAGTCCATCTTGTTTGTTACGGGGGGTTTGGGAACATAGTTCTCGGGCCCCACGCCCTTTATTCTAGAAGCTGGTTATGTAGGTATGAATGTGTGTGTGCATGTTATTCGTGGTATGACGGTTTATCCATGATAATCCGTCAGTAAATCCCTTAAGCTGGGGTTAGGTTTATATGTTACTTTTATTGTCGCGATATACTTCGGGCTTAGGTCTGGGGTATTTAGGCTAGTAGGTATGGTCATTGAGCCCTGGCTGAATGGCCAGTAAGTCCTACGGGTCCGGTTTAAATCATTAAGGGGTTGGGTTTATCTCCCAGGGCACACCGGGTACTGAGTAATGCCATTGTAGGCGGGTCCGGGTACCTGGTGTTGAGAAGGGGCGGTTAGGTTTAGTGGGTAAAAACCCCACATAACCACTGCGCGTGCAGTGGTATCTTTCAGGCTCAGCCGGAATTGAAACGGCTGGGGGTAGCCGCTTGGCCCTAAGAAGATTCCCCCGCTCCGCACGGCCGAAAAAAAAAAAAAAAAAAAAAAAAAAAAAAAAAAAAAGGTTAGGTTAGGTTAGGTTAGGTTAGGTTAGGTTAGGTTAGGTTAGGTTAGGTTAGGTTAGGTTAGGTTAGGTTAGGTTAGGTTAGGTTAGGTTAGGTTAGGTTAGGTTAGGTTAGGTAGGTTAGGTTAGGTTAGGTTAGGTTAGGTTAGGTTAGGTTAGGTTAGGTTAGGTTAGGTTAGGTTAGGTTAGGTTAGGTTAGGTTAGGTTAGGTTAGGTTAGGTTAGGTTAGGTTAGGTTAGGTTAGGTTAGGTTAGGTTAGGTTAGGTTAGGTTAGGTTAGGTTAGGTTAGGTTAGGTTAGGTTAGGTTAGGTTAGGTTAGGTTAGGTTAGGTTAGGTTAGGTTAGGTTAGGTTAGGTTAGTTAGGTTAGGTTAGGTTAGGTTAGGTTAGGTTAGGTTAGGTTAGGTTAGGTTAGGTTAGGTTAGGTTAGGTTAGGTTAGGTTAGGTTAGGTTAGGTTAGGTTAGGTTAGGTTAGGTTAGGTTAGGTTAGGTTAGGTTAGGTTAGGTTAGGTTAGGTTAGGTTAGGTTAGGTTAGGTTAGGTTAGGTTAGGTTAGGTTAGGTTAGGTTAGGTTAGGTTAGGTTAGGTTAGGTTAGGTTAGGTTAGGTTAGGTTAGGTTAGGTTAGGTTAGGTTAGGTTAGGTTAGGTTAGGTTAGGTTAGGTTAGGTTAGGTTAGGTTTAGGTTAGGTTAGGTTAGGTTAGGTTAGGTTAGGTTAGGTTAGGTTAGGTTAGGTTAGGTTAGGTTAGGTTAGGTTTAGGTTAGGTTTAGGTGTAGGTTAGGGTTAGGTTAGGGTTAGGTTAGGTTAGGTTAGGTTAGGTTAGGTTAGGTTAGGTGTAGGTTAGGTTAGGTTAGGTTAGGTTAGGTTAGGTTAGGTTAGGTTAGGTTAGGTTAGGTTAGGTTAGGTGTAGGTTAGTTAGGTTAGGTTAGGTTAGGTTAGGTTAGGTTGGGGCTCGCAAATGGAACAGGGTGCCCAACCGGCTTCGTTGGAACTGACTAAGCGGCCGAGGAAGAGTGACGAGGGTAGGGAGAGTCCGCCTTTGCTCCAGGAGATGGTGCTGTTACTAGAAGTAAAGTTCGCCCAGCTGGAATCACTGGTGCGTGGTCTGGCGGAAGGGACCGCAGAGGGGGAGGAGGTTAGGCAACTGTGTGATGTTGTCAGGAGTGGGATAACAATGGTGAAAGGTGTGAAGCAGAGCTTTCTGACAGGTGCGATAGGCGGGACAAGCCCTGTCATGATAGATAGGGGCTACGCAATCGGCCTGGACCGGGATGAGGCAAAATGTAGCTGAAGTTCTTGATGCAGGTGTGGCAGACGACGATGTGGAAAGTATTGTAGGCAGGAGATGGCCTATGGAGGTGTACACAAAAGTCGTCCGATGCAGTGAAATCTCGGCGGAGGAGAAGGATTTGGTGTCCGTGTACGATCTCTCCCCGAAAGGAGCAGCAAAGGAGAGGTTGGGTCGAGGAGCGGCCACCGCTCAGAAGTTGAAGCAGAAAGGCAAACTTCAGAGAGGTCAAATAATAGTAGACACCAGGGAGGTGAATTTGTTGTCGGCAGACATGCATCAGCTGGAGACCGGTAGAAGATTTACGGTTGTGATTGATGGAAATCAGGAAGGAACAGCCGCACTAGACTGGCTGAGTGGCCTTGCGAGAGTACTCACGCACTCTCGTAGAGAGGTCGGCGTCCATCTGGTTGAGAGTCCGGACGTTGAAAAGTTGATAAAGATCGCGGAAATAGCCGGTCGGCGAGCGAACAGGACGATTAGTGTGTGGGTCGAGAGGTCGGCAAAGAAGGAGGCCCCGAGGGAAGTTGGACCGCCATCTAAGGTGGTGACCCTGGCGGCTGAAGGGAGGTCGTACGCGGACCTGTTGAAGGATGTCAAGTCATCGGTCAGCCGCGAAGAGCTCGGCGAGGTCCTGTCTATTAAAAAAGGACCAAAAGAAGAGGTTCAAATTAGAATCAAGGCGGTTGAAGCGGGGCCTAAGGCGGTAACCGCCGAGTCGGTAAGGAGGGCGGTCACCGAGAAGCTTCCCCAGGTGACAGTAAGAGAGGCAGGAAGGAGGGCCCAGGTGGCGGTGTTTCACGTAAAAGACCTAGAGGGGGGACGCAGACGAGAAAGTAGTTAAAGAAGCGCTGGTGGCGGCCGTGGGCGGGGAGGCGGATGAGGTCAGGGGTGACCGCCGTTCGACCCGCTTACGGGGCGACACAGAATGCTACGGTCCTTGCCAGGGGAGTGACGGCAACCAAGCTGCGGCAACTGAAGAGGACGAGAATCGGGTGGGTCAACTGCCGAGTTGTGGAGCGGTGAACAGGAGGTGCGGTGCTACAGGTGCTGGGGGGCACGGCCACATCGCGTCTAAATGCACGGGTGAAGACAGGTCCAAGCTCTGCTTTGGGTGTGGAAAGGAGGGCCACCAGCGGAAGGACTGCTCGAGAGGCAGAGTTGGTGAGGACGGCGCAACGGAGGAGCGCTGATACGGTGACGGAGTAGGAGGCATGCGGGGTGCTGCAGCTCAACGCAAATCGGAGTGGGGCGGGCGCAGGATCTGCTTTGGAGGACGGCAGTGAGCCGGCAAGCAGATGTGGTCCTTGTTGCTGAGCCCCATATCGCGACTGTGAAGGCGGCGGATGGCTGGGTGACCGATGCCAAATGCGACGTGGCGATAAAAATAGTGACGCAGCGAGCGGGTGAGAGATTCTGGAAGAGGCCATGGCTTTGCCTGGGTTAGGCTCGACCAGGTCTCTCTGTTTGCAGTTTATTTATCGCCTAATATCAGCGCAGGAGAGTTTCGGAGGCGGCTGGATGGAGTGGTGTTGGCGGCCAGGAGGCATGCAGGAAGAATGGTTCTGGCCGGCGATTTCAACGCCAAACACAGTTTATGGACAGGTGACGTCGAGGGACGAGAGAGGGCGTCTGTTGGTGGACCTCGCGGCGGGCTTGGACCTCACCGTGATGAATGAAGGTAATGAGCCTACCTTCATGAGGGGGACGCAGCAATCGGTCATTGATGTGACCTTTGCGTCGGAGCGGTTTATAGGCGGCGAGACGGGCTGGAAGGTATTATCGGATGTTGAGACGCTGAGCGACCACAGGTGTGTTGAGTTTTCCCTGTGCGGGGTAAAGCGTCTCGCTACCATCAAGCGGCCGGTGAGGCCGAATCCGGTGATCATCGGAAGGTTCGTCGAGGCGCTGAAGACGGAGCTGGCAGTACATCGGGCGGTGGAAGACCTGGGAGAGGTAGTCGTGGCGACGTACAAGCAGGTTTGTCCCAGGTCTGAGCAGAAGAAGCCAGGGGTGTACTGGTGGAATGACTCAATTGCGGCACTCAGTATGAGATGCGTTAGGGCAAGAAGAGTCATGCAGCGGTCCCGAAGGCGAGGTGATGAAGAGGGAGAAGATGTCTCCCGCCTGGAGTTGAAATGCGCCAGGCAGGAAATGAAGAGGGCCATTGCAGCTTCCAAGAGACAGGCTTGGACCGCGCTGTGCGACGAGGTGGACGAGGACCCCTGGGGAAGGGGGCTTCAAGATCGTAACAAAGAAGTTTGGACGTCGGCTGCCGGTGTTGAGCAGGGGCAGGTTGAAGGAAGTCTGCGGGAGGTTGTTCCCGAGGCTTCCGGAACCTGCGTATGAAGAGTTTGCGGCAGCCGACATCCCGAGTTTCACGGTGGCCGAGCTTTTAGAGGCGGGCGGCACGATTGTCACCGAAGAAGAGTCCCGGTCCTGATGGGGTTCCGGTCGAGGCGGTTCAAGCACTGGTGGGCACGTTTCCGGTCGAAGTGCTAAGCATGTACAACAAACTGCTGGTTGGCGGGGAGTTCCCGCAGGAGTGGCGACGTGCGAGGCTGGTTCTTCTGAAGAAAGGAAGGGCGGTCACCCGATGACGCAGCGGCCTACCGGCCGATATGCTTACTCAATTCGTTGGGTAAGCTATATGAGAGCTTGCTGAGGGTAAGGCTGAAGGAAGTAATCCAGCGGAACGGCGGTCTGTCGGAAAGACAGTTTGGCTTCGGGAAGGAAGGTCAACGGCAGACGCCGTTCGACTCGTGATGCAGAAGGTCGACGAGGCTGCGGCGGGGAGCTGGAGGACTCGAAGAATCCCCGCTGTAATCCTGCTCGATATAAAAAATGCATTCAACAGCCTGCCGTGGGGTGTTGTTGTTGATGCATTGAAAAAGAAGAGGGTTAGTGAGTACCTTTTACGTATCTTGCAGACGTACCTGTCGGAGAGGCTGCTGATGGTGGAATCGGAGGGCGAGATATTGGAAGAGAGGATGTATTGCGGAGTTCCACAGGGCTCAATCCTCGGACCTGACCTGTGGAACCTATCCTACGACGACGTGCTTCGGCTGGAGTTACCAGACGGCGTAACTACGGTCGCGTTTGCGGATGACCTCGCCATTGTAGTGGTGGGGAAGACTCCGCAAACGGTAATGGGAAAAGCGGACGAAGCCATTAAAATCATAATGGGTTGGATGGCCAGCGTGGGCTTAGAAGTGGCAGCGGAAAAAAACGGAGGCCGTTGTTATGGCGGGTAGGCGGCGATTCGGAGAGATAACGTTCCGGGTCGGAACCAAGGTCGTCACACCCTTGCCGAGGGTCAAGTACTTGGGGGTATGGTTGGATAAGAACAGAGTGTTCATCCCCCATGTACGAGAAGTCTGCGGCAAGGCTGACAGACTGATGAAGGCTCTGGGTAGGCTTATGGGAAACATGCATGGGCCTAGACCATCGAAGAGGAAGCTGTATGCGGCGGTGGTGACGTCCGTCATAGCATACGGAGCAGAATGCTGGAGTAGGGCTCTGGAATTCCAGGTGACACGGAGGTGCTTAGAAGCAGTACAACGGCGCGTCGCCCTTCGTGTGTGCCTGGCGTTCCGCACAGTGTCTGCGGAAGCGGCGTTTGTGTTGGCCGGGGTGCCCCCTATCGACCTGGTCATTGAAGAGAGAGCGGCAGCGGCGGGGGGCATGCCCAAAAGCGAGGCCAAGGATCGCAGGATGCGGCTGTGGCAAATGAGATGGTCTGGGTCGGAGAAGGGTCGGTGGACCCATAGGCTGATCCCAGAGCTGAGCAGTTGGCTGAAAAGGCGCCATGGGGAGCTGGACTTTTTCCTCACCCAGTTCCTCACTGGTCACGGAGATTTCGAGGATTACTTGGAAAAGCGTAGAAGAAGAGCGACGCCGGTGTGCAGATACTGCGGGCTCCAGGATTCAG
The DNA here is from genome assembly GCA_035578175.1 of Catonia carolina. Taxonomy (NCBI): domain Eukaryota; kingdom Metazoa; phylum Arthropoda; class Insecta; order Hemiptera; family Achilidae; genus Catonia; species Catonia carolina. The sequence goes on from JAQMRL010000033.1 coordinate 2,815,012, forward strand.
CCGAGCACACCATTCTGGCTGTGTGGAAGGTGGGTCTGAAGAGAGGAGGCGGTGTGCCGTTGCGGTTGGCGAAGACGTCATGGCGGACACCGTGGTGAAAAAGATGCTGGAATCGCAGGAAGCATGGGAGAGTGTTCAGCTACTGGTCAGTTCGATTCTGCGAGCCAAGAGTGACGACGAGCGTCGGCTGCAGCAGCGTTGAGCTTCATCTTGGCTAATTCATTGTAGAGTCCCCCTAGTTTGTTAGGGGGGGGTTTGGGAACATAGTTCTCGGGCCCCTC